>VWZV01010743.1:118096-525217 GCA_013397155.1 Irena cyanogastra | reverse complement strand
AAAAAAAATTAGAAATAATAGCATGACACTCACATTCCAGAATTTTAAAAATTCTCCAACAGACCTTTTCAGCCTCCTTTTTTAAGGCTCATAGGTGAAAGTTACCAAGTAATGAACCTTCTGCTTTACTTATTTTATCACTGGCAGATGTTGTTTCACATGCTTTGAAAGATTCAGTGCTGTTTGTACAGTAGGGACACTGGATCTCCTACCACCATATGGGCTTGCTAGGGAGCAAACAGCACTTCCCTCCTACTGTGTGCCACTCAGTATTGAAGAGGTATCACAGCTTTTGTTCATCTTTGCATGAATAAATGACACAATTAATTAAACAGTGATTGACTGGCATCATTTCTTGGTTTTGGTGTTACAAAAAAGCAGCACGAATTAGTTAACTCACATACAAAATAAACCAAGAAATAAGCGTTCTTAAACTTTTCTTGCAATCTGAGGTAGAAATTGTGTGTCCAGAATGGAGTGTCCAGATATATACTGTAAGAGTTCTTGTCCATTATGCTTGCCACTGAATCTATCCTAGGTTGCCACCTTAATCATTACATATTTTTGGCCCTTACATTAAGGAAAATTACCTAGACCTCCTAAGCCATTATAAATTGATGTCCAGTTGGCAGAGAGCTGTGCAAGATCACTCAGAATCCTCATCTGTCCTATTTATCCCAGAGTCTTGCTCACTCTGGATAACAAAGGATAGCAATTTAGACATCAACAATATATCACTTTAGACTACTTTCACCAGAAATATCCCATTAGTGTGCATTATCTTCATATCTTAATCTGCCTTCTCCTGAGACGGCAAAGGACACAGCTGGCAAACAGCCAGAATATCAAGTTTCTCACACATCTATTATCATAATGGCAGAAGGTCATACACTGAAAACTGAGCACACAAATGCAACATAAACTAAACTGAGTATTTTGATAACAGAAATTTATAGAGGTTACTATTCTGGTGCAATAGCGTCACTTGCACTTTTGTTTGATTTGGAGGGGTTTTTGTACTTCTGGTTTCAATGACAACTCCTCTATTGGGAAAGTTCTTTGATTAAAAAACAAACAAACAAACTAAACCCCAAAACAAACCACAAAAATCCCCACACCAAATCAAACTTCAACAATGCTTTTTCTGTCAGGCTCTCCAGGTCCACAAATATGCTTAGTCTTCCTGTCCTATATCCCGGTTTGGTCGTGCCTGTTACATCTCAGAGCCTGATTGTACCTCTGTCAGACCAACAGGCATAAAAAGAAATTTCAAAAAGATAAAGGTGAAATTTTCCTGACCACTTGAGATACCAAAGTCGAGACATTTACACCTAAGTTATTTGACCATGAGGATGTCTGGACAACGGAGAGACAAAATCATTTCCAGGGCATGATTCCCCTCCATCTAAAGGAGCCATCCAAATCAGGTTAGAAGAACTGGACAGGTCTCTCTGTTGACTGCCATGGCAATATTGTTGACTTCCTCAAACATCAAAAGTCAACTCTAGCCACACTGTTATCCTAATAGCTTACACTGTTTTCGGTTTGATCAGTATGCAGCCGAGGCTTCTTGCATGCCACAGCATCTTGGAAACACTTGCAAAAATATATATTTTTTTAACTTGAAATGGGCCCTTTTGGGTGCGGGAAAGCATTGGTGGAGAAAAATTGGCAAAACTATGAAGCAGCAATTCAGAAACTATTTGCTTTCCTCACTCACTTCTCACAGCCAACTTCACTACTCTCACCTGTGTATTAGTCCATTCCATTTCAGGAAAAGGTCCCAGCTGAAGGCCTCTACCTGTGGGATTTTCTTCCTCTTGGCCTTTCTGGAAGTACATAGAGACATCTACTCAGGACACGTTCCAAACTCAGATTTTTCATTGTCTTTGCATATGGTGTTTAGTTGTGTGGGTTTGCTTCCCAGGTTGTTTTTTTGGGGAGAGTAGGCTCATTTATTCCCTTGAAGCTGTAAATTGGTGTTAATATGAGCTGAATTGCCCAGAGGCTTTATAACAGAAAATAAATGGGCATTATATTATATAGTATTAAAAATATGAATGCATATTATTGATTATTAATATCTATGGATTAGCTATTTATCACTGAAGGAAAAACAAGCAAGTTATGTATAATTTAAAGAATTAACACTGCACTACTATATTTAGGTTTATTTTTAGTATGCAACATCTAGCAATCTCTAGTAACTATTAGCAAATGAAGCAAGAAGGCTACAAGGAATAAATAAACATTCTCTTGACAGTCCACCTCTTTGTAGCTAAAATTAGAAATAACCCTGTTACTTTTAAATTTTCAAACCCACTCTAATTATCACTATGAATTTATGAAGTTTAACAGTAGGAGGTTATATATTTGCTTTTAATGAACGTCAGGTTTCCATTTTTTGTGAAACAGAAAATCTATAATGAATTCAGTCTCCCACATAGGCATGAGTCAATGCCATTGTAGAAAACACATGAATTCTTAACAAACAACAACAATATGGAAGAGCCCTGCCAGTAAAGGAGAGACATAAGGCAAGGATCTCAGTTTTTGTTGATAGCAAAACTACCAGATCTGTAGATATGCATCCAACAGCATTTTTAAACAATGTTTAATACACTGTTTAACAGGAGACTGAAATGCATTTTCACAAAGGCCGTATTCATTACTATGCTTATGTAATGCTGATCCTCACCTTTTACTAGGTTACTTGAGAGACTTTTTGTTTCTATTTTAATAAAGAGTACAAATTTTAAAAAGACTAGAAATCATACATCAGTTTAGGTGTGAAAGGAAATAGAGACCACCTAGTTCCAACACCCCCTGCCATGGGCAGGGACACCTTCCACTACACCAGGTTCCTCAAAGGCCCATCCAACCTGGACTTGAACACTTCCAGAATGGTGCATCCACAGCTTCCCTGGGTAACCTGTGCCAGTGCCTCACAGCTCTCAGTGAAGAATTTCTTCCTAATATCTAAACCTGCCCTCTGAGAGTTCGAAGCCATTTTCCCCCATTCTGTCACTACATGCACTTGTAAAATGTCCCTCTCCAGCCTTCTTGTAGATCCCCTTTGTGTATAAACCCACTACTTTTTTTGTATAAAAGGTAACACTTTTTCACTCTCACCTGCAAGATTAAGTCTTTTTTAACACCAAGCATAAAACACAGCAAGCATAAAACCACTAGACCAAGTCATTCAGGGAAGTCTCGAAACTCTGTTGCTATAAAGAATGGCTAATAATAGTCAAAAAGATGAGGGTGTAACATTTTTCAGTATATAGTCTAAGGAAAAGGGACTTCTGGCTCTGCTTAAAAAGATGAATGCTGTCATACAACAGTATTTTTAAGAATTGAGGCTTATATTGATGCTGTCAGTCCTCAGGCATTTAGCTGTGTCAGCTAGGAGCAGAGTCCTTTGAGATACGGGAAAATACTGAGAATGGTTTCAGGCTTAAATTGCCTAAGTCACTCTGGAGGGTGCATTCCCATCTCAGTGAAGCAGGATGAACGGAAGTCTGAGTATTCCATTGAGCTTACACAGAGAGGATTTTTACATTAAAAAAATCTAGACTAACTTATTTTACAGTATAATGGGCAGCTGTGGATTCCCTAACATCAGCACCAAGCCCACCAGGAAAAACCACAAGGCAGTTTATGGACAAGTCCACGGGAGGCGGTGCACCTCGACCACAGCACGCTTCTGTGTACATGTATTTGGTTCTGGAGACTTTTGAGAAGAAATGTGTAGTACCCTAAACACAGACAGAAGAAATGCACACCGAGCAGTAAGCACATCCCTGGACAGAGGAAACATCAAAACCAAAAATACAGAGTAAGGAACACCTCTGTTGAGATCATTGACTAAGGAGGGGCCACGAGTGAGGTTCTGTTGCAAAATGGCTTTCATTCAAAATATGAAGAATTGCTTTGTATAAGGACAAGGGTTATAACTACTGTGCTGTAATCATTGATGATGAGCAGACTTGTATCATTTTGGGACATTTTGTTTTAAGATAAGCACTGAAAAAGCCAAAGAATCTACAGAAAAGGAATGTCACAACCTAGGGAAGACTGAAAACAGGATATTGCATAGGGATACTGATCAGTTGTTTCCAACTGAGAGAAAAACCAGGGAAATCACTCCAAATTTGCTGCTACGAAAAAAAAAACCCTTTAACTGCTAGGGTGTTGAAACATTGAAAGTCTCTATTCCTTTCCGTGTCCTACAGGCTTTGGCTCCATGAGAGGTTTATTCCAGCAATTTTAATTTGGAACCAGATGATTACTAACCAGCTAAAAGCAAAAGTCATATTCCTCTGTGCTAAGTTAAAATAAAATAAATACATACTTGCTTCCAAGGTAAGATTTTACAATGCCACTAGTGGATGTAGTGGTTGTAGAAATGTAATCCTCGTCATAAAAAACATCTTTTGAATAAACTCTATTCAAATGCAAGTAAGGTAGCATTTAAAACAGAATTCTTCATAAGCATCGAAACGTGAGGTACAAATGTGGCAACTCTAAAGGTGAGAATGAGCTTCCCAAAAAGAGCTGTCTCATGTCATCAGATGCATTAGGGTATTGTTTTGTCTCCAGCTGCTTCTTCAAAAGGGAGTGGGTTTCCTTCTGTCATTTCTGACAGCCATATGCATACCCCAGATCTTACAGGACATCTAAAACAGCACTATATGCCTATCTTAGACAACTGAATCTCACCCCAAAAAGCCTTTTTTTATTTAAAGGAAGTATTTTCTAACAGACATTGTTATTCACACAAGCTCTTTTTAAAAGCAAGTATATAGTTTAATAATTTGGGGGGTTATTGCATAGAAAATCAAAATCTCCTGCTCTTTAACAAAAATTAATAAAAAAAAATTCAAGTTTCCTAAATGTTATGAAGTACCATAAATCCAAAATCCAATAAAAGTTTTATACAGGACCTAGAGCCAAACAAGTTTCAGTGTTGAAGTACACCAATTTTAGAAGGATTTAAATACTCTTATAGTCTGGAAAGCCTTGTTAATCTGTAGATTAAGGAAGGATCCGCTTATTGCCATGGAAAAAAAATTGTGCCCATCAAATACTGTGAAGTCCCATGGTCCAACAAATATTACCTTCATACAGGGACATCATGCAGTGTTATAAATAAAGTCAGTCACACCTATAAAATTGAGGAAAATAAAGTTTTCTGTTTAAAAAAGTCTTCAAAAAGAGATCTCATGAAAATCCACATAGTTCCTACTAATCATATGTAGAAGGCATTGAAGTACTGCTGTGCAAAGTAACAATAATAAAATACGAACACAGAGAGAAGAGAAGTGCAAAGAAAACAGTGATAGTATTTCTAACTAAAGCCATTAAAAATTGCTGCACTCACAGGAACTTCAGTATACTGAACAGTTCCCGTGATCATGGTGCTAAATTTAAGTCTGTTCCTCATGCCAGTGATATAACTATTATAGATGAATTCCACAGAATTGAGCATAAGGGGATGAACTTCCATGGTGAATAATTGCTTTCAAACTAAAAATTTAATTTATGTCAGACAATGATAGAAAGGCAAGTTTCAATGAAAAGCTCAAAAAGGCTACAATTTTCTTTTAAAATTTGAGTAATTCTTTTTATCAATTTACAACAGAATAATGAACAGCTGATAGCACATTGGAGACAAGTCCAAAAATACTTTTAAAACAGGCTTGTGAATGAAATGAAAATTCAGGAGCAGCAGATGGGTTTAACTGCTGTTAAATGTGGAGTGGTTTCCAAGAACATGTTGTATGTAATAATAAATAGCCAGAGACAAAGTTTCCCCAGCAGCTTAAATCCTAAGCATACAAGCTAAGTGAGGGCTTTCAAGCTTTGGCTCACTGCAACATCCTTACATTTTACCCTTGTCTACAGCAGCATAAATGCTTGTTATTAACAATGTGTGCCAGCAATGAGTGCAATTACAGCAGCACTGAGCACAGTTTCACAGGCAGGCAGGTTAACATGGGCTTTCTGAAACAAGAATAGTTCTTGGCTCTGCTTGCAGGTTAATCACATTCAGCACCAGGGTGTCCATTCTCACAGTGGATAATTATGCCAGCGTGCCCAGTGCCTCAGTTTGTGCATACATTTTACATAATAAACATGCTAGAAATTGCCTCCCCTTCCAATTCTTGATCTGGATGTGGGCACTGGGATGACGTACTGCATCTAGGGTTTCTCCAGTCATGCTATGACTGCCTCCACATCTCATGCCCTCTTGGATTTAAACAAAAGTGAAGTCCCAAAAGTCCAGGAAAACAGGCAGCAACTTTTTTGTTTGTATCTCCACCAGTTCTGGCTTCACCTCCTAATCCATCAAAAAGTGGCTTTATTAAGAGATAGCTATGATTAGGTTAAAGCTTCTACACTTGCTACCATGTATTATTATACTTGATTGACACAAATACTTGTGACACAGAATGAAACTGGAGCTTTTAAACTCACAGTGATGCACAGAGGCACAGACAGAGAAGGGTTCAAAAGAATGAGGGCAACTGGTAGAGGATAGAAAACTGCATTGGGATCAAACCCAGAAAAAAGTCACTGCCACTGTCTCGTGTAAATCCAATTGCTTCTGTAAAAACAAAAGATTTGTGGGGAACCATGGAAAAGAGCATCACTGGATTCAAGGCAGCCTCTGGAGTTCAGAGCAGACCTACACTATAATATACATGTGTTCCTGCTTAGATGCACCAAGGATGATTCTGGTTAGCTACTCCATAATACCTGCTTGATACCGTCTTGGATAAACTGGAGGGAAAGGACTATTAGGGGAAGAAATGATAGAGAAGAAAGGTGAGGAACCAAATGAAAGAACTGTATTAGAAAAGAGGAGAGATATCAGGCCTTCATGTGGGTTGCCAAGCATAAACCTATACTGTTACTAACCTACTACTTTTCACTGCTGCTCTTGAAAATCATGCTTTCTATACTTTCATTGCAGAAACCACCTTTTTCCAACTAATTCTTTCCATAGAAAAAAATATATGACTATTACAAAACCACTTCTCTCTAATCCTAGTAACTATACTTCATTCATGAAATGGATAAAATTAAATCAGTCCACTGATGATCATGTGGCATTCAGGGACTACTTGTTTCCCAGGGATCTTCTAAGAGCTTTTTTTATCCCTTGTCTGATACCTACTGAGAGGCTTAGAAATGAAATTGTTCTATTGTCTGGGAAATTCAGCCATTACAGCAACAGTCCCCACAGCATGCCTTTCATTCCAATCCAAATATTAATGGTCAGAAAACATCACACCTGTAAGCTAACATCCTTTTGGTCACCCAAACAAGTGTTCTTACTAGAGGTTGTTTGGAGTTTTCCAGAGCCATGGCTTAGGTCCTTAGTGTTGCATTCAAATGGATCCAAACACAGTTGTTTTGTCTGCTCCCTGTTCAAGTTGCACCCTGTTCTGCTTGGTTGGACCTGCTGCAAATCTGTAGCACTACTACTTCTGGAAAAGGCCGAATTGCCCAAAAAAAGGAGGCTGAGGAACATGCTCAAGCCTGGACCCTCATTATCCTCACTGTTAAATGTTACATGTTACAGTCCTGGCTGTTCTGCATAATTCCAGCTGGCTCCTTCAAGGACAAAACTGCTCTAGGAGCCAGACTCAGGTAGTGCAGACATGAGTAAGCACCTTCTGTTCCACAGTGTAGACACAGTCACTTTCTACTGCCAGAGATACATAATACCATCACGTGAAGTACAAGTACCCAAGAAGTCAAATTATATTAATAATGTATTATTGTTTTCCCATTTCAAAGTGTCCAGTGATTTTGGGGGTGGTTGCTGGCAATGCAAATGCATGTGTTTACAGGTTTCTCCTAACCAGAGCTATCAGCAACAACCACTTCACAGGAGGCACAGTGGAATTTGAAAGTAGTGACTATGGAGCACCACTGCTGATTGATTTTGCAATGGTCTTTCTGAAGGGGTTTTGTACATTGTTTTGACCAGCCATTTAGACAGGGAATTATGGGGATAAGAGATTACATGATTAGAACTAATCTTCATTGAAAAGTACTTAAACACATGCTCAGTAAACTATGGTCTGTTCTCAGCTATTACTCAGCCATTTGTACTGTCACCACAGAAATGGACGATATACATGAGCTCCTCTTGCAGAGAAGCATTTTCTGATGTAGGCTAATTATCAAGCACAAACATATGGGATTATAGAGATTTTCTTTGCCCTGAAAATGTAAATAAATTAAGGCCTGTTTTTTTTTCTGGAGAGCCATTTTTTTCTTTTCCCTAACAACCATCACGAGCCTCTCATGCATATTGTAAGATGGTATATTCTGCAAGACTTCAATCACTGATACTGGAGCAAATTCAATGTGTTTTTCACCTTTTCTCATGGGTTGTTCATGCTACATGACCTTCATTTTATTATCTTTTTTCTGTAACATTTTGGAAATGACTGTAATGTCCAACTCCTATCTGCTCCAGATACTTTTTCCAAAATTAGTAATAAGTGTTAAATATGTGCCACGACCAAATGTAGTCATTTTCTGGTGTTTTACCTTGAATCTGCTCTGGCATTCTCTGTGCATGTCTCCTTTGAGACCAGACTGGTTATTAAATTCCAGTTATCAGGAAACAAATTTAGGCTCAGGAAAATTTTTTCTACTAAAGCTTTGTCAATTGCATGAATGACTTGGTCTACAAACAGCAGCTGTCTTATAGATATATATGCAGTTTGTGAGCCATAACTTGCACAAACAACAACAAAAATGTTTCATTTGTGAAAAAGTGAGCATTTCCCAAAGCATCAGTTTGTGGCCAGTACTAGCTTAAATTGATTTCCCAGGAATAGGGGCATGAGATATTTGTACCCACAATCTAAAGTCATCTTCTTTATTACAGCCAACTGTTTGGTCCTTACCACCTGTACTGCCAAGCATTTTTCAAGCTTCACAGAGTAGAATAAGAGGATTGAAAGAAATTTAGCATTTCAATTATGGAGATAATAAGTGAACTAAGACCCTCTAATTCTCTCAGCTTCCCAAACTCTGTAGTAAGACTAAAATATTAATGTTCCTCTGTTGCTCTCCCCTCAAACAAATCATGTGCATTGAGACACAGGTGTCAACATGGATCAATGAGATGAAGTACCACACCCCCAAAAAGCAAATATATCATAGAACTAGTTCAACTTTCACCCAGCAGCCCACTTTGCTCCAGAGAGCGTCTGGTCATGGCTTTCTAATCTTTCTTGGTCCTCCTGCCTGGGAAGATAGCACAGACGTGCTTCCTGGTAAAAGATTTTGGTTGTCCAGCACGACTCAAATGATAATAAGAAAAAATATTCCAGAGGTGGAAAAAGCAATAACGTAATGTTTTTCTAAAGTATCTATTGATACATCAAGCTTATAAAAATTATCTGGCACAAATTTTGACTGAAATATGTTTCCCTTCTTTTTGTTTATACCAAAGCTAATAACTGTGCTTGCTCTGACAGTCCTTAGGGAAAGGATAATTTACTGAAATGTGTGAATGGGAGACTGGTTGGTCTCCACATGTCTCCTGATGCCTCTGGAGACTGTAACCATGCTCATCAGCTGAGATGATGATGTTTATGCCATTTTAGTACCAGAGAAACCTGTCTGGCCCTCAGCAGTCACTAGAGAAAGTCATGGGTTTCCTACAGGTATGGTGACATATCAACCACAGGCATACTAGGGGATGTATGGGATGACATTTAAAATGCTGATTAAATGTTATGAAGTACCATGTTTATTATCTCTGGAGGAAATTTTTCCAACCTCCACACTGCTTCCTTGATTTTTAGGGGTCATCTTGATGGGGAAAAGGATGTCCCATATTTTCCACTAGTAAAAGAAATAAATTTTCCTTAGTACAATTATGAGTATCTTCCTATGTGCTGATCATCCAGCTAGTTCAACACTTTTTTAGTGTGGGGATTTCTAAGTGAACTCTGCTCTTCAGAGACCCCTCTCCCTGTTTAGCTTTTACACGCTGATGTGTCTATGCCTCTATAACTGCAGTAAGTGCAGAACTGAATTCTACTAAAAAACTAAATTTACTACCACTAGTAAATTTACTATCCAGTATTCAAGGCTAGCAGTGAAAACAACTATTTTTGGCAACATAATAGCGTGTGTGCCATGTCCAACTTCATAACTGTCCCATTTACTTCCGGTTCAATATTGTATTTATCTCCAAATGAACTGCTTCTCATTGTTCCTGTGAGGATTAATCTGAGCAGCACACATCGTGGCTCTTGCCAACTTTTGCAATGTGATATTATCCATCCTCCTTCTCACATCTTTCCTTTAGTGACACCCAGTGGGTTGGCTTCTGTTAACTAACTCTGCTCCTCAAACTCCACATGCTTTTTGCTGCAGTCAGAGTTGTGATGCCGTACACAGCTCTTTTCCCCTACAGTGTGAAGAGTCTTAATTAGGACATAATTGTCCACCCACTACTCTGAGTCCAAACTTGGTCTTTCCTTTTGTTTATAAGATTCTTACATCTTTTCTTTCAGATTTCTCAGTGATGTTCCTGAGCTTTGTTTACCCTCCCAGTCACGAGAGTGGTGTTGAGATGTGACTTCGGCACGCTCAATCCCTCCTCCACTATTTTGTGTCACAGGAAGGCTAAGCAGGCTTGATGTGCTCCTGGAAGGGCTCCAGCTGAACGACTGGCAGGAAACGAAGGCGGGGTGTACGTAACACAGAACACGGCGTCAGGGCGTGTTCGTGGCACACGCTGGGGATCGGCCCCGTGGGGAGCACAGCACAGCACGCTCGTGTCTCAGCGCGCGCGGAACCAACGGGATCTCTCACCAGAGACTCAACCCACAGAAATATCACCCACAGCTTCCACAGCCTTTTGTATCTCTGACTAAAGCCACTATCCATATTCCACGCTTATGCGGCAGAGAGCATTCCACATCCTTCTTTGCTTCAGTTTTATAGTCCTTTCGGCTGGGGCAAAAAAAAAAAACTATCAAAAGATATTGAGTATTTCAACCCAGCAATCGTTAGAAAAGGATCTGCATTTTGCCGGCATTCGCAGCTTGCAAAACTAGAGTGGTGTCACTTTCGCTATCCTCCACCTTCCTGGAGAATTCTAGCCTTGGTGAGGCAGGCTTTGGAGTGTTTCACTCTCCTCATCCGTGTATTTTCTCTGTTCCTTCTCTGAATCCTGTTCAGCAATCCCTTTGTTCTGAGAGCACTTGCAAGAGGGCTCTTTTATGCCTGGTTTCATCTAGCTGGGAATAACCACAGAAACCTGATGTCACCTCCCCTGACCCAGAGACTGTGTCTTACTGACACGAGCACAGACATATCCACTGATTATAGCAGAGAGGACTAATCTAAAAAAGGTTTGTCATTAGGCTTATTGTAAATATATCCCACCTGATTTTAAGTTTTCATTTCAAACCTGTTCTTCTAAAAAAATACAGAAAATGTAACTACAAACAAAAGAAAAGTAATTGTGATGAAAGACATCTGGGGATTACAATTGTGCTGTATTTTCAAGTGCCTTCAGAGGCATAAATATACATTTTTGCTTTTGTGCTATATCCAAGGAAATAAAAATACCAGTTCAGAATTGTGTTGGCAGGAAATCTCTACGCTTTTTAATTTTGGCAGGATGCTAAGTATTAAAGGCTAAATATTATTTGACCTCATGACTCACAGGAAAACAATGTGTACTTAAAGCACAGAAATAATTGTTCTACTTCAGTATGTCCAACTTTCCTATATTTAAAGGCAATTCACCATCTGAAGACATTTCTAAATTGAATTGTTCTAACATTTAATCCCACATCCCCAAAGACAACAGGACGGAAACCTCAGAAAAATTATTTCTTTATATTTCTCAGCTCTTTAGATGAATTCTTAGTGAGTTAATACTTACATCTGCTTTATATACTCACAGCTCTTTAATACAGTGAATGCTAATTTCTGTCCTTAGGTCCTAAATCTTGGGGACTTTAGAAACCTGCAAATCTTTCTATTATTCTGTATGTCTGCTCAAAATATATTTATACACACATTATGCTTATGCTATGTATATATAACATCTCTTTTGACTTTAAACAGCAGCTCAGCAAGAATATGGGCATATTCAGTAGATGCAAGGATGTGTACTTATTTTTATAGGAAAAGTTTTACACCTTCAGTTCTTCCTCTAAAGTATTAAACCTTTTTCTGAGCCACCACTCTGAAGAATTATGTCACTGAAAATAAAGCTAAAGGCAAGCACAGGGAAAAAAAAATAATAAGCTGTAGTTTTGAAAAGTACTTTACATAATACTTGTAAAGCTCACTACCAGGAACATGCCATTTATGGAATCTCATGATAGTCATAAAAATGACTAGTACCCTTTAATTCCTTCACCATCTAGACATGTTTCACAAGGGTATAATATGTAGTGGGGTTTTTTAATCACAAAACTTGCCCTTATTCACTCTGCCTGCAAAAAACAGCTGAAATTTCTTACAGCTGTTGGTCTCTCCCCGTGTCAGCAGTTAACACCTCCCTCCCCTGATCATCAGGACACCTTCCTCTGTAAGAGAGTGACGGCTGATGGGGACATTTTGGAAAAACTGAACATGTGTGAGGTGGGAGAAGGAAATGAAGAGACTAAGAGAGTGCTTCATGGGAATGCCTCCTGAAAATGCCATTCCTTCAGGTGATATCATAGGGTGACACCTAACAGTTACTCTAGGTCAGGACATAATGAGGACAGCTCTGCTACACCACCAGACTCTTGCACCCTCCATAATTCTTGATGGATAACAAACAATGTCTAACCTTCTTGAAAAAAACTGTATGGGTGAAATTAACTCTGCAGTGTTAAGTGCTAGCATCAGAGTGCAATGTGTAATCAAACGTTTTATACTAGTGAGCTCCCTCAAAAAAATGGATGCCAATTTCATCTCACGCACTCTTGAGATTCATCCCTGCAGGCTGTCTGCCACAACCACAGCTAAAGTTGAACAGTGATAGATCACGTTTATGACAAGGTTCAGGCATTATGTTTTAGCAGGAATACTTATCAGACTGGACAGAAATTAAAAATCTCCTCTGTGTTTTAACACTTCGCTGGAGAAATAGCAAAAATAAATCACTTCTAAGATGATATCTCTGGTCTGATTAACATCTTCCTGACCAGCAAGTCCTAAAACACTCTGACCAGGATAATGCATGTTCCTATTTTACACAAACATACACACACAGTGCATACGGGCAACAGAGTTAAGGTTGCCATGGGAACTTTACCTCCAGATTTTTTGGGTTTGTATAATCAAAATAACACAAGTACAATGTTCTAATGATTTAGTTTTGCCTTGCAATTAATTATGTTCACATTTTCTTTGGGCGAGAACTCTGTTTATCTGATGGGTACAGCCCAGTGTGGTAACTTTACTCAACAATTCCAAAAGTTGGGAAGCAGGGGATCTTTTAATCTAAGCAGGGGATATTTTAAACTTGAGTCACTATGCAGAAGTGGCTACAGTGTAGTACAGAAAACACTGCATCAGTGTCAAACCAGGTGGTTCAGCTGCTGGTAAGGTAACCTCCATGGCAGCAATGAACTCAGCACAAGCTCTGCCATTGAACTGCAGGCTGTGCCAGCCCTGGCATAGACTGGTGCTGAGATATGGAAAGAAGCAGAACACTTCTAGGACCTGTTTCCTCCCCTCCAGCAGTTGCCATCACCCCACATATATTTAATTCACCATTTAATTCACCATGGGGAGCACTAGCAGTCCCCAGCCTTGCTCGCCCGGTTGCCCTCAAACTCACTGTTTCTTGGTGAGTTTCATCCCTTTTCTTCTCCTATGCTCTTTCAGGTCAAGTCCTAACTTCTCTGGATGTTCCAAAAACTTGAGTTAGCTCTCAGCATAGGAATACACTCAGACTCCCTGCTCTAAACTTAGGCTCTGAGTTTTCAGAAGAGCTGACCTACAAACCTCATTGATATTAACAACTGAAAGTGTGCAGCAAACAGACTTCATCAACAAGTCATCTGGACGAGGGCTTTTGTCTTTTACAGAAGCTGCATGAAGTTATGAGAAAAGAAGAATGGTTGCTGGAGCCCTTTGTCTTTTCAGTAAAGGGACACTTGACCTTTTGTGCTATCAGCCTTTAGGGCAAGGCATGCTGTTTAAATAAGCAGTGGCCTTTCCTCCCCATTTGAACACATTTCTTTCTTGAGAGACCTGGACCTTGCCACAGGCTGTTTGCAGAGCAGAGGAACACTCATACTGAGTATGGAGAGATCCTTATTGATCTAACTACAGTCATGGGCCACTGCTGACCCCAAGAACATGAGCTTCAAATCCTGCATTTGATATACATGTACAGAGACTGCTGCCAGTGCTGAAGACATGGAAAACAGGCTTTCTGAAGAGCCAGCTCATTTACTGAAGGGAAACGGAACTAAAAACATTCAAGTTTTTGACACTGTAATTAAATGAGACTCTACCATATATATGTCCATATTGAGAAAGGAGTTCAGTTAAAATATTCAGTATGTCTCCTCCCTAAAGGAATAGCACTTAATATATGTTAAAATACTATTGTATAATTGGAACTCAAGTGTTTGGGTTATGTAAAAGGTGCTGTAGGCGTATCAGCTTAGACAGAGTTAATTAGATCTTGTATATTAACATTTTTTCCTTAAAGGGATAATCAGCAATACTTTTAGTAGTGGAAATGCTCAAGCCTAGAAGTTTGGTGGGAAAAGGTACCTCCTTTAGCCCTCTGTTTGCTTTGTTCCTGCCTCTGTCACTGACTGGACTGAAAGAATATTTCTGCAGTAGAGTACTAGCTTAATACAATCCCATATGGGTGCCCCCCACACAATGGCGATACTGCCCCAGCTTTTGGGGAAATCAGCATAAAACTGAATCACCTGCAAGCATCAATATGGTGCCAAAAATAGGACTAGGTAGTGGCATTAAATAATGCAATATCTGGCCTGTATATTTAGTAATGGGTTATGCAATGAAGCCACAGAAGGGGCCTGTGGCAGGACCAGGAATAGAAGAAATCAGAGCTCTATTGTCTCCTGGAGTCAAGGGTTAACATTTTATACAGATAAGAGTAAACAGCCACACACCACTGCTTAGCTCAGTCAGCCTGAAGGATACAATAACAACAAATATGGTTTTACTCACAGGAGGCTGAATGACAATCAATGGCACTACAGCTTTGGAGTATCCAATTGAAGCCCTTGAAAAATCAAGTGGGTGCACAGGAAGATAGGCTACTATGCCAGCATAGGATGAAGATAGGACAATGTTATGAATTTCTTGGATTTTCAACTACACTGTAAAGTTTTTTAGAGAAAAGGAGGTTTTTATTTTGAAAACAGAACACTGCATGTTTAGAAAGCCTAACAGCAGAGAACAAATTAAAGCCGGTTTTGGTTTTTAGAATTTTTCTTTTCAAGCTAAAAGGAGAAATGTACAGTTCCAAGATAAAAGAAGGAATGTACAGTTCCTCAAGCCATGAAAAAAAAACACAGCCAGCCAAACAAACCACCCACACACAAGGACTACTCCAGGTATTTTCTAATTTCATTGCGGTTACCCATGCTTGTTTTTCATATATACAAGAAAAACATTCCAGGAAAGAAATTCCAAGAAGAAAACCCAGACTTTAAGCTTCTCATTGAGAAATTCATATCAAACTTTGGAATTCAGTCAAAAGCTCAACTGAAAGCAAGAGAAGGTTAATCCAAACTAGAAGTATTTCCCCACTTTCATATTTCTCCCTTCATGCCTGCTGAAGACCTCCCAGTCACTACTCTATACTACTCACATGAGGCTTCCAAAAGAGTTTGAGAACAGTACAAGTACCTTGTTTCTAGGTAAGCCAAAGCCTTTCTGGGTACCTGAAGGATTTTGGCTCTTTTCCTAAAGTCTCAAAAGATCAGGATTTGTGGATTGAAATAGCCGGGTAGCCTAAACAGAGATCTCTCTACAATGCTTACCTGCATTGATATAAGAAGCAAGAAGTAGGAAAGAACTGTCACCAAGACCCATGGAACAAGCTCCCTTGTCTTCCCTTAGTTTGACCCACACAACGTGTGTGACAGAGATGGGCAGCCCATTTCCAGAGGCATTCCCAGCACAAATATCAAACAGCTTGACATAATTTTTCCCTAAGGCTAGTTACTAGAAGTTCTCAATACACTCACAAAAGATTTGCTGAAATGCAGATATTTAGACAAAAAAAAAAAATGTATAGCAACAGTTACAGAGCTCCTTAAGATAATTCTGAGCCTTTTCCACTTGCCAGTTTTCCAAAGTGCATCTGCAAGTGTGTTTTCCATCGTGGGACTGCACCTGAACCTGATCTGTGTAGACAGCAGCTGAGCACGACAGTGCACTTCGGAGCAGGCAACAGCAGCAAGTCAATGTGTCTCCAAGCAGCCTGCACCCTCCTTAGGGGTCAAGTGGTAGCTCAGAGCAAGCTGCTAAATGGTTGTTTGTATAATCTCTGCAGGCAAGCAGAGTGGGGTATCTACAGCCAAAGCAGCAATGGAAACAGCTGTAGTTGATAGCAAACACTGCCAGAAGGTCACCACCACCTGGAGGGTGGCTGTTTCAAACCAAAAAGCTGTCGAGCTCAGGCATCTCTGCTCATATTTACAGCATTTAATTATAGCTCATATTTTTAGCGTTAGCAAAAACAACTGAAAAAAATAAAGTGTTTTGCTCTTCTTTTGGCATCTCACCTGTTAAACCACAAATATGCATCTATAAGGTCTTTTTCTTTTGGAAATGGCACTGCAACTTTAAGCATCATTATATAATCATGTGTTGGACATAGAATTATTCTACTTGCACACCATAGCTTCAAGCACACTGTTATAAAGGGGAAAAATTCACTTCATTGTCAAAAGTTCATATGGAGAAAATGTAATTTGAAGAGTTACAAGTTCAAAAAATGTTCAGCTCTTTCCAGTTCTCAGCGCCTTCTCTTTTGTCCTGCTACAGCTTGATTATTTTCTTATTCTTTGCAGTACATGGCATTCTTTTTGAATGAAAAGAAACCTTTCCACATTAGTCACAACAGGAAAACGAATTTTGCTTTTCAGCTGGTGAATGAAGATTATCAGAACTTTTATTCACACACAGAAGATAACAATATAATAGCTAAGGAACACTGATGAAATGCTGTGTTTACTCTAATTTATCAGTTTTGCAAGCTGTGACTTGTACTCAAAAGAGCTACCTAATTCATGACTGCAGTAGTCCTGATTGTTAAATTTTGTGCCCTAAATTCAACTAAAATCCAACAGATATCAGGGGACCACATATAGTGTTATACTTAACACTCATTTGATGCTTTGTGGAGCTATTTTATGCTAGGAAAAGCAAGAGAAGACAGGGCCTTATGGCACTTAAAAAGACATCGCTATGTTCTGACCAAATAACCAAATTTCTTTAGATAACAAGTCTGACTGAGGTCTGAGAAAAGCAACTCAATAAAAAACACTAACCATAATTTCGGCAGCTAAACTCCATGAAGGAATAGAATCTTAAGTGCTGTGCCTTGGTCTTTAAATCAGTCATTTACAAGGTTTAGCCAAATCTGGAATTACTAACATGGAGATATTTCACTACAACACAATATCAGTCTGTGTCTCTACATCAGCTTCTCACCATCTAACCAGAAGAATAAACTATGCAGGAAAATAAAAGCAGAATCTGCTCCCTTTTCTTGGATTATTTTAACTTTAGTTGCAATTAATTCAAGGAGTTAAAGCCTTCTTAATAAAGAAATGCTTAAAATACATTAGATTTAACTTATTAGGGTTTTGACAACAAGTCATTATTTACTGCAGCATTCATGTTATTATTTACTGCACCTGTTTGACTTCTTACTCTTGCATAAGAACTTTCAGGGATGTGAGAACATGAATTTTCTATATAAGGCAAATAGACTGCATCACAAACATTTTTGACACTTTCAAATGCAGTTTACAGCCTTAAACAGACATTCCGCTTCTCCCACGCACCCACCATCATCCAAGGCCTATAGTCACCAAAGTTTCAGAATTGAGAGTGGGAGTATTACTAATCTACCAGGTAAGGGCAGAGTTTAGTGACCTGTTTGTTTGTATGTCCATATATATGACAGGTTACAGACACAGATCCCTATTCCTGTGATTCTCTCTAGGAGTGCCCTCCTAACTTCCCTACCCAAACCAACCACATCAACTGACCTGGGGTCTAACAGTGAATTTTAAGTAAGAGCCAGGAACAGCAGAGAAGGCACATATGCATATTGGAGGAGTAAAGTAAAGCAAAGGAGGAAAGAAGGCATAGGCTGAATAAAGGAAGCACTGGAGAAATAGAAATTCTGCATGGGCAGATCCTTAGGAGGTACTTAATTCCTGTGAAAAGCCAAGGGAGGTGGTACCTAATTATCTCAAGGATCTTGACATCTTAGAGTCTCACAAACTCTTCCTGAACTTTTTTAGAAATGGAGGCATAAAGGGTGATGCCCTACCCCTGTGACAGAAGCCCCTATCATCCTGGCCCCTAGGAACACTTCCAGCTTTAATCAGCAAAGGCCAAATCAACTTCCTACACATGTTTATTAGATCAATGGAAGAACAGGGAGCAACATTCAGAACTTTCAACTTCCTTTCCCTAGTTTTAAACTCTGGATTGTGCTTCCCATACTTCCTTCTGTTTTAGCTGCAGTGATACTTCACCTGACATTACTTAAAATCCAAACCATTTGTTCCATAAAGAGAGGCGTCCAGCTGCATGCTAAATGAACTCCCATTTCTCCCACTTCTAGTGAAATTTGGATGAGGTCATTTATAGAGGTTCTTTCCAATCAACATTTCTAAGATTCTGTGATTACTTTTATGCGTTCTTATAATATGAGATGACCCATTCCTATCTGGGCTCCTTTCTTTTATGAATAACTGAAGAGAGTAGAAGAAAACTCATCATGCTACAGGCCGACTAATTCTCATCTAATAACAAAACTTTATTAACTCATGGAGCCCTATGCTGTCCCTCCTGGTGAATAAAAACAGTCAAGAAACAGCTGGTGTTTGCATGCAGAATGTGGATTAGTTTGAGAGTGTCTCCATTTCTCTGGCTCAGCACACTGGAAGTTTTTATTCCAATTGCACAGGAAAGTAATAGTTGTTAATGCTCTGGGGAAAAAGTGGTGCAATCTAGTATCAGTAAGAGATTTATACATCAGACCCATTCAGATTAGGCAATCGTAGGCAGCAAATTAAACCTCTGTTTCAGGAAGCTGCCTCTAACACAAGAAGCAATAGCCTGAGGTTCAAGTCCCAGCTCTGTGAGGAAGATGCTGTTCCCCTATCCCTGCAGCTGTACCTGACATGAAGAAGCAAGCCTGAAGGCCCTGTGAGAAAAGCACTTTCAATATAAAACTTCTTGCTTCATAACCAGATTTTGCAATCCTCTGAAAGTTTATCTCATATAATCTCTATTCCCTCTCTCTGTCTCCTCACTTCCAACACCTTTACAGGGCTCTGATCTTCAAGACACTGGAAAGACATGCCCTTAATGCTGAAAAATTAAAGACCTGCATGCCTGGAACTCACGTGGGGGTTGATTCATATAGTAAAGAGTGCAAAACACCAGGGCTTTGAGGAGGTGGTGCAACATTCTCCTCTGTAATACGTACATACACACAAAATTAGACCCGCAAGTGCATTTTCTAGGTCAACTTCTTCTCCCTCCTCTGCTCTCACCTCCTCCCTTGAGTTCTCTTAATTGTTCTGGGAAGGAATACATGTTTCAAAATCTATCACCAAACTTTATTTTTACCAAAACATATTGTCCTGGTTATTTTATATCCCAGACTACTGTGTATGGACTATTAGTCCTCAGTTAATTTTGCCAGTGCAAAAATGGCCTATCCTTTCTTATGCTGTCAAGTGCCAATTTATTATCTTTCATAAGCTAAGGATCAGGAATCTGAGCACAAAGACTGACACAGACAAGAGAAAGAAATAAGCAGGAAAAGTATATTTTGCAGGTACAGTGCAAAACACTGCTACAAAACACTGAAAAGACCTTTCCTCACAGCTCTGCAGATTGTTGAGTCCTGAATTTTATGCAACTCTACAGCACTTCGCCTAACTTATTGTAGACTGCAGAACCTGGGATATAATGTGCAGTTTGAGAGCCATATGGCCCTCTGAACTGGGCTGAATGTCCCTCCTAGTGATCAGCCTGACCACAATTCCTGAACACTCACGAGATTTGCATGATGCAGTTACCGATTCGCCTCCTTGCAACAGGTGTGTGTTCATCTGTTTCTCAGCTTCCTTCTTCGTGTATCATCATCCTATGACTATTTTTAAATAATCTTTGCAAAATAAAAACTCAACCAGAGTTCTGGAAATTGCTTCTTCCCTTCAGCAATTTTATGTAATAAATTAGATGATAGTAGCACTATCTTGGATGGGTGGAGATAAGAGCCTGTCAGCACTTTTTTTTCAAACCCACTTTTGCAGAGACTTGCAATTCATCTACAGCAATTTGACGTGGAGAAAAAGAGGGGATGTGAAACCTCAGACCTGGAGGAAGAACCTAAAAAAAAAAGGATTAATAACAGTATTTCAAGGTATACCTGAAATAAATAGTGTGGAAAGAGGGACACACAGAAAAAAAAAAGGAGGAGATACTTTGATTTTCACTAGTGTCATTCCATTCTCACTTATATCATCCCCATCTTTGCCTAACCATGGCTTTACGTTGGTGCTTAAACCAATTGTATTCACACGGTTCATTTCATTTCAGTGCTGTTTACACACAATAACTATTAATTCTCAAAATTCCTCTGAGGCAGGTATTACCAACTTGATTTTCTAGAAAGAGAGGCAAGGCACAGTTTTCCTCAGGCCACAACAGGAATTGTATATGAGAGCCAGGAATAGAAATAAGGAGTTCCCATTCCCTGTCCTAAATCAAGGTCACAGAACCCTCTCTGGCACAGGCTATTTTCTCAATGTTTTATGGAGGTGACTATCCTGTTACGGAACTACATTTTATACAGACTGGGATTTCCCTGGGATGTGTACAAAGTTCAAGTCATCCCACTGCCAGCTGACAATACCTCTGATAAATAGGGTAAGGGCCAGGACTAACACAGTTTAACAACACACTGTTCATAGGGCATTATTATAAACCTTACAAGGTGGTAGGCAAGAGTGCATTACTTATTTAAATGTCTTTTTATCTATGAAACCTTTTAATTCTCAGAATTTAAACTCCTCTCTTACTTTAAGCACATGTGGCTGGAAAAGGCTAAGTGGTTAAGCAGCTAAGATGGGAAGTATTTGAGAGTGAAGCACCTCTCTGTGCTGGACACAGAGTCTCTGAGTCCAGCACAAGTTTGTCACCATTTTGGGCTCAGACTTCTAACCCAGCACACCTGGGTATATTTCAGGTGGACTGTCACATGTGTGGTGGTCACAGGTCCAGATGAGTCCGGCCTGACAGAGCTGTTGTGGTTAGATTAAATCTGACCTACTGGCTACATTTTTCAAGATCAGAGTGATGGAATCATGATTAAGACCTTATGGTACATCAACCATGCTAAATGTGTCCATTTCTTAGCATGACCCTTGGTCCTCAGGCCAAGTGGTTGGGAGAGGCCCACACCCACGTTGCTACTAAAGTAGCATCTCTAATAAACGAATACAAGATGTGTTTCATGCTCTCAAATATCACCAAAAGGCAAAGAGCAAGGGTGGGAGGTGTTTGAATACAGAGGAAAGAGGTTTGGCTCTAGGCTGCAAGTCATCTTCCGTGATGCAGTTTCATCCATTCTCCTTGGAGGAAATTCCTGGAGTGAACAATCCTTCAAGCTACATCTACAAATTGTCTTGAAAGAGGTTGAGATCATCACAAAATTCAGCCAAGAGAAATATCTAACAATTTTTCAATATGGAAAGTCAGGAATTGAGTACTTGAGTATAATCATTAGTCCTCCTTTACTTAGAAATACAGATATAGTCTAAATATTTGCAGCTGGTCTAAGGTCTGAAGTTACAAGCCTGTTTCCATAGGGAATGACCTCACATCCCACAAATAAGTGATGTGTCTACATTCCTTCTCAGGCAACTATGTGTTGGCACAAGCTCTTTACCACATCAGACACATTTACAGAGTCTCCAGGTGATTCACTGTGTGGACTTTGGTGCTGACAGCATCTTGCAAGTACCTGAACATTCATATTTAGCATGTTTCATCTTAATTACACTGAATAGCTGACAGCATCTTCTAAAAGAAATCTCCCCAAAATGATCTGTCAGGATTCTCAGAATCAATGTTTCTGAAATGACAGTTTAAGGAAAAATGAAAAACTGTCCTGTTTACTGAGAGTCAGTCTCCCAGAAAACCTGCTTTTCTGGCTTGGTGGGGATCATTTGAGTAGCTAACAGGTGCAATTACTCATTGAAGTTTGGTGAAGATTTTTACTTCCCAATGATACTCTCAGAACACTCAAGAGCCAAGTGACTCAAAAGAATAGCTCCAACTGCCTTAATACTTCATCAGATCATTCTGTGCCATCTCTCCTGAGATTCCAGATCATTAACTTCTACAGAGAGTCAGAGGAATTCCCATCAGTAATCTTTCTTCTCGTTGAGGTTTCCATTACATTCAGCACAACTTCCAGCTAGGCTTTCTTGAAAAATCCTGTCCTTCATGTTTATTATGCTTAAAGCTGAAGGAAGCACAATAAGAAAAGTGAAAGCAATAAATATATATATTTTAATAATGAGAATATTTCTGACAGCTACACTGGAATCATAAAAGCTACTTTTCAAAGATCAGGAGAACTGTTCAGTGACAGTTTTCAGTTCTATTGCTATTATCACTTAAATATATTTATATAACACTGCTTTATCACCATTCTCTTCTATGACATCTCTTACAGCTAAGATGAATGTCTATATATATCTCTCTCTTAGTCAATAATTAGTTTGCAAAATCAAGCAGCTCATGTAGCTGAGCACCAAGTCATTTATATTTGAAAGTACCTCATTTTATGTAATTATTATGTATAATTTAAAGCAAAAATATATTAAAAAATTTAAAGTGCCTGAAAAAACTCTGAACAACTTCTTCCAAATGTTCAATAACTCTTAGCTATGTTCCTCCTGCCCTACTTTTTCCATAGGTAAACTTTATTGCAGTACTTATGAACCACAAAAATCAGCTCTTCTTTATTGCTAGCTCAAGGAAGAAACCCATTCCCCACTATGGCTATATGTTCAAAGGTACAGCCCAGAGGGCATTCACAGTGTCCTTCAGCTCTAGGTCAATTATAGAGTAATTTGGAGTGGTGAATATCAGACTCCATTGCTGCACTACCAGAGAATGTTCTTGCGATGACAGAACCATGACAAGATGGGGCTGGAGCTAGGTGATACTTTAAAGCCCCCTCTAACAGAAACCATCCTATGATAGCAAGCACTGTGAGCCCTCCAGTCCAGTGTCCAGCTGCTGGTGGCAGCTAAAAAGATATTCTGGCAAAATGTGGGGAAAAAAGCCACCGATTCAAAATGATGTAGGGATTGAGGATCTCGCCTTCAATAGAACTTTCTTTCAGTGTATAAAACTTTTAAAAACCAAAACAAGCCATCTTAACCACTTTTAGCATTGCTTTCTTAATTCAAACTGTTTCAGGGAATCTCCCACCAGCCACCCATCTTTGTCACAGTGTACAGAGAGTTTGTGGGCACGACAAGGGCAGAAAGTGAAACACAGTACTCTCATACAAACACAAATATTTTTAACACCTGATCTTGATGCTTTTCCAAAAATACCTCAGCATTTCACTCCCAGATGTTGGCCAGTGGGGGACAGCTGGCAAGTGAACTCTATCCAAATAAGAGAAAACTGTAACACTCGTTTGCATTCCCTAACCAGTGATTGAGTAACTCCTGTGTGACTGAGGGCACGGGCCCAAAATTTCAGAAGATTCATGATACAACTTTTTTCCCATTTACAATCTAGCCAGACTTCACCAGCTTCCTTTTCAGCTTGCCTCCTCAGGACCCTTGCCCAGACCACTCCCTTCTCATCCTACCCTTAAATTGCTGTCTCTGCCTCATCGTGTCTCATGGGTTTTTTTTCCACCTGTCCCACCTAAACCTTCCTGCTGCTGCCTCCTACCTCTCCTTAGGCTTCTGCCATCCTGTGTTTCCTGTAATATTGATTTCTGCAGCATCCGTGCTGAGTTCAACATAAGAAATGTTCAGGATCATTCACAAAGTCACAGTCTACTCTTCTCTGGTCCAGAGTTCCTCTCAGTGCTCCTCAGTGGTGGGGAATAAAAGGTTCTGAAGAATAGGAACCACTTTATACATTTCTTAATACTGGGAGGAGTTCCTGACAGGGTCTCACAGCCTCATAAATGACTACTTGCTACTCAGAAGACCTCAGACTGGTAACCTTTGAGTAAAATGTATAGTTCTTTTCTCACAGTCATTGATGATGGGTGGGAACTGCTGAAGAACATCACTTCTTCAGCCAGAAGTGGTAAGGGGTTAGTGAATGCTCGACAGAAATAAAAAGATAAAGCCAAGTAAATTTGCTTGGGCTTACACCCCATGTCCAACTTGCATAAATGTAATGTCAGAGAAGATACCTCTCCCTGCCTTGAGCATTGTGCACTAATGCACAAATCCTCTGTGACTCAAGTGATCATACTCAGAGCCCCTTGCCAATGGCAATGCTGCATCTCTTCTGCAGCTCCTTTTACTGCTGAGCACTTTTATTTAAACACCACAGTAGCCTAACAAGAATTAGATGTGGAAGTAGGTTTCTCAGCACCACTGTCAATGTTATGCATAGCAAGTGGCAGCAATGTTCCAGCTGACTTACTCTGCTGATTGCCCATGAATAGGCAGCAAACTCTTTCAGAGGGTTCTGGAACCCTGTACAATACACCAGTCTCTACAGATGGATCACAGAAGACAGCATGACCATGGATACATTGTATTTTTACATCTTTCCAGTTCTGGCCCCCAAGAAAACAGAAATTAAATATGTCAGTGGAGTAGAGGCTAGGTACACATCAGCAAGCAGCACAAACGGATCCACAGAATGAAGAGCTGATAAGAAGAGCTCAATCACAGCGTCACATCCATGTTTTGGGTTTTCCTTTGAAATAGTGTTAATCTGCTTTTATAAGCTGAATACATGTAAGATTTTGCAGAATACTTGGTTTGTTTCTGAAATGAATCCTTCTGCTCAGTTTCATCAAAAAGGCATCATGTTTCTACACCCCAAGCCTACTCTGTAATGCAAAAAAATCAGGATACATGGGCAGGCTTGGGAGATTATTGTCAAAAAGTCATTTGCAATCTGAATGAGTGTTCTATCTAGTTTCATCCATTGCACTTGAGCTCATGTGGGTAGATCAAGAAGCTAAAGCATGCAAGGCCTTGAGCAGGTCAGCTGTGTTATCATACCTAGTTGGAGAAGTACTTTCTTGTCATCTCAAACTGCTGCTCCTGACAATAGTCTATTGTCATAATATAGACCTGAGAGAATATTCTCAATTAACAACTAAGTGGCACACCAGAGTTTGTTCAAGAGACTAGTAATACCAGTACAGAAAACTACTAGTTTTTAAACAGTTTGATAATGATAAAATAAATAGTAATGTCAAGATATTCAGTAATACTATGTAACGTTTGTCTTAAAACTAAAATCTTCCACATTCCATTAATTTCTCAAAACACAGAAGTCTTGGCAGTTGAAGAAACAAGTGGGTTTACTTGCATCCTCACCTTGGATAGTGGAATATGTCACTATTTGTCTGTTTCAGCTAAAACTGGGAAATACCAAGAAAAGACCCTACCAAAACCAGCTATTTTGCTGGAGGACTGGTTGTGATAAATGTGCTAGGAGGAAAGAAAGGAGACAGGGAAGAGAGGTAAGTATATCTTATCCCTTTAAAAAGAAATTAAATTATGCTAGGACAGATATAAAAATAAACCTAAATCAAAAGGAAAGTAGGATTAATCAAAATAGCTGGTCAAGGTCAACAAACAGAAAAGTCAATGGAATCTCCTCAATATCTATTTTCAATATATAGAAGTAAAAGAGGTAAGGCAGAATAACACTTCCATCTGAGAGTCAGAATTCTGACTGAAATATAATTTAAGAAACATGTCAGTCACCCTGAAATCCCTTCCCCACACTCCTAATAAGAGCAAAATGAACAGGATATTAAGATCCAGGAGATAACTCTTCTGCAATATGGAACAAACAATTCAGCAAAGTGAGTAAGCACATACTGACATTTTAGCATGCATTTAAGTTTCAGCATCTTCAGTGAGAATCTGACATCTGCCTGAGCACTCCTCTCGATGGAGATCCATGAACACGGGTTCTGTCTTACACACAAGCCTTCCCTCAATCTGTGGACATGAATCTGTTCAGTAGCTGTGGAGCTCCTAATGGACTCAGGGGAGGGGCAGTTGTGCGCCAACCCCACAGGATTGAGAAAAAGACAGTTCTGCACAGCACCTCCTGGCACCTCAGGACCGTGTTTCACAACCTGTTTATCCTGTTTCTGCTTCAGCTCTGTACTGCTGTGATGGGAACATGGGTACTTCCCTACTAGAAACTGAAAAAGTCTTCAAATGTATTAAAGTGCAATCGTGGCAATTCAGGTAGACACTGACCTGTCTTTCAAATTAAACTCCTCTGAATTCTTTGCAGTTCCAAAGTCAAGGATCACAAAACTGGACATCATTGAAAGGAAAGGTCCAGGACAAGGACAGCTATCAAAATCCAGGAAATCAAGCTGACAAGCAAAGCTTCCCACAGGCACAGTGAGAGCTCCTCCACTGACCTTCTTCGAACCATACTGTGTGGTAAGATGTGCCCCCTCTTCCTGCCCCATCACACTAACTCCCTGGCACCACCTGCTAGGAATCAGAAGACAGTAAAACTATTGCATGGGGAAGAGGTAAAAATGGGTGTGATGGTTCCGAGGCGGTGCATTTCTCTCATTCATGTCTCCAACCATAGGAAAAAGAAGTTGGTATGTAACAAAATTAATAACTGTAAATCAAAAGTGTAAGCAATACTGTAACTTGCCCTGTCCTTTAGAAAGGAGTCAGTTAATAACATTTTAGCACTTGGAAATATTTGCCTGTACTTTGAATTCCTCTGTTGTCTATTCCACTATCTAGATTTTATATTCTGAGGACCTGTTTTCTTGTCTGTCACCCAGAACACAAAGTGTCATTTCAGGATATTACACTCTTCTCTGAGTTCAAGAGCCACGTGATTCTAAAAGTCATAATATTATGAGCATGCTTAGATCCATGACTTCATGCCATATGACTAAAACATCTCCTAAAAAGAAACAGTCTTCTTATTCACACTTCTTTGGCTGTTAACAATGGATCTGCACCCATAAATCTAGATATATAAACTCTACATGTCCACAGCAGAGTCATGAATTCATATACGGGCTGCAGAACTAACAAAAATGAGAAAAAGGTATTTGAAGTGAGGTGATTTCTGTACATTTACCAGTGTAACTCATGCATGCTTGATGGTGGTATCAAAGGGTACTAATCAGACACGTGTTGAACCAGCCCAAGATAAATAAGTTCACTCGTGCTCCTTGTCATCTCTCTGAAAATGATCACTATCCCACACATCCACATTTCATTTGAGAAGTCGTTCATACATCACCACAAGAAGATAAAACATTGACTGTGACTAATGTAATGAGCCTGAAGCACAAAAGAAAGATGAGGGGAAAAAAGTTTGGAATTTATGATTTTTATTCTCTTGCTTCCTCCTAACAGGATCCAAAAATCTTGAAAGAACTTAAGTGCATCAAAGAATATCCTTTGAAAATCATGCTTACAGGCAGGAATACAAATTGGATACTGGTCCCTAGGCCACTGGTCTACCTTTGTAGAAGGGTGGCTTGTATTTAATTTCCCCTGACTAATAATTCACTTTTATGAATTAGAATTTAGCATTTGGAAAAAGAGGACTTAAGGTTTGAAAGTTAAAGTAAAAAAAAAACCTCTTATAAAAAAATGCAAATTAAAAAAGCTTCTGATCTGACAAACTCTTAATGCTATTTATATCACTAGCAGCATCATGACACAGCAATTAAATTATAACCCTTTCACTAATAGAACATATTTCTGCCTATTTAGAAGAGAAAGGAAGAAACAAGAAACTGTAGTTGAAGAAAGCCTCAAGTAACCAGACGTATAGGCAGGCCATAGTTGGAGGAAGAGCAGAAGGTATACATATAATTTGTGTTTGACTATAACAAAGTTTCAGTTAGGGTATTATATGAAGCAATACATGAGCTGTCATTAACTTCTAGCCGATACATGTTTAGGCAGCATTGGGTCATCTTTAACCTATTCCATAAAGTCTTTTCATTTTATTTAGGCTACTCTGTCATGCAGGAACTCACAAATCATACTGTGTTCCCTAGTTTGTGGACTGTATAACTAATATTTTATTTTTGCAGCTTAGCTATTTTTGAGAATTAGTAAAGTTCAAGTATGAAGTTAATCATTAAGTAATTACTGACACTTTTTTTAATAACAGATTATTTCCTACTCTATTTATACATAGAGGAACAGTTTTAATATCATCCAGTATTTAAGGAGAGCAAGGAAAAGGAATGAGACAAAATATGTAACCCCCCTGTAAAATCATTGATTGACCCAGTGATCCAAGAACCAAACTTTTTTTCTCAAATACAATAAGTTTTAAAAACATGCCAGCAGTTCAGAATTATTTCAGTGAAATAACAAACATTGGTTATACTCAAACGTCAAGCCAGGTGTTATGTGAGGGAAAATATAGCCCAATCTAACACCATTGTTTAAAAAATTGGGATGGGGTTGCATTACACAGCCAGGAAAAAACTTCTCTAGCTAACTGCGCCACCTTATGATTTAAATTTAAATGGAAAATTAAATTATTGTCCAGTCCATAGAAGAAGAAAACACTTACTTAAAGGTATTCCTCTAGACCTAAAAATGGGACCAGGAGCTTACTTTATTTCTTACAGAGAAGTGCAGGGTTGTATACTTCAGTATTGCTCTTCTGGTTAAAAATCATGTCAGCAATATAAATGGAAAAAATACATTCAGTCTTGCTGGATTGTGTTTTTGTAATAACAGTATACACATCCAAATCAATAAAGCCAGGCAAATAGCAGAGTAGTGGCTTAGCAATCACTGTTAGCTAAGTATACAATCAACTCTAAAACAAATGCTTCATAATCCGTAATTCTCTCGTGTAAATCTCTACTCGTATAACCCTGGGAAATAAGAAAGCTTTACTTCTGACTTTTTTTCTCTAACGTTTAAAACATGCCGGCTGTGAGCCCTAATTTATAGCCAACGGATCGCAATTTGCACTGAAATCTCTAGTCAGACACGAAATCAAACAGCACAGATATTCAAAGGAGTTACAGCATGCATTTAAATACATTAACCACATCCTACCTTGCATCCAAACATCAACGATAAAGTGTTGTTGGTGCATGCAACTTTGCAGTGGCAAATCATTGGTGTAAAGCAGTCAGGATTTTTAACAATAGGGCACATTCCTTTAGTGCTGCAGTAGTGGCAGCCTACTGAAGGCTGAAAACAAGTAGCTAACACAGCACATGGAGTGGCAACATATGCTGCTCAACAGCTAGCTTTCCTCTTGCTGGTCAGAAGCAGCCTGCTTGAATCTCTACCTGGGTCCCATTCAGCCATCCCCTTCTTTGTTGGCGAATCAACGATGCAACAACGATCACGGATCTCAGGATTTCCCTTCCTCTGGCAAATTAGTTTTTACATCGGGGAAAAAAAAAAAAGAAGAAAAAAAAAGGAAAAAAGGGAGAGAAATGGAAATGAGGGGGACCAGCAGGTGTGGCAGTATTAGCATGTAAAAGGATGTAAACGCCTACTCATAACAATCACATAAGATTGTCATGCTAGCTGAAGTGGGCTGAAATTATTCCATCGGAAGAAAAATACTGCAGCTCCTGATTTGGTAAAAAGCCAGTGAGTTGCTGCAATACATAGTCATAGTGTGGAGAGAAGAGGAAAAAAAAATGACTTATCTAAGAAGCCAGGATCCTCAGCCTTTATCAATATGCATTCCAGTAAGGATTCCCTTCTCAGCGCCTCCCCGTGAAAAAGAATCAAATCAGTCGCAACTCCGGAGAAGCGATGACCTTTGCTTTCCCCAAATAGATGAATCTCAGCAGGAAACAAACTGTACTCAGAGCTGAAAATCACAGATGCTGGGAGTTTGTAATAAGAGAAATACAAGCAACATTTATCCAATCCTGGCTTGCCACATGGGAGCTTTCTCCAAGCACAAATTTACAAATAGACAGGTTGAAGGATTGCAGGAGACACTGAATAAAGATATGAAGTTACACGGACAATGCACCCGCATGAAGCTAAAAAGTCAAGCATCATTAAACTCTGCTTTGGAGGCAACGTAACTATTGTCTTCAGCTAGTACTGCTATCCTGCAACCTGCAAACATCTTGCTGTAAACCAGAAAAGCAATAATTAAAGAAAAAGTTCAGGAGCATAATGCTTGTCTGGATTCTGTTACAGCTGTCGCTGCTCCTTCAGTTAAAGCAACACCAGCTGAAAATGCATAATAAAGCACTTGGATGAACAAATCACTAGCTGTGCTTTTTAAGAGGATTATTTATATCCAAAGTTGGATTAATGTATCCTCCAGGTTTAGGTTTGGTCATGGCAGACACAAATACCAAATGAAAAGGCCATGATATGGAAAGTAAAGTGATGTCCTTAATGATTTCACAGCTGATAGCAAAGTAAACCAAGCAGTTGTTTCACAGCGCCCTGACCCTGCTTTTCTGTGACTCACTAAGCTCTGCCCATCAAATTAGAAACTCTTTCTAAAGAAATGAGAGCAGCTTGTCTCCCTGGCAATCGCAAGTGAGTTCTTAAGTCACAACTGAAACAGTTATCTGTAACAAACCTGAAGCAGAAATTTGTTATACAACAGAACTGAGAAAATGGCAAATGGAGGTCCCAGTGTGAAGCCAGCTCAAGCAGTACAGAGGATGAATAGCACAGGATTTTTTTAAAAAGCTGTATGAGATTGCAGACCCTAACTTAGGCAATCTATTTGACAATCCTGTGTTTATATAAGTATAGATGTATGCGTGTATGTATGTGTTGCATGTATGCATATATCTATACTTTAAGTTGAATTTCTTCAGTATAATTTACCTTTGCTTTGCAAAGTTCAAAGCCATGAAAGAACAAATTTCTTAAACATCTTTGCTCCTACTCTTGCACCATACAATAACTTTACTTTTTTCCAGTTTTAGTGTGCAGTCAAATTTCAGCTTGGAATAATGTTTTCCGATTATTGTTTCTCACTCTGTTTTTGAACTTTGCACTCGCAAGAGCCCAAGCTCAGTAAAATTACAGCAGTTTCTAGATGGAAGTGGCAGACAGCTGCTCCACAGTCAGAGTTACAACCCTGTTCCATTTCTGAAGATTCCTTTTTTGCAAATAACAAGCTCTTACAAACAATTGTCCTCAATTCACTCAGCTCACACTTTTCTCCTGACCAGCCGGAGCCCATGTGCCATGGGAGTTCACTGCATGGATGCCTTTCAGTCAGCTGTTCAATAACCTAAGTTTGTGTGACCCATGAGCCCAAAGTGACATCACAACAGCACTTCTCTGGTGCAGTGACTGAACCTGTTTAGAAAAGCACTGTGGTGACAAACAGTAGCTGTAACATTGCTGAATCTTTGATCTGTTTATTCCTAGCTTGCCTGTCTTGTTATTAAGCTATATATTATACAGATTTTTCTTTCAAGCTCTGTCTCTCGCATAACCAGCACTGGTGTAAATATAGAAAAGCGTAGTTTCCATGACAATACATTCCATAGTTACAGCCAGCAGCCACTATCATTAAAACATGAATCACAGTGCTACCTTAAGGTGTGAGCACACTACATCACTGGCCTTAGAAGCATTAATTTGGGATGGGGGTGGCATGGCAATATTTTTAGGAGACACTACTATAAAATGCCTGAAAACTGTGCTATTAAACTATTTTGGCCTAATAGCCACCCATCTTAAGAGATTTCAGTAATCAGTAATTCCCAATTGGTACCAATCATTAGCATTTCGAAGAGAAGAATGCATCACATCTGTACTTTTCAATGTTTTAAACACCATGTCCTGATTGAAAACTGAGCTCAATCACACAAATGTGATTTCTGATTAATATGCATATGGCCTAATTAAAATCACCTGCATTTATTTCCAAATTCCAATTTGAAATAAGGGAAAGACAATCAGCAGTTAGCTTCTTGAACCATTTGGATCTTACTGCATTCAGCTGGCTCATGTTTTCAGAAGGACATACCTGTTCATTAAAATTCCCCATTTCTTCCCCAGCCCCTGCCACTATTGCAGATTTCCAACCAGAACAGTTTCACCTGTGATTTCATTTCAGTGTTCAGATGCACCAAACAGCAAGCACCCAAGTATTTTGCAAGGCACGAAATTCATCCCCTCACACTTGAGCTAAACCTTTCTTTCAAGTGAAAAACAGTCACCTGACACACAATCATATGGGAAAAATCCCAGAAAAGGAAGACTTATTCCAGTGACAGATTTGAATAGTAACTCATGTCGCAATTGGCCAAGACATTTATTTCCATTAACTGACAATCACATGTAGAAAAATGCCATAAGAAAACATTTGCTCAGAGATCTTTCTCTATCTTTTCTTTTTTTACAACAGCACACACACAAGTATATTGCCACTTGCCAGGAAAGGCATTTAAATCACAGTCATACTGGAGGAGCAAGGATTCTTGGAAAACCTATGTCCACATTTTTGTGTTAAGGAATACGCAGAAGAATACAAATTGCAGGTGTTACTCTATGAAGAGTCAATGGATCCATTTTTTGAGCTCTCAAAAAAAAAAAAGGCTTGAGTGCCTTGATCCAGCCACTTGCTCACAGCCACAGTCAGATAAGACCTCTCCTGCTCTACCAGCCCCTCTGGAAGCTGCCAACTTTTCAGCTCCAGGTTTTCCAAAGATGTCTGTCTGCCTTTCACAGTGCACCATTTTGTGGAAATGGATGAATTAACTTGCAACTGAGTTGCATTTCAGGAAGTATTAGGATCACGTTTGCATGGTAATTCCTCACTTAATGTGTATATATCTCCTCCTGTACTGGAGCTATTTCAAATAGCAATGCTTAGCTTTGCACTTGACATATCACATGAGAAACAAGAAGATCAATGTAAGAAAAAAAAAAGACCTGGAGAGTCACAAAGAATTTTTTAGGTATTCACCTTTCACTATCTTAAGATGCTTAATTTTAGGATTTCTTAATTCTCTGCTGTTTCTGTTGAGAAGATTGTTTAAGTTTTGGTTACTATTGTATAGATTTATACATTTCCCCTTCCCTGATTTCACTACTCAACTTTCTGTTCCATTGCTATACCATTAAAAATTCCATTAACCCAGGCAACAGCCATTAGATATGAAAAGATCACGATGATCTATAAACCCTTGGCCAAGGTATATGATCATTAACTTGCTTCTAATCTTCTGTTCAAATTCAAAACCATCTTCTTCGCTGTTCTCTGAAGTCCCTGAATACTAATCAAGCCTCTTAAAAACTAAACCTGTCTGACAGTGATTAAAGAGAAGTTGTCTTCTCAAAGAATCAGATAAAAGAAAAAGTAAAAAGGCTTGTTGCACCACAGGCAGCCACCACAGGGAACCAGAGAATGTAAATATAAAACAAACTTGAAAGATCCCCCATCAAAATAGAAATGATTGCACACAACTGTCTCACATGTTCCTTAAGAACAAAACAGTCTCACACCTCAGTCTAAACCAAAGTTTTTACAGCTGTTTTGTCTTTGGAGAGGCTCCACTTAGGGCGTTTCAAGGACCTCAGGTATGTCTACACTTTCTGTGAGCTGGTCATTTTGGGGCATGTAACAGGACATCAAGCCTTCATTTTGCTGATTTTCGTCTATTGGTGAGTATCAGAAGCCTGGATTTAGTTTGCCTGAAAATCCATCTCCCTTTGGAACAGTAATCATAGAATGGTTTGGGTTGGGAGCAACTTTTAAAGTTCACGTAGTTCAACACTCCAACAAGCAGGGACATTTTCAACTAGATCAAGTTGCTTGAAGCCCTGTCCAACCTGGCCCTAGATGTTTCCGAGGATGGGACATCCACCCCTTCTCTGGGCAACCTGTGCCTGTGTTTCACCACCCTCACTGGGAAAAAAAAAATCCTTATATCTAGTCTAAATATAGTTTCCTTTAGTTTCAAACCATTACCCCTTGTTCTATCACAACAGCACCTGAGATTTCTGTTCCCATATCTCCTACAGGCCTCTTTAAGTACAGAAAAGCAGCAGCACAGAGCCTTCTCCTCTCCAGACTGAACAAGCCAAACTCTCAGCCTTTCCTCATAGGAGGGACACCTCAGCCCTCTGATCACTTTGGCACTTGCTCCAATGGGTCCATGCCCTTCCTTCACTGGGAATCCCAGAGCTGGATGCAGCACTCCAGGGGGAGTCTCACCATAGTGGAGTAGCTGGGGAGAATCACTTCCTCAACCTGCTGGTCACACTTCCCTTGATGCAGCCCAGGATACATTCCCATCTTCTGGGCTGTGAGCACATACCATTGAAGTCTGCCCAGGAAAGACCCCACAGTCACCAGATTAGCTCAAGAGCTGCTAGTTTGTCATCTTCCCACACCTCATGCAAAACTGTGTTTGAACTGGCTCCAAAAGGTGATATGAGACTAAACTTTCACACGCACTTTTAGAAACAGGGATAAGGCAACTCTTTTTTTTGTGTCCGAAGGCTCAAGGAGCAGATAAAGTCTGGGCTGATCCTGCCATGAGGAGGAGATGAATAGGGCCACTGGGGTAGAGATGGAACGGAGAGCTCCAGAGACAGCTGTGTAGAGACAGATTTCCCACTTCTGTGAGATGTCATTGGGACTGCTGGGATCCACCTATTCCACTGCCATGAGCAGCATCTGCTCCACCTCACAGTGCAGCTTGTGACAACTGATTTCATTTTCACAAATCACTGTATGAAGACAGGGATGAGTTGCCAGTTGGTTCCTGCCAACAGCAGACCCTGCTGGTTTGCTTCACCTAGAGATGACAGGGCCACAGGGATAGAAAGTTCTCCTCAAGCACCTTGAAGTCTGAGCATGGAGGTAGAGACAAAGGCAGAGGATAGATTCAATGCACTGGAAAAAACCTATGCATCAAGAATTCAGATGTGGTAGGCAGCTTGGAAAACATATGACTCAATCTCCCCAACTGAAGATGGAATTAATGCCTTCCAATTAAATGCCCATATCTCTAAGTATGTCGTCCTAGAACACTGATTTTTAAGTTAATGGAGATGCTCTTACAAAAAGTACTCATGTTCATAAGTGTTTACACATTCTAAAGAGCCACATTCCCTGCATAGTTCTATATTTGTAACTAGTGAAAAACTGTCTGAATTACTTATGAAAATAATTTTGATCTGTTAAATCATTTACAAAGTCACCAAATGCATATAATTATTTTAAGTAACTTCTCCAGCCAGGTATAAATTTAAAAAAAAAAAATATGAGAGAGGTGAGAAAAAATATACTCTAATTAAATATCAGCTTGAAAGAAAAAAGAAAGCATATTGCTGCCAGTCCTCAACAGATACAAAACAGCTCCACTTATCTGAAGATTCCTATTTATATCTTGTATTAGCATTTTTAAGGTTTTCTGTGTCAAATTAAAGAGAAATAAAGGCATGATCCTGCTGGCACAGAGTGGAAACATGCACACAGAATATTTAGAAAATATATGCCTTACTTTAATGTCACTACGTAGACCTACTGATTCCTTCAAGTTTTTATAGTGTAATACATATGCATCTAAAAAAGCTTAAAATTATCAGTTCAGCAACCACATGCTAGAACTCACCAAGGACTAAGAGTTACACTGTTTACCCAGGCTGCTGGGACAAAAGAGGAGTTAGTCTACATACAATTTTGTGTTGATACCCTGTTGCTAGCACTAAACTGGCCAAAGCTCAGCTTGTCCACGTGTGCAGAAGTTATCGCACCACACACACCCTTGCTTTGTGCACTGAGTGGAGGCATCAGCCTGGCCACAGGCCTCTCCTTGTGGTCACCAGCTCTGCACGCACGTCCTGTGTGCAAGGGAAACTCCCTCAGTAAGAAGCAGTAGGAATTGGTAGGAATTTCCCATTTGTTTTCCTGCCTCCCCCTGAATCCATTTTACTTCCATAGCATCCATTGACGAGAAGTTTTTCTGGCCTTACAATTCTATCTTTTTTGTTTATTCTGAATCTTGGCCCTGATATCTTTACCAGCTTTATCAAAATGTTGCAATGGAAGGAAAAAGGAACAGTTGACTTCTATTCATCCCCTCCATGTCACTCGTGACTTTATCAAAGAATTGTGCATCCTCTCTAACTGGTCTCTTTTCCATTATGAAAAGTTGTAGCTCAAAAGATCTCACTCATTCTTAAAAAAACAGCTTCTGTATATTTGAAGACAATCATTGATTACCTCAACTTGTTTTACTTAATTCTTTCAAACTTCACCATAGCTTGTACACTACAAAACCCTTAATGTCCTTGGTGTTTTCCTCTAAAATCCCTCCATCTCTCTCAAAGTGTGCATCCAAAATTTGACACTGCCCTGCAGAATAATTCCTTCCATCTCTCACAGTATTTTTCTAAATATAGCCCAAGTTTTTTACATTAGCTTTGAAACAGGCTTTCATTTTTCCCTGATACTCACTCTAGGATTCATTTCTACACCATTCCACCTCTCCCTGCTTCCCAGCTAATCAATACACATTTGGTATTCATGCAATTGGATATTCCTCACTACATGCAACACTTAATATTTGTACTTGATGCTATTGCTTTCAGGCCATTTATTTATGTTGAACTTTACATATGACATTCCTCTGATAATTTCTGGTGTGCTCAGGGTATGGACTCCAATAAAAAAAAAAGCACTTGGAAGCATTTCTTCCTAGGATTTAGACTAGCTAAGGCACAGAGTGTTACATCGCCAAAAAGAGTTTCAAAGGGGAAATCCACTTTCAAAAAATGTATTTCTGGTTTCTGAGGAGATGCATGCACTACTTAGACCTCACTGCCTTTGGATCACACAGAATTAAAATGTTGGTGATCATTAATGGCCCACATAGATGGGAAATTGATAGGGACTATACCCAGCTGATGGCAAGTAGCAAATTTATCTTCTAAGAGTCATGTGTAATATCCTTTCATGATCTAAATAAAAGTTAGGAGACAGAAAAAAAAAAAAATCACAAAATTGAAACCAAATGAATAACCCCAAAAAACCCACACAAATAAAAGCTATTCCTATTACCTTAAATATTTCCTGGAAGTATTTTGTAAAGCCCTGGGTTAATTTTCAAATGTAACTGACTTTCAGCAGAAAAAGCAGTGCCTCTATGAACATCTCTTGTACTGAGAGTTTCAGACTGCTGCTGGCAGCCTCAGAGAGGAACCACCACAACCCAGACTTTATTTCTTTTGTCATATGGTACTACTATTAAGAGAGAAATAATAAGCATAAAGGAAAAGTGGTTGATGAAAGCAGAAGTAAAAATAAAACCGATGATACATCAGAATTCATGAGAAGGTCAGGCTATTTGACACTTTGGATAAGTGAATTTTCCACATTACTAGTGTTTTGAAAGAAAATCTGTTTTCCTGATTGTAAAATATCATTTAACTGGGCTATAATTGCAGGCATAAATAAATAAATGCAAAATAAGTGGACTAGGCCTAAATCTAAGTCCTATGTTGTAAAGTCTTACATTACTTGCTCATTATTGTGTTGAAGATTTGCTCCGGCTAAGGGTGCAGGCACCCTGGCTGGGAGAAGTAGACACACATTTTGTGCTAGAGTTGAGCCCAGCCTGCTACCACATGTGCTAGAAGCAGGAGAACACCTTTGGGTTCTCTGTGAAATTTTACTCAGAAATTCTCCCTGACATATAGAGAAAGAGGTTCTGATTACCAGATGTTTGAATGTAAAATATTTTTTGTTGCTTTTTACAGTTTTTTCCACATATAAATGTATCCATCTTTCCAGTTGCCATTAAAAGTGAGCATTTTCTCAGCAGTCATGAAGATTGTCAGTGATTTCTTTCAGATTCTTGTAACAGGAAATTCTGTTCTCATTTCTGGCAAATGCCACTATCTTCACAGCTTTTAGCATTTAATGGTTTTCCAGCTATGAAAGTCTCATTCCATGAAAAAAAAAAAAAAGCCCAACGCAAACCCAAGAAAAATTCACAAATAAGAAATGCAATTGCGGCCACAGCTGAATTCTATACCAAGTTCTCCATCAAAATTGTAGCAAAAACATCTATTTAGCTCTCTGGTGACATTTCTAACCTCACCATGCTAAGGACAGACTATGGATCTTGCCTCTGGACACACAGGATCCCCTTAGGCATATTTAGGGGAACAGAGGTTACAGATCCCTCTATTAAATACATGCACCCCACATTTGGGAAACAACCACTGTCTTCAAGGAAAAACGATCAATGTCCACCATTGTCTTTTTGGAGAGAGAGAGCTGCCCTTGACTCCAACCCAAACAGAGGTACCACCTGGCTGAAGAAAAATATTCCTGAATTATTTTTTTCTTCTCTCAACAGTTTCTGGGTGTCTTTGTCTGTAACCTGACCAGTTTTTCACAGTAGGAAAAGAAAAGGTTACCCAGAGAAAGCTGGAAGGGTGTTGCTTTTGTGGGTAGCACAGACAGCAGCTTCTCTCTGCCCCCATGGGCTGATGCCCATTGCCATGGCCTTAAATGAGTCCTATCAATTCTCTCATTCATTAGAGCTTCTGGACCAGGCACTCTCAGTCACAGAGCTCCCTTGGTGCTCACGGTTCTGGCTTGACCCTCTTTGCTGGGGCACGTCCAGGGAGAAGCACAGGGCTAGTGACAACAATCCCTCCTGGTCAGCACTGACCACTGCCTCTTTACAGCTCCTTTCTCTTTCTAGAAGGCCTTTTAAAGCCAGGGCAGGGACTTTTCACCCTGATGGCACTGCCCAAATGCTCTCTGTCCCTGCGGCTAGGGGGTAAAAGCAGGGTCTGTCACTGTTGCCAAAGGGAACAGTTCTCTAAATGGAAGACATTAAGGAAAAGCACATCTCCAACTCTGTGTTGGTTGGGAATGTCTCCTACGTCCAATGCTCTACCACCCTGGGGAAGGGGAAAGGAAAGACCTTCCTAAAATGATGTTATACAAAGGAAACGTGTCCTCCAAAGAGTCCATGGGAATAATAAGGTGAAATAAAGACAAACTTAAGAGAGTTATTGCAGGGCCCAGTGCGCAGTCCTCTACAGATGACATTTTTAATGCCTCAAAGATGAGGAGCTTATTGGAAAATCAATGCGTTTCTGAGGGAAAGGAGCCAACAGAGCTTCAGCTGCTCCCAGTGACTGCAGGCCTCCTGAGCCTGCAGAGCCCTCCTGAGCCAGCTCCCAGCTCTGTGTGGTGACTGAAGACCATCTCCTCACCCAGCACAGGGCGAAGGGGCTGCTGCCAGGCACAGCACAGCCCCAAGACCACGGTGCCGCAGGCAGCTCCCATGCCGTTCAGAAGTGCCTCCACGGGGGCAATGCTAACACAAAGGAACAGGCACAAGCTCAGCTTCAGTTATGGAACAGGAGCCTCCCTGTCCTCCTCATAGCTAAATTCACACCAGTCAGCCAGGAAAGGAATGCAAGAGAGCCCAAGCCCAGAACTGATTGACTCTTGCCTGGCCGAGAGCTGTTGTGAGTCAGACAGACAGACGGACGGAGAGAACCATAATTCTCAGGATGGCAGCATCCTTGGTGCTGCCCCATCCAAGTGTGGGAATGAACAGCTTTGGGGCAGTGGTAGCTTACCTGGGGAGAGCTGCCCTCCTGCTTCTGCTCAGTCTGCAGTGCAGCTGACTTGTCTGGAGCAAGCTTCCAGGAAAAACAAAAAAAGCAGGCTGGGCAAAGTCTGCTCACAGGCTGTGCTGCAGCAGGAGCATCCATCTTAGATCCAGTGGAGGAGGAGAGCTTGGACAAGCTCCCTTTTTAAAGCAACAGTGCTCCCACTGAGCCTGGCAAGGAAGGGGAGTGCTATGCCCCAGCAGTGTTGTGCTTGGTCTCTGCAGAGCACTTAATAGGCATTAGCTAATTGATCTTTGCAAACACCCTTTCAGCAATTAAGCATCACCTGTCAAGATGTACAGGTGCAGAAAATAAGCTGAGCTAATGTCACCTGGTGCAGAAGTAGCCCAAGATTTTAGGGTGCCCGGACCAAAAGTCTCTTGGCCTGGTTTTGTTGGTGCATCTATAGGTTTGTCTGACTCTGACAGCACAGAACATCTGTATTCTGTTTGTAAATAAGAGTGAACATCTGCTTTCAAAAGCCAACCTCAGGGGTATTTCAAGTTGGAAATGCTAAGAACCAGGCACAACAAATCACTAACCCTCAGGAAAATGGTGGCTTTTATGACTAAAGATATCTGAGAAGAAAGTCTACAGTCAGGTTTAATCAGATTTTGTCTGTCTGCTTCTTTTCATGAATCTAGATAGGCTGTGGCTTCCCCATGGATTCCTGTGGACCTGCTGGCAGAGAGTCAGGGTCTGAAAAGGAAAATAAAACTTTTCTTGTCCAGGACCACTTAGTCTGCATGACCTGAAGGACAAGATGGATCCATTGTCTGGATCCTTGTCTGGATCCATCACCACCCTACAAAAACTGCCATTAGGAAAACAGAACAGTTGTCCTGAGTTTATCCTTCCATGGCCACTGGCCAGTCTAACTCTGTAAAATGGAGAAAAGGAGGAACACAGGCAGGAGGCAGAGACACGTGGAACATGCTGCAAGGCTGGGAGCTGATATTAACTGAGTGGTACAAGAGGTTTGTTTGGTTTGCTCTTTATATTCTTCAGGGCATATTCTTGTTCTATGGTAGACCCTTAATAAACATCACACTTTTAGCTCTTAGTGTGCTTGACCACAGAGCTATAAAAGATACCTCAGAGCCTGCTCCTCTGCCAGGTTGTTGATGCTGTAGCAGTACTCAACCAAGGCCCAGATTTTTAGTTAGACAGATGCATTCTGGTACCTCGTGGGATTTTCCCTTGTAGGCTGAACAAGTTTGAAATTAAAATTAAAAAACAGGGCAAGTAAGAACACCCACTAGGGCCTACTTGTGATTGTAGTACATAAATAGCTTTAAAAATCTCAGGTTTCTCTCATGTAGGGCTCCAAATTGGAGAATTCTCTTCCCTCACAGCTATGAGACAAGAGCTGAAGCTCCTGTTGTCCTTCAGATTGTGCTTCAAGGTACATCCATGTATTCAGGCAGCCTGTTTTTTCCTCCAAATCTCCCAGATGTGTGAGAGCTACAAGCTGAGTATTCCCCAAAGGGACAGGCCTGAAGGAATTCAAAGTCCTTCGTTAGGCACTCTGTCAATGCTGTAAGCATGGCTATTTAATTGATGTACTGTTTTTATTATAGGTGCCCTAAGGGAGCGTGCTGACCAAAGTGTCTTGTAAATTGAATAAATAAACAAATACATAAGCAAGCATCGTTGCTTTGACCAGCTCATGGTGTGACAGGAAAGTCTGTGTGGTTTAATGTGGTTTTACACAACAATCCAGCTGTCTGGAATGGCTTGTTTGATCCTCATTAATCCTGGCAGGCTCTTCCAGCTCCTTCCTCTACCTCAGCAAAGACAGAGGATGCCACTCTTACTTTTCAGATTTCTAAGGTCACTTTGCTGATTAAATATGTCATTTTAAAAGTCTCCTATAATGTGAAATTGCCAATTTCCTTCCTTCATCTGGAAAATGGGTGAAGAATTTTGTCATTTGCTGTTAAAAGGAATAAAGTAGCATCCTTCTCCCATTCTTTCCCTTTCTCCTGTTGTTGACCTGCCTCACTTCACAGCTCTGCAAAATCACGATCTCTTTTCCTTCTTACTTGTGTATTGTTTGGACTAAAGTACTTCTCAAATATATCTTTTAACAAAACCTTCGAAAATTTAGCTGTACCAGTCAGAGTCAGGATTACAGTGCAAATAAAAAAAAAAAAAAAAAAAAAAAAAAAAAGGGTACCAGCTGGGGAGATAAGCTGGCTTAAGAGAAAGTATAGAAAGCAATTTAAACATGGGAGCCATTACCTAGTAAGGTTGGCCACCCAAAGCCTTGCACTGCTGCTTGAGCAGGTTTTACAACCTGTGTTCATCACTGAGCTGCCTCAGAAAAAGCACTATCAGTGCCCCAGCTGGCTTCTACACACCTACAAGAACTGAAGCCACACGCTGACTGCAGGCAGGCCTCCATGCTCATGAATGTTGTGCATGTGAGAGATTTTACAGCTGTGAGTCATCATCTTGCCTACATTCATGTGCTCCTTTCCACTCTGGAAGGAAAGCGCTTTCATTCACGAAAAGAAAAAATATAGGTTTCAAGACAGATCATGATGCAATCACACTCTTTTATAGTGTTCAGCTCCTCGTTATGAAATATGATTCCCCTGAGGCATGACTATAGAGTGTGGAAAAGCGAGTTAAAATGGAAAACAGGTTGTGCCAGCCACGCCTCTGTGACTGCCCAAATCACTTCCTCTGACTAGACTTCCCTCATGGAGCTGCTTAAAATTTTCTGGACAGTTATCCTAGATTGTCTTCATGTTGAAACGCAGTAAGTGTTGTTAGGATGATCTTTAGTACAGAGCTTAAAGAGACTGAAGAAATGAAGATGGACTGAACCAGAGACTGAACATAGCCCACGTGTCCCACAGCTCTGTGCTCTTTCCCCATCTAACCACGTTGCAAAATTATTTTGGGGCAGTGTAGGTGCCATAGTCAGGCTTTTATGTAAGCCAAGCAAAAAGAAAACAATGTACCCTATTTCTCCCAAGTATGTGAGGCCTCTGTTGTCTTTGGGGCAGATATTGGCCAAATCAAATTGAGATAAAATCAAAATCAGGAAAAATATCAGAGAAGGGGTATTTCTGAGGGGACATATGCAGAATCCTTCAATTTGGACATACTCCTAAAATTGTTTCAGAATAGGAAAATCAGGCAGGATGCTTACTTTTCTCCCATGAGACACTGGAAATTTTTGACCTTAACATATGATTAGGTGTTAAATGACTTTCAAGGAGACTTTCCTAGCATAATCTACTTAGCCTTTAGCACCCATTTATCGCTTCATAGTGGAGATTAGGGTTGATTCACAAGAACAGCATTAATTAGAGTGCCAACTACATTTTTTTGCAGTTAAGTAAATTATTCCTTTATGGGAATAATGAGAAAATTTTATGTCCTCTTTCCCCGTATTTAATGAATTGTTATGGAATAGGTGACCATGAAAGTCATTTAAGGAATGATGGAAATTAAAGTCTATAATTGAGAAAAAAAAAATCACCAAAAGAACTGATGGACTTTTGGTGACCCAGAAGGTTCTTAAGATATTTCTGAATTATGAATATGATGGTCACCACTTTTTGCCACCAGGTATTGGCCTAGACACTGGTTCTAGGTGGAAATCAAAGAATCCAGTTTAATTCTTAAGTAATTAAATCAAGGTGAGACTCAGTGTCTGGATAATGAAAAAAGATTGTGGCTAAGTTTATGATTTCTACACATGATCTATGTGCTTACAAAAAATTTATGTTTGAATGCATCCAACTCAGGCCAAGAAATTCAGCATACTTTCATAATTTCATAATGAAACCTCTTTGGGGCTCTTCCCCTGCAACTCACACAGGCCACATCCACAGTTCACAGCACGATCTTGGGTTTCTGCAGGCATTCAGAGACACGGACTATGCTATGCAAGCAAAGCCAATTTATTACACAACTCACTCTTATTTAGAGTTCTCTTAAGTTCCATGCAAAGTTTTCTGCTGGGACCCCTTTGCCTCTGTTCCCACAGCATTGCAATCTTTTCGGTTATCAGGTCCTTGTTACATTCTTGCATTAGCAATGTCCTTGTTACACCTTGTCTCCTCAGAGCGGTTAGAGTGACCAGGCACGATGTCTTCACTTTTGTCCTTGCCTTGATTTTATCTCTCCCACGGCTTCCACTGTACCAGGGCCAAGAGGTCAGCAGCACCACCCAGCTCAGCTTCTGTAGCTGTCTGATCTTCCACAGGTTTCCATGACACTAGAAATCTGTGCTTCTTCTGTGGGTGTCTGACGATAGTAAACATCCTGGGATTGTGCTGGACAACTCTGCAGTTTCCAGACTGTGCACTTTCTTCTCTAGCAATTTTTGCATCATGCGATATGCCCCAGAATATTTGTTTGTCTCCAAAAGCCAGTCAGACAGTGAATTTACATTATGCAAAATGTATACCTAGAGGACGAGGCCCTTTGAATTAGGTGGGAAGCTAAAAATATACATGGAGAGACTGACACTGGATTTTTATCACAATGGGTCCTCATACGTAAGAAGAAATTGCAACCACATCCTAGGAGTCAGCTGAGAGGTGGCAACCAGAATCTCCAGGATTAGAGAACGGTGTTTGTCACTAATCCTTTGCTCAAAATGACATAGGACTAAGGGTAATAGTTTTAAACTGAAGGAGCCATAGTTTAGACTAGATGTAAAGAACAAGATTTTTACAAAGAGAGTGGTGAAACTGGCACAGTTTGTTCAGAGAGATGGTAGATGCCCCATCCCTGGAAACATTCAAGACCAAGATGGAGAGGAGGCTGAACAACTGTGTCTAGTTGGAGATGTCCCTGAACATTGCAGAGAGGTTGGACTAGATGGCATTTAAAGGTTCCTTCCAATCTATCCTATTCTATGATTCTCTGATTCTCTGACATGACTCTCGTCTTGTTCTGGGACATTCAAACACCAAGTGCCCTCTTCAGCAAAGGTAGTTTGCCAGAGTACCCTGCTTTCAGCCTGAAAACACTCAAGGGTCAGGTTGATTGACAAATTACATTAATTTTGCAATTGATTTCTCCTCAAATGAATTGCTCCCATATGTTTACTTTTAATCTATGGCAAACTCCTCTTTTACTGGAAAAGAAATTAAATTGCCCCACATTTTTTGCAGGAAAAAAGCACAGACACAGTCTATCACATGCTCAACAGACATGCACCATCACTTGAGTATGAGTTCAAATAGGTAGAGGAATATGCAGGACTGTGGTCTTTACCTTTTGTTATTATTACTTCTGTTTCAGCATTATAAAGATCTTTGTCCTCCCATAAATACCTCCCTCAGGTTATTCCTGCCACTTCCTAACATAGGAATTTTCCTATATTCCTCAAAAGTTAATATCAGTGTACACCCAGCCAATGTTAGACTCTCAATCACAATTTTCTGTCTGTTATTTAGTGATTGCTGCAAAGTAAATTTGTACTATACTGTGTGAGACGAAAATACCACCCCCAAAGGCTTAGTAATCAAAGTCAGACCACTTAAAATTGTTCTGGAGAGGTGAAAAATATATTTATCTATATATTAATTAAAATATAAGTAACTCATCTTCAGGTATTATTAAAAATTACAGTGTTTAAAGAAACCAATTCATTCAGCTGTGAATATAAATTCTTGTTTTACTCTGGATGATTAACAGAAATAGTGAATTTTTGGAATTCTATTATTTTAATAGGAAACCACTTTTCTGAATAAGATAAACTGCCAGCCACAACCAATAATTATACCTTTTTTCCAAAGGATATGTAGCAGTGATGTCTGTTTTAGACTATTGCATTTTCAGCCATAGGAAGGAGCTAAAGTTACATACATTTCCTGGAAGAGTATTTACACAGCTGATTACCTGAAATTCTGCTTGTTTCTGGCATCAGTCTGATATACAATTTATTTTATGGTTGTGGCAGAGAAGTAATAAAGAAATTTCTGAACTATTAGTACACAATTTATGCTTGCCTGTGCACCTCACAAAAAGATGCTTTTGTATTTTTTGAACAATATTGCTAGTGATAACACAAATATACAGCTTCAGTTTTACTTCTCTCACTGTATCTTTATGTGCAAAAACAGATTTAAACAATTTAGCACATGAGAATAAATATTTTTTTAAAAAGAGGCATTTATGAAGCTCCTCAGAGTTTAAGAATGCTAGCACAGTCAAATCCTCCATCGAAGTACCAGGGACAAATGCAGCTACACCCGGTTTTAATGGGAAATATTTGTGTTAATATTCTATGTATCAATGCCATATTGAAATTAAGTGCTGTCTACCTTTAAAGGGTGTTATTCTACAAATTGGAATTGTCAGGCTGAGCCAGGCTCATGCTGGAGAGCTGACAAGAGTCAGAAGGTGGGAAACTGCCTCACCACCAAGGCAGAATGGCAAACCACAGCTGAACCTCCCTCTAACATCCATATGAGATTTCTGGCTACTGGTAAAAATTACTTTTCTAGGATGAACTGGTTGCCCCAAGGATTCCTCACCACTTCATGTCCTATATTTGGACAACAACCATCTGGGAGGTCTTGACATTTGTAAACCTGAGATGTCTTTAAATTAAGAGAACTATTTACAGGACTTCTGTAACTGAAGGTGATGGTGCAATCACGTGAGTGTAGTTTGGCATCCTGAGGCTCTGTCAGCTGTTCCTTCCTGCCACCTGTACCTATCCCTCCATGCCCCAGGCAGTCTTCTCTTCCCTCTCTGCTGACACATCCCATCTCTGCCAGAATATCATGAAGCTTGTGTCAGATCTTGGCACAGAAACATAAAGAGGAGAAGCTGAACAGGATTCAGGAGCCGTGGGAGAATTATATCTACTACTGTGGCTGCTGATCCATGATGAGTATCACAGCCAGAAACTCCCATCTGGAGTCTCCCACCAACTGCTCTTGGGCAGGTTTTGATGCAGTGGTATCAACAAGTTGAAACTTGACCCTAGAGAGGAGTTTAAGCAGAAGTGGAAACACTACTGATAATCAGTCCCTCTTATTTGTGATCTCAGGATGCACATGGATCATATTCTAAAGCATTTCTCTGCAATTAGGTGGGTTAGAAACATCCTGAAAGGAGGGTTATATTATAAACAACCAAAGGAGGGTTGATTTTACCTTCCACTATTCTGTTCTAATGAAAAACCTGAAAAATATCTTGAGACAGAGGAACATAGTTATAAACTGACTGTTCCTCATACTAGATATTTCTGTAGAGGTTTCTTACAACTATCTTGCACAAAGAAACATATTGCCATTTTTCAGTGCAGACACATTTCTCATCTGACGGTTCTAAGAATGTTTCTTTTTTTGTACAGAAAGGAAGACTAGGATGTTTTTACTTGGAGCAAGGAATGTTCTATGCCATGCATTATTTAATGAAGAAAAATGTAGATCACAGAATCTCAGGATAATTCATGTTGGAGGGGAACTCAGGCAGCCCTTGGTCCAAACTTCCCCTCAAAGCAGGATCAGCTATGAAGGCAGCAGATGTTGTTCAGGGCTTTTTTCAGTTAAGTCCAGGAAGATTCCAAGAATGGAGACTGCACTGCTCTCTGGGAAACCTAGCCCACTGTTGGGCTGTTGCAGAACAAGCCATGTCCCCTTATGTCCATTCTGAACCTCTCTCATTTCAATCTAGGACAATTACCTTTCATCCTTCCACCATGTGCCATTCAGGTCAGTGATTATTTGCCTTGAAGCCATTCTTTAAAAGGCTGAATGAGGCTTGGTCTTCATCCCCCCTCAAAGGGGAAGTGCTCCAGCTCTTACCATCTTGGTGGGCATCTCCTAAACTTGCTTGTATTTAATAAACTTCTTCTTTGTACTGGAAGGTGCATGGGGTTTAACAAGCTTTGAGAAGAGGAAAGTAATCGATTCTGTGGGTAGCCTGGCTCTGCTCCCGTTTATACATGTTGAATTTAATGAAATTTTTGTTGGCCTTGTTCTCCACACCATCCAGGTCTGTGGATGGTGTCCTGCCTCTAAGTATGTCAGCTTCTCCCTGCATTCTGGTGTTTGCTGACCTGATGGGCATTTACTCCTCAACCCCAGGCACTGCTAAAGACCAATTGATGAAGATCAAAGATCCCAGAATAGATTTTTGTGATATGCTTGCCATCAGTCTCAAGATAGAGAGTGACCCAGTAACCGGTGGCCTTCAAGTCTGATCATTCAACTAGTTTGTTACTTATCTAGCTGTCCAGAATCTGGATACAAGAGGAGGCATGTCAAAAGTCTTAATCTTAGTTGAAATAAATTACGTTCATGGGTACTTCTCATTTACATAACTATTTATTTTATTATAGGTTTATGGCAACCATGGCCTTGTCTGAGGTAATAAAACGGAGATATATGGACACCACTGCATTTTAAGAACAGCTTGGATGAGGCTAGAGGAAGCTGGATTATGAACAGAATGTAATTCAGGATAAGATTTGTGGAGAAGAGGAGGATCATAGAAAGCAACCATGGTCACACGCTCTTTCCATAAACGAACTGTCCTACTGTTACTGCACCATAACGAACTCCCTGAGAGAGAAAGGATAAAACCAACTTACTGGGGCATGGTAAAGGCACAAATGAGAAAAAAAAGTTGTACAAGTGCCACAGAATCAAAAGCATGTTGGTAGGGAATGAGAGGGGCAACCTGAGCTGAGCATGCACAAGGACAGTCTATTTCCTGGAGGTGCCAAATAAACCAGCGAACACCACTGGTGTTCACAGGTGAGAGGAGGAGAGAAAGAAAACAAGACTCAGCCTCTATAGACTCTCCACCATAAAATTCCCTCTTGCAGCCAGTGGGTTTGCCCACGCCGGTGGGAAGTGGGTGATGATGTTTGCTGTGTGCTGGGGCCTTGGTGAGGAGAGACTTTGCATCCAGGGATAAGATATGGGAAAAAGGAGTCACTGATCCATAACAGCCCAGTGCTCAGCAGGGCTGTTAAACTTTTTCAAACTGAAAACGTAAACCCTACAACTTTTTAAAATTAGATCTGTCAAGATTTAAATTGTAATAAATTTTTACATTCAAAATTCAGACACATGACAGTTTACACTAAGCCTGGGTTTACTAAAATTATTACAACCAATTAAAGATATAAGAAAGTGTATTGCAACAGTTATTAATTCCCAGATTTTAATGAGTTAAGGAGCGCTACCTTTTCCCTTAATGGCACAGCTGAAACTGAGAAAATGCTGCTTTTTTCACTACAGCTCAATCTTCATAAATATGTCAAATTACTCTGTATTGTACTTTTTACAAAAGACTGGATGCAAATATTTACATGTTTTCCAAAGGCCAATACTTTCTGCTTTTGTTGTGTAAATAAGCATTTGCCTTCATTTCTTTGAGTTTCTATTTATTATCAGATTCAACAGGAATATTTTCATCATGTGAATTAATCCACTGAAATCTGAAAAAATGAATCAGAAATTAATTAGCCAACATGCTGTTCTCCTTTTATGACTTACAAATAGAAGTCGGATAGGAGCATATGAGAGTTATAGTAACTAAAATTTAAAGAAAAAATTACCCACTTTTTAAAGTACCTAAAAACATGAGACTTTGAAAAGTATCTACTAAGACTAGCTCCCAGTTCTACTTTAGTTCAGCTACACTTTTAGTATTGAAAGGGAAGTGCGTGGCTGCTCGGTGGTTTTGAAAATCCCACGGATTACCTTTTTGTTCTGTTACACACCAACACATCAGACTTTCAATTCACCATCTTTCTAAAAAAATTTAACATCATTTTAAAATCCAATTTTAAAATCAAAAAATTAAGACAGAAAAGTATCTTATAAATGATCAAATTTATTCAATGGATGTGTGAGTATCAGTGCATCCTTCCCTCTAGGAAATAAGGAAAACCAAATTTTCTTTAAAAACTGTATCTGTCTGCACAGCATCACATTAAGTCACTAGACCGGTCATTGAGAAAGATTCCTTAGGACATAAAATGCAAACAAAATTTTTTTAAAAAAATCACAGTTTAACTTATGATTTCATGCTTTTGATTAAATTCATATTTCTGAGCAGTGATTTAATTCAGTTTGATTTAAGTCAATCTACATTTCCTCAGGTTCCCTATCTGTATATTTCACATTTATAAAATGGATGACATTAGGATGAGTTGCTTTCATTAGCCAGTGTGCCTCATTAGGAAGAGCAATGCTTCTCACAGCTAAATTGGATTTTGCTATATTCTGTGGTTCCTTGGTCCTTTGCTGATTTGCTGATTTTTCCTTCAATAATCAGCCAGAAACACGAGGTTTTTTTTGTGATGTGGACACTTGTCCACTAGATGCTGCACTAATCCCACCTACTAATTTCACACCTCCATCCTGCTGTGGACAGAACCTGGACTTCTCTGAGTAATTCCTTCAGGTTACTTTGGCAAGACATGAGGTGCATGAGCTTACAGAGACAAGGTGCTTCCATATAATATCTCAGCTTGGTTTCATCTTTGGTCTCAGACTGGCTGATATGACTTGACACAGGTTAGGGGTTATGAGCTACTCTATACACTCACAAATATTGCCTCTGACATACCGAATGAGGCTTTACATTCCTTTCTCCAATATTGTACTCCTATTTAAAGAGGGAACACAGCATCTTCTGGGTTCTGGAGCATGCTCTAGTAGCACAGATGTGAAATAAAGAGTAGTTGCAGATTTTGCTGTCTGCTTCTGGGGCTCAGGACTGCTGGGGTGAAGCCCAGAACCAGCAGGGCAGCTGATGCTGTGGCTCACTTGTAAAAGTAAGTGCCTATGCTCTGCAGGAATGGGAAATTTTACATTTGTTTCTTTCCTCAGATTTTTCTACTGCTGAGTTCAAACAGCAGAACAGTAATTGTGACTTCGTGCAATCTAATTCTTCCCACTCAAAAAAAGCCAGCCAGCTCAAACAATTATTCCAGGAGGGAAGATGACACTGGAATGGAAGAGATGACAAAGCAACATGAAGGTCCTGTCAGAAACAGACACACACACATATATACACAGTCATTGGGCAAAACCAGGGCTTTTACAGCTCTTTCACTATGCCCAAGATTAGGGAGCTGTGGAGGTGCTTTAAACAATTCACCTTTGGACTCAGTTGCATAAATTCTACTGCAAGTTTAATCTTGCCCAACTGTCTTTTAAGCCATTTCCTCAGGAACTGATTTACTAGTCCAAACAAACATTTCCAAAGAGACATAGAATAAGTAGTTAATTCACCAAATATTTACTCTGTAAGTTTTTTTCTTATACAACTGTCCACAGGAGGCCGCACACTCTTGTACATCCCATATTGGTTTCCCAAACCCTTGAGAAAGGTGTGAGTTCCCTCCTCAGATACATTTCAGGCCACGTGTCCTTATTGGGACAAATCAAGCTATCATAACATGCTTAAATTTAATTAACTCTTACTATACCTATTGAATCTCTCTTATGTGTGCACACACAGTGACCGAACTTAAAATCTTGGCAATACTGAAAAAACTAATCTCATTATCCTTTACCTTAAATAATATCTGTCAAAAACAGATACTGTGATTTTTATTTATTACACTACGATTGTGCTGTATATCTTGCTTCAATCAATTCTAAAATTGACTGAAATGAACTGATTTTGCTAAATGTTAGGCAAAACCATTGTAATTTTCTAATAAAAAAATACACCAGTGCTTGAACTCCAGACTTCTCCTTCCAAAAGGCATTACCCTTTATTTTGGAGTTAGTTCTTTAATAGAAATTCACAACCAAGCAAGGGATACAGAAGGAATTGACTTCCCAAACTGTGTGTGCCTCCTTGATGGAGAGTGGGAACAAAGGTGGGTGAAGGCATTTTAGTGTGGTCCACTGTGACACAGGATCAAGACAGTATCCACAAACTGTGAGATGGCTACTTCTCTTTATAAGGGCCAAGAATTTCTGCCCATCACTGCATTTTTTCATGTCATATTTAGCTTCTTATGTGGAAAGAAAAAAAAACCCAGAACATGACCTGAACTATCTTTGAATGCTGCTTCTTTCCCAGCTACTTGTCTCCTCCACTCAAGTAGGGAAAAAATCAACACTGGCTGCTTCTCTACAACTATAGTTCAATTCCTCTGTTCACTTGCTGATCCCAGGTTGGGATATTACAAGGTTCTAAATATCTCACAGCATTTTTTGGAGAAAATGAGAAGAAACCCCATTTGTTTTCCTTCAGCTGAAATTTGAATTCCAGCTGGGGAAACCTTAAACCAGGTCCCCAGCATTGTGCCAAAAGAATAAGTCCTCTAGCTGATCCCATGTGCTGAGCACATCTCACACAGACTCCATTTTCTGGTGATGCTGTGGCTCACTTGTAAAAGGAACTGGATTGCCACACGGTGAGCACTGGCATTTTGTATTGAAAAAGCAGTTTTTAAAAGGTGCCCAGGGAAGATACACAAGTTCCAGAAGATACCTGCTCCAGGGGAGTCAGGCACTATGTATCACCAAGCCTGGCAACAAACGATCTCCCCTGGCAAGGTTTTCTTTATTGGGTAGGCAGAGTCAGCACAGTTAGTATTATGGTATACAAAGGCCTCACAACCTAAATAATCGTAAATATATACTGTCTTGGCAAAGAAAGACAGCAATGAGAAAACTTGTCCTGGTCCCACTACACAGTGGCCAAATTGACACTAACAGTCCGAGGAGTAGATGTGTAATTCTCCTTCAATTATTGATAGCAGGGTAGGCCCCAAATTATCCCAAAAATAAGCTCCACATTCAAAAGACATTTGTGTTATTATTGAATTATATATTCCAAACTTACAGGATCAGGTACATTTAACTAGATGGAAAATTTGAAAGAAAAAATTTACAGAAAGCATTAGAGAAAGGTATTGATTTCAAACTGAGGTAGTCACAAAATAGAAACAAAACAAAACAAAACAAAATTAACACTCAGTTTTAAAGTTCGTTGGAGAACTCTCCACAACCCTTCTGAAATTCCTTCCACTTTTGACTTTTCAGACCAAATTAATTTGCTAAGGCAAAGTTTTATGTTTAATACCAGAAGGAATGACTAGACAGCTCAGATTGAGCTCTGTAGCACAAGACATTAATTTTCTCCCATTTACCTGGTACTGAGCCCAGTAATTTGAGATAAACTACATAAATTCAGCCCATGAAAAACTAAATTATTAAGTGCCATAGGCAGGGGATAGAAAAGAATAGGGTGTTACCTTGGGCTTCAACAATAACAAGGATTTGATTAGGTAAGAAATGATCCATACTCCAAGCTATAATAAAGCCTGAAAAAAAATCCCAAGATTCCTTCTAATCTGACTCGTGGAAAATTCAGCCCTGTCCCCAAGTCTCAGGATATATTTAATCCTCACTAGCTAGCTAAGATACATCAGCCAAGAATTTAAAGCAGAGGATTCTCAATAGCCCCTCAAAGCATTGGCCTACTCCATCTGACATGGTGTCTCCAGCTGCATGCAACATTGATGTTTTGAAGGAAGGGTGGAAAAAAATATTACTGAGCATACATATTCAACTTGTGTTATGATGGAAAATAGTCCTTCCCAAACCCTGTGATCAACTAGATACTCTTAAAATATGAGGTTTAAGGACAGAATGGCTGCTGCCCTGGATCACAGAAACACCTCATCTAGTCTCATGGTTCAAATGAATATTTAGCAAGGATTTCAGGAGGGAAAAAATAATTTAAAAAAATCTATATAATCTTGGTTTTTGGACCACTGTCCCAGTTCTCACAAATTAATATTTTCTTGAATTAGATACAATATTCACACCACTTTGTTTAATATCCATTGATAGATTTATCCTCCAGGAGTGCATAACATGTATAATTATACATTTGTGCAGTATAATTATGCACTATGTCAGGAGCACAGATTCTTAGTTTTAAATCTAATACTTCATGTTTTCATGGGGTACACACTAAATTTTGCAATGTGCAAAAAAACCAAAAAGACACTTGATCCCATTCATAGAATCACAGAATCATAGAATGGTTTGTGTTGTAAAGGACCCTAAAGATCATCTAGTTCCAAATCCCCTGCCATGGGCAGGGACACCTTCAGTATTATAAATATATCCATATATATATTTTATAGGTATGTGTACATATGTATATATATGAGCACTTAATTATAGTTATTGATGGCAAGTCATTAAGACAATGATGAGAACTATTACCTTCATATTGACCAGCAAGCATTAGAAGCATGTTGAAAGCAATGCTGATCTTACTCTGTTCTGGCTACAACCCATGAAAAGGGTGAATGGGACATTTTCATTTTCATTTTTTAATTGAGAGCAAGGTCAGAAGGAACGAGGTAGTCAAGCCCCTGCAAGCACAGGGCTCAGGGTGTCTCCCAGAAGTCATATTTAAGGCAGATTCTTAAAGAAGATTACCTAATTTCATTTTAAGAATTGTTAAGGTTCTTTATGTTTACTCTCACTGTGGTGCTAACTTATCTGATTTCAGCTTTCATCTCATTCAGTAATCTTAAACCTTTTCCAGTGACTTGGAAGAAAACCTTCATATTTTCTCTTAAAGCAGGAACACAGGTCCTGTAATCAAATCCACCCATTCAGCAAATGAAATAGATGGAGATCCTTTAGCCTTAGTTTTGGGAAGGATTAATTTTTCACCTTAATTTTTTCATCTTTTTCATCTTCATGCTCCCCACTGCTTCCACATCTGTCTTAAAATTCTAGCAAGTATCTTATTAGTGCTATAACTTCTTGGACCACATCTCCATTTCTTTCAATTTTATTTGTTTTATTTACCCAAGGGTGACATCACATTGGCTAGTTACAGTATTGCACTCAGAAAAGCATTTAGGAAAAACTGCTTAGTGTTATTTGAATCCTTCTCTGAGACTCGCGTCCGTGTACCCAAACTAGCATATTCCCTTGTAGCTGCAGATCCCAGGATGCAAAAAGCACTTCCATCTATCCTCTCATTGCAGCCATGGATATTGTGTAGCTGCCTTTAGTTTCCTTTAACAGCAAGAATTTTATATCTTCTGCCTATTTCTTGTCTTTTATTCTATACTGTCTGTACTACTTCTGGCTTACTGCTTTCCATTCCCATTCAGTCAGTTTGGATTGGTTTGTAGACTTGCTTTGTTTTCAGAAAGCAAATGTTTTTTACCATGTTTTCTGAGGTATGACTTTGAGGACACTCAACACTTCCCAGATGTGCCAGGAGTTATTTTAATCTTTGGAAAACAATGCAATAAAAATAAGTATTCATTGATATTACATTCTGTTTGTATAAATACAGCCAGATCATTATTAATTCTACCAAGGAAACTGGGCTCAGCAATTAACCATTTCTGAGCCACAAAGGCAATTAACAATCCCTTGTTAAATCATAGAATCATTAAGTTGGAAAAGACCTGTAAGATCACCAAGTCCATCCACTAACCCAGCACCGCCATGATCACCACTAAACCACATCCCAAAGTGCCACATCCATATACCTTTTGAAGACTTTCAGGCATGGTGATTTTACCACCTCCCTGGGGAGCCTGTTCCAATGCCTGATAACTCTTTCAGGGGAGAATTTTTTCCTAATACCCAATTTAAACCTCCCCTGGTACACGTCTGAGGCCATTTCCTCCTGTCCTGCCACTTGTTGTATGGGAGGAGTGACTGATGCCCACCTGACTACCTGGCTATACTCTCCTTTCAGGGAGTTTTGGAGAGTGAGAGGTCTCCTGAGCTTCCTTTTCTCCAGGCTAAACATCCCCAAGAACACCGATCCTCCTCATAAGACTTTCTGTTCCTCACAAGACAGTAGCTTGAGTTCCTGGGAAGCAAACTGAACACGTTTGAAAGCTGGGGAGGCCATAATTTCCTGTAGTATAGACAGAAATAGAGCAGATAGAATTTTACACAGGCATGTAACAATGCCTTCTAATTCCCACAAAACACTAATGCCAAATTCTGCAGCCTATTCTATTTTCCGGGGAATTGCTATCTGATTGCCAAGTCATCCCAAAATATAGGAAAATCAAGAAGAAAAAAAAAAAAATCTAAAGCCACCAGCTATGGTAGAGAATACAATATATTTTCCCAGACAATGTTGGTGATTGTGCAAAAAGCAATACCATCAGTTTCTATTCTGTTAGTGGTTGAGGACTTGCTGCACTGGAGCCACAGTGAAGCAGCGCCTGGTGTGCAGGTGTGGGCAGAGAGCTGCTGTTGTCCCCTGGTAATCAAGGTGTCAGAAGCACAGAAGCTCCCTTTGTCAGCTCAGGAGGTGTCACTGACAGCATTTTCACAGCCTATTCATTGGTTTAAGGACACACATTCATTGGTTTAAGGATAATGGAAGAAGCCAGAATACCCCAAGAAAAGAAGGGAGAGAAAAGAAACAGATTTCCACCAGGAAAATGATTCTTAAGAATCAGAAAGGTTAACATCTAAATTAAAATAGGGAAATGGGACAAAAGGAGTTACAAAAGCAATCTTGCACACACAAGTTACTAGAAACCTCTCAATAAATAAAATCCAAACAAGCAAAAGAAGGCAAGGACACCTCTGACACCAGAATAACAAAGGCAGAAGGGAGTGGCTTGGAACTGGATGTTTATTTTACTTTATTTTCTTTTGACATAAGAATAGCAAAAATGGATAATTTGAAGTCTATAAATCTAGCTCCCAGCTGCAAGTTGTACTTCCAGGGAAGTCAGTGCCAATACTCCAGTGACTCAGCTCCTTCACCGAAATATTGACAATACTTGATGAAAAGGGTAAATGGCAAGCAAAAATTCTAGGGTTTTGCTTAAACTGGAATTCTGAACAAAAATGAGGAGCATAAGGTTTTCAAGTCAAATTCAGAAGCCAATTCCTCAGTATTAGAAGGATGCTAAATCCTGGGGGTCGTAGTCCTTCACAATTCCCACAGCACTTGCTGTGGTCACGCTTGCTGTGTCACAGCTGAAAATGCCACTCAGCTCAATGGGTATTTTCAGCCCAAGGACACCCTACTCTCCATGAATTCACTTCTTAGCATCTTTCACAGAACGTATACTTTTGTAGGGATGGAAATTGTTAATATTTCACTCTATCCTATGCTTTGACATTAAATAACTGCATAAAGAGGGGCCTGTTTTCATAGAATCATGGAATGGTTTGGGTTGGAAGGGACCTTAAGGTTATCCCCCTTGTCCTGTCACTATGTGTCCATATAAAAAGGGCGCTCAACTTCTCATTCCCACTTGCTCTCTTTTAGTTACACACTGAATCCTTGCCAATGCTCCAATGGAGCTACAGACTGAGCTGGATTTTACCTCAGAAGGAAAGCCCATGGGGCAAATTGGCCTTCTAAGTGACAATGTGAACTCACAAACTTTATTTAATATGATGGCAGTAGCAGCTCACACTCATCTGTGTTACCATGTTAAATGGAACCTTAACCAGATCACTGCTGAAATGTAAGAGATGTGTCTGCCAAAGGGAGCACAGATCTCACTGCTGGAATGGCAAATCTTGAAAGATGACTGCAAGGATTGCTGAGGCCTTCCTGAGATACAGTAATGTCCCAAAATAGCCTACAAGCTAAGTGAAATTCATAAATTCTTAACATTTAGACCTTAAAAAGTACTTACTAACACTGATTGCTATAATTACAATGCCAAAACCATCAATAACGTAGAAAGAATCATAAAACAAATTGGCTACTATCTGTCAAGCTCTAAAATAAAAAAGTTGTACAGGTTATAACCTGGAAATTCATTAAGTACTCTCGCTGAATTTCTCTCCATTTTCATTCTAATATGCATGTTGAAACCTCAACACTCACCCTGGTTCTTGCAGAAGAATTTTCCTGAACAAAAACTATCTGTGAATTTTGAAACGTGATTTTAGAGAGAGCTCTTTGCTTTTGCGGCTTTAATTTCTTTCTCAAGAATTTCCAGCAAGCTTTTCCAAAATGTACGATATCCCTTCCATTCATATGTCTTAGTAATTTTATCCTTTTAGAGATACTTTTTCTCACTAAATTTTGTATAGGCAGTTTAGGAGCTCATCTGGACATTCCAAATGTGTAATAAGTGAGAGTAGATAGAAAAAAAAATCAAGACAGACTTACTAAGAAGATGAAAGTTTTTAAGCTATGCTTTCACCTTCCTTGAGTAATGCACTGCTTATAGCCATTACATTCCTCCCTCGCAAACCTTTCTTCTCAGAGAGGGATGACCCTTACCCTGCTCTCCCATCTATTCCTCTTCCACTCCTCTTTCCATCTGCTCTGGTAAGCCCATTAAATCTGCATTAAGAGCTGTGAAAAGAAGTGTGTTTGACAAACAGGCTTGACTGCTGCTGACTCTGGTATCATCTGCTGTCATTTGCTTCCACTGCTGTCAGCTTTAAAGGTCAAAGGAAAGAGTAAGTGTGGTCCCAGAGGGGCAGCAGTTCTGGAGACACAGGTTGGCATCTTCCACCATCTATAGCAGCTGGTTTGCTATAATGGCTTTAAAATGTTCAAAGGCTTTTCTTTCCTCTGCCACTCAACCTGAAAAAGTGGACTCAACCTTTCACACAGTTTGGGTGAATTTTTCTGCATTATCAGTTTTCTTGCACAGGTAAAAGTTCTCTGAAGCTTTAATTACAAATGAGTTTTGAAGCCCAAATTACCTGTCCTTGGGAGAATGAAAGATGCATAAGCAGACACTGTACCAGGCACTGGTACTTAAATACAGAAATAGACTTGTCATTTTTAAAACATCTGTCAAGAAGGGAAAATTCTTCCAATTCAGAACTACAGTCCTTTAATTAAAATGGGAAATAAAGACCCGCATTTTAAACCAGGCTATCTGAACCTAGGTAATTAACATTAGTTTATCTGCTGATGTGACTGACAATATATATGTACCTAAAGTATTCATGTTAAAGGACTTAGTCACATTATCACACATTATTTGGCACAGACATTTGAAAATGAGTCCCTGTTTTATCACTATTCCTGTGCACAGATAACGAATGGAGACTGAAAGTTTAATATCATACAACCACATTTCCATATGACACAATTTATGTAGGGATGACCTTTTCAATATCTTTCCACTTTCTGGACCACAATAGTGTAAAAAGTCAATAGAGAACGGCAGAAATTTTTCATGTAAGATCTCAATGACTCCAGTTTTTAGTGGAAAAACGGTAAAAATAGCAAATGTTTGTCTTTCCATTTCTGATCCTGATTTTGTGTTTGCATTTAAATTATAATCTTTCCCTTTGATTTTCTATGAAAGCAGCAGTAAAACATATTTTTTCCATTTTTCTGACACTTTCAGAATGTACTGTTTCTTAGATCATTATTCTTGTTCTTGTTCCATTTCCAGTCTTCTTTTGCAATGCTTGCCATTATTTTTTTTTTAAATCTAGTTCCTGTCAATTTATTACAACTTTCTGAGAAGTTGCATTTGGCACAAGACTTTTTTTTTTACTAAAATTTAAAACTTTTGAATCTTTCCCATCTGTTTTATATGACAGTAATGAGAGTCTTAAAAAGGGACTCTATTTTTGCAGTGTTCCAAAAATGCCTTCTGTGCTGTATATTGTTTAGTAATACTCTTTGCACAGAGCCATTAATCTCTAAGGGCCAGATGCTGATAGTGGGTTCTCGTGCCCTCAGCTTCCACTAGAGTCAGAAACAGGTGAAGATCTTTCTCTTTCTGTAGGATGTGATCAGTGCTTGGCAGAAGCAGATGCTAATTGGCCCAGTGGGAGAAACATAAACACACAGATATATGTAAAGTGTGCTCTGCTTTTTTTTTAAGACTAACTATGGATTAACCTTATGGTTTTTCTGAAGTAAATAGCAGCTGCTATTTTTTGCTGAACTTTTGTGGTACTATACTCAGAAGATGCAGTAAAAAAACCAAAAGCTTATCTTGTTTCAGATAAGCTGAAACAAAATTTTTTTTGTTTGTTCAAGAAACCAACAACTGCTGTTCACTGAAAGCTGTTTTTTCACTAATACACATGTATTCACAGAAATAATGAAAATGAGAAAATGTATCTCCGAAGTTCGAAGTGTGAAGTTAAAAACAGCATAATACAGCACTAAGAAATTTTCAATCTCTAAACTACAATCTAGACACTTATTGACTTGACTGCTTTCTGCTAGGCCAAATGGAGAATATCTGTAATGAATCTTAACCTGATTTTTTCTTATAACAAGGAAACTCGTCCTTTTGCTCCAGACCCAGAACTGCCCCTACATGCTGGTAACCTGAACAACATGGAAAAAGAACCATTCATGTGCCAGTCCATTCCACAGCAAACCAAGTCACCCACTGGTAAATACATCAGCACAGGTTTGGTGTAGTCTTTCTAAACAAAACAAACCTTTTAAATTGAACTTTCTATAATATGGCAGAAGTTAACTAAAGAGTTATTGCAAGAGGAGCTCTATTTCTTAGATCTTTATGAGGCTTGAATATTGCCTTTCCTTTCTTGCTGGTCCACCTACAAGTTTCTGGCAATCCATTTCTTCCATGATCATGCTTTTAATGAGGGAGATTTGAGCTGGTATTCAATTCCACCAGCCACTTTTATAAGATATTACCCCTGAACAGGAATCAAGAGGTTTTAAAGATTTATTTGGACAAGACACAGGACTGGGAGTACTGAAGTATTGTCATATTCCACCTTCTGAGCTACTCTGTGCCCCTAGGAATGAGATGGGAATATTTGTCTGGACTTTTCATTTACACAAAGGAAAAAAAAAAGTTAGAGATTTCTTCCCTGCACGGTGATGAGGTAACATTCACTCCTAGAAAAAGAGTGAAACAAATTATTCCATTTCCACAAATACTGAGAGCCAACTGGAGATAGGTTTGTTTCTACTAGAGATAGAGGATTATTCATTATTTTTTTTGGGATTACTGCCATGATCCCATGGCATCTCTACTATATCATATTCCTCCTTGTACAGCAGCAGCAAAATCTGAAAAAAAAATGCTTTTGTAAAACCTTGCTGGAAGGAATGAGAAAAAAGGTATGTCCTTGAAAGAAATCTTTGCACTGGATAGCTTCTGCACCTGATGATTATAAAAGAAAACTATCCCATTTTAATTCCAGAGATGTATGCTGAATATTTTTACATCTATATTAACAGTGTCGCATTCCTACTTACAGACAGAGAATATTATGTATGACAATTACTGATAATAAAATTAACCTTACTTAAATTGAGTTCTTTAAAATTTTAATTTATTTTACTCCAAGTCATGTTGGATACACCTACATAAGGAAATTCAACTGTACTGCCAAATTTTGCTGGGTAATAGGAGACTTTACTGTTACATCAGGAGCATTTCTAGTAATGTTTCACCCCATGTCAATGAGCTGGCCTGGGCAGGCCCTTGGCGTGGTTCAGCACACAGCACAGACCCAGTCCCATTCCCAGCAGGCAGTTTATATTCATCCTCACCACTCTGGACATCAGCTTGGCTGCCAGCTCTTCTACAGCTCAGGGCTCTGGGTCAAACAACAACCTTGGGCTGCTGCTTTACTTATAGCTCCTCTCAGCTCTTCTAAAATCAAAGCAGAGACAGAGGCACCTCCAGAGAGCAATTTCTCCCCATTTCTCCCCTGCTGTTTGAAGTATAAGTGTGCTTCTAAGATGTTCTTTTCTTCTCTGTCTGTATCGCCACTATCTATGGACAGATTTAGACATTTATTACTTAGACAGCTAACATGAAGGCAAGTCCAAACTTAAAACCCTAGTGATAGCAAAGCCACACATGGAATGCCATTTGGGCTTTCTTCCCAGTAGATCTGTGCTCTAAAAGCAACTGGGGCAGGTGCTGGAGATCATATAACTATTATTTCTTATTTCTTCCACATCACCTCCTGACTCCAGATGAAGTTCAGGCTCCACTGCATCACGGAGTGTGAGAAATCACAGAACATAGAACTAGGTTTAAATTGCACTACAGACAGGAAAGTGAAGCCTCAGTCTCAGGATACACATCAGCCAGCATGGGCTCGGAGCTAGATACTCAAACACAAGTAACAGGCAGGAGAAGGCAGCTCTTTCAGACTACAGGATGTTTGATGCTCACTGAAATGCTCCCTGCAAACTAGTACTCACCCTCTGCCACTTCAGACCAGGAAAAAGTTCTGCAATGAATTTAATTAAACTGATCCTTGCAGGCAGGGAAAAATGCAGACGGTTTTTGTCTTTTCTACTATTATTTTTTTTTCCATTTTTATTTCCTCCTTTTCCATTCAGTAAGAACAGGACTGGATGGTAGGAGGACAAGCCCACCAGGGCACAAAGCAGCACAAGAAACAACAGGATGTGTCAGTGAAACTGATCTGTGCCATTCCATTGCTGTACCAGGCAAGTTCACTAATTCACAAAGATCCCTGGACTCTCTGGACAGAAGGGAGTTTATAGACAGAGTTGTCTGGCAGTGGTCCACAGGGAAAAAATCGAGGAACAGCCAAGCCCAGAGGGGATACTGTCCTCTATTAGCTCAGGGTTTGTTTTCTTTGTAAATTAAGCCAAAGTCCTTGAAAGGGGAGAACCAGGCATTTGCTAACTGGAAATTTTGTTCTTAGAATGAGTGCTGGCACTGCTAGTGATGTGTCAGATCAGGTGCTGTCCTGCTGGGATGAAGTGGGACAGGACAGCAGGGAAAAGGAACCAATTGAAAAATGCGGTATAAAACTTTGGCTTTTAAACAGACTAAACTTTCCCTATGTTACAGTGCATCCAAAACAAATCTAAAATAAAGCTTTTTTTTATGCTGAACTCTTGCAATGTATGAAGATAATAGTAATGCCAAAGTGGAAAATAGAGATTACAGACTAAAATGGAGTACACCTTAGGTCTCCATCCATGGATGAAGTCTGATCAGTTCATGTTTCATTTTCTGATCCATATGCTCACTGAAAATATCACTATATTGGTTTTTGCTGCTCAACATCACCAACTTTCCCGCTGTCAAGAAGGAGCAGCAGCTGCTGTAAAGCTCAGTGTCTTGAATTCATCCTCCACTAGATGGCAACTGCTGAGCTTTCCCACAGCGCTGCAGAGAGCTGTAAAGCAGCAATCCTCTCCAGACAGACTGCTTGAGCACACCTTCATGACATTCTTCATTTGCACCTACCTAAAGATCATCTGCTAAACAGTCTGACTCGTGACAGTATTTGCACAAGACACATATATTAAAATGGAATATGCAGTTAAAAGGTAGAAAAGCAGGAATTCACTCGTCAGGTAAGCGGGGCCATGGCTTCCTCACAGGTCACTCAATCTAACTCTCCTGCCATGAGCAGGGCATCTTCAACTAGATCAGGTTGCTCAGAGCCCTTTCCAGCCTGATCTTGAATGTTTCCAGGGATGGGGTAACCCCACCTCTCTGGACAACTGTTTCCAATGTTTGATCACCCTCCCTGTAAATATATTCTGCCTTATATCTAGTCTGAACCCGCCCTCTTTTAGTTTAAAACCATCACCCCTGTCCTATTGCTACATTTCCTGTGCAGAAGTCTGTCATCACCTTTTTTGTAAGCCCCCTTTAAATATTGAAAAATTGCAATAAAGGTTCCTTCCAACCCAAACAATTCTATGATTCTGTGACTCTAAGCTTTTCATCTTTGGATCATAGCACTAGGATAGGGACTATAAACAATAATTACCAGCAGTCTCTTATTTCATTTCCTTTGGTTTATTGTGTAGAGGTAATAAATATGGAGCAGTTATTCGTTTTCTTACAATGCAAAAACCAGCATCTCACAATAAAATTGACAGCCTTTAAACAAAAAGTCTTGATTCTTAAAGCACTTCTTGCTTAAAACTGTTCACTGAATTTAAGTGGGATTTGTGTGTAGGTCATATTCAAAGCTTTTCTGAAATTTATAATTAACAAAAATAAACACAACCTGAAGTCCATGCAATAGTCATAAAAAACCTACTTGGAAAAGTACATCCTGACTGAGACCTCCTCCCACATGCTTGATATCTCTCTGAAATATATTTGCCAGACAACAGAACCTGCTTCTACTTTTGGTTACATGAGCATTATCTGAAATAACTCTGCTGGAAAGATTTGACTCACACTGATACAAATTATATTGTAATCAAGTACAGTATTTTCAGACAAATAATAACACTCCTCATGGCTTATAATCTTTCCTTTTTCTGTGGAGTTTTAACTCACAAGCAAGCACAGAAAGAGATTTTTACTGATGAATTGACAGGGTTTAGCAGGGTTTTTTCCTGTTGTTCTTTATATTATTGAATATATTTTCTAGACGTTGCCTTACTGTTACAGATTGTATGCTGAAAAGCTGTCTCAGAATTAGATTTTGTACCAAACTTGGTGATATTTTTCTACAAGACGTAAACCTCAGACTAGATATGATAATGGCCAAAATTGTGAAGTCTCATCTCTTTCCACTTGGCAGTTTTACCTGCCTGCCTGTTCCTGTCTCTGAGTCTCTGGGTCAGTCAGCTGGGCCACCCACAACTGCTTTCCACCCCTCTCCATGTCAGCCCTTAACCTTGCCATCACTGCCATCTTACATCCATGTCTCCTTAAAGACTGTGGGCAGATGACTCTCATGAACCCCTTAAAGGGCACTGAGAAAGCTGCAGTGGTGGAGCTGCATATGTAAAAAGAATTTTTTTTACTTTATATTTGTTACTTATTGATCTCTTAGGGATTAACTGAAGTTTTCTTGTGCCATATGATGACTTAGCCATCCAGTGTTGTTGAGATTGACTGCATTGGTGCAATTTTGCAGGTTTTAAACCCTCAGTTATGCTGTGGAACTCTACATCCTGTGTCCTTAAATATTTTTAGTTAGCAAAAACAAAAAAGAAAAAATGGCTAATGTTTGCAACACCAGTTTTAGGAGTCTGACTGTTCTTCCTTGAACTGTAGTTAAACTGCATTCTTCAGAACTATTTTTCTTATAATGGAATTAAAAACACACCATCAAAGCAGCAGCTGCTGGCAATGATGGTGTGTCAGTTCCCAGTACAAGAAGCTTAGGGAAGTTTATGGTTAGGATTACACAAAATGGTCATCTGTGACAGCAGAGCTTTGCTCTCACCAGACTGCCACCATCCACTAGACCAGGCTGCTCAGAGCCCCTTCCAACCTGGCCTTGAACACTTCCAGAGATGAGGCATCCACAATTTGTCTGGCAACCTGTGCCAGTGCCTCACCACCGTCACAGTAAAGAATTTTTCCTTATATCTAATCTAAATCTACTCTCTTTCAGTTTGAATCCATTCCCCCTTGTCCTGTCACTATGTGCTCTTGTAAAAAGTCTCTCTCCATCTTTCTTGTATGCCTCCTTGAGGTACTGCCAGGGAAATTGTGACCCTTGGGAAGAATGTCAATTAGAAGCAGTGGAATGCAGTTTTATCTGTCCTGCATTTCCACACTGGGTGTACCATGAAGTACAAGCAGCCAGTGGACACCTCTGGACTGCTTTAGGAAAGGATGTGCATGGGGATTTTGAAATGGTCACACAAGGATGTTTTATACATTCTTTACACTTAGAAATGGCATAGACCATCTCCATGGAAAGAAATCAAACCCAAAAACACCTGCTCAACCAGAAAATCTCACCTAAACAAAACAGGCAAGAAGTGAGACAAATCATAAGTAATAGGACTGGACCAAACCTCAGAATATTTTCAAAAGCACCCAGAATTTCCCAAAGCCATATTAATACCACAAGCAGCTCACAGCAGAGACTAACAACCTGCCTCAAGCACAGAGAGTGGAAAACATGAAAAGAGCAATGAAGCCTTATAGCATCATCAAAACAGGAATTGTGGAGGTTTAGTGAATAAAAAGGCACTGGCGACTGAGGTAACTGCCAATGCAACTTCATTTAAATAATTTTGGACTGTGAGCTGTTACACTCTTGGACCATTTTTCAAAGGTTTCCTAATTTGGACTGACATTTCTTGCATCTCCAATAGCATTTACATGACTAATAACTTGGCCGAAGTGACAAGTTTTCTGCCTGTGAATCATAAAATGAATATAGTTGAAAAGGGAAGATAAACAGCCAAATTGAGACAACTCTGGAAACATAAGCTTCTTTAACCAAATGGATGTACGATTTTAAGTAATAATTAAAAAAAAAAAAAGCTATATGTATATGTTTACATACCACAATCCACCTTTTTTTCCCTAGGTTGTCTTTAGACTCCTAGCAAAATTTTGAAAAACTTAAGGTCATGTCTAAATGGCAGATTGAACTTTAGACACAGCAGCCTAGAAACTGAAAGGAAGCTGACAGCATGAAACACTGAGTGAGTTAATTTCCCTTGCCAGCAGAGAGGCATGGGAGGGCTGAATCCCACTGACTTGTCTATTTCTAGGATTGTTGGTTATTTTTTATTTTTCCATTTCATCTCCATCTCCCTTGCCTGTGAGTGTGGAGAAAACATCACCAAAACAAAACAAAACAAAACAAAAAAAAAAAAAACCAAAACAAAAAAAAAACAACAAAAAAAAAAAAAAAAAAAAAAAAAAAAAAAAAAAAAAAAAAAAAAAAAAAAAAAAAAAAAAAAAAAAGAAAAAAAAAAAAGAAAGAATTTATGGAAAACATTAGTAACTCTGCCAAATGGAAAATAAGTAAGAAAGCTTGAATATAGCTATGCACCCCATATACTATCAAAGAAGGGAATCATAGAATGGTTTGGGTTGGAAGGACCTTGAAGATCATCTAATTCCAAACCCCTCTGCCACTGGCAGGGACAGCTTCCACTAGACCAGGCCACTCAAAACCCCATTCAGGCTGGCCTTGAACACTTCCAGGGATAGGGCAGCCACAGCTTCTCTGGGCAACTTGTGCCAGTGCCTCACCAACCTCACAGGTAAGAATTTCTTCCTAATATCGAATCTAAATCTACCATCCTTCATCTTAAAGCCATTACCCCTTACCAAATCACTCCCTGTCCTTGACAAAAGTTCCTCTCCAGCTCTCGTGTAGCCTGTTTTGGCACTGAAAGATGCTCTGAGGTCTCCCAGAGCCTTGCCTTCTCCAGGCTGAACAGTTTCAACTCTCTCAGCCTGTCTCCATAGCAGAGCTGCTCCAGCCCTGTGAAGGAAGAATCACCTCCCTCAACCTGCTGGTCACACTTCTTTGGACTGCTGCCCAGAAATACTACACCTCAGTCTCCAATGGATAACTTGACTGTCACTTCCAGAAACCCTGCAGCTGGCTTTTAGTATCTCACATTTGTACACAAAGATAGATAAGAATTTAAGGACAAATTATAATTTGAGTCAAGTTTTGCCCCAATAAAATATAAAGATATCCAGAGAAACTGAAAGATTTTGCTTTAAGAGACTGCGTAATAAAGTTTCTTGGATTTTGTGATTAAAATAATGTATTTTAGTTGTCAAAATAAAGTCTGAAATAACACTAAATAGGTTTGATATGTTTCACTTCACATCAACAATTTTATTCTGCTTAAATCATCATTTACTTAGTTTTCATTGGCCAGCAAAATTGAAAAGTCAAATATTCACAGTGTTCTAGAAAGAGGGTGGGTAATAATCATTTAATACATTGATACAAGATCTTCTAAATGCCTTGGAAAAATGTATTAAATAAGTCATTACCTAAGTTTTCATTTCAATCACTGAAATATTCACTGTGTTTGTTTTCAATACACCAACTAATGGTATTTGAATACATTAAATATTTCTCTTTTATTTGGTGATGTTTCCAAAATGAACGAAGGTTAAAGATTAAAGGGGAGAAGACACAATATTTTGTGCTTCTGCAGTAAGGATCAAACAAGTTTTACTTCTAGGAAAACAAAGCAAATATTGAAAGGACACCAATTAACATCTATGGAAGAAAGGACCAGGTGAAATAAACTGCAATGGTTTATAAAGAAGGAATTATTCCATAGCGGTCTGCTATTGCCACAGCATCACATTCCTAGAAATGTGTCAGCAGCAGAACATTGATTTCTTCAAGATCACTTGCAGTTGCTAAAGCCCCTCCCTTCTGCATTTGGAACAGTCTTCAAGCTTTTAACTGTTGACTTTGGTATGCAAAGAAAAATGCAGAGCAGGTTTAGTAAGTATTTATCCTGTTCTATTGGGAACCCAAGATCATTTTGCAAAAAATGGAACCCAAAGACTTGAAATCTTACTTATAGAATCATACATTAGTCTGGGTTGGAAGGGATCTTTAAAGATCATCTAGCCCAACATTTCAGCTACTATTTAGTCCAACTACTTCAGCCAGGTATTTAGTGCTGGTTTTTTCCTTCATTCCCCACTCCCAGTGTTTGGGGGATTTTTGTCTTTTTTACCTAGGAAAAAATGTGTCATCTGAAAGACTTTTTTGGGCTTAACATCTTCACAGGCAATGAACTCATTGCCCTAATGATGAGCTCCAGACTCTGGCCTCCTGTAGAATATCATATCAAATTAGAATAGAATGATACAATAATAGAATTGATAGGGTTTAAAAAGACCTCTAAGATCAAATTCAAGCTGCAGAGGTTGAGCTAATATTCAATATCCTCTTCAGAGGTGGCCTTTAAAAGTGTGAGAACCTCCTCTGAGCAGAGCTCTGCCATTGGAAGCTCCAAAGAGAGCACAGGGTAGGTGTTGGGCCATAAACTTTATGATCTTGCACAAGTGACACAAATGAGAGGTGAGAGGTTCCCCTTGCTTCACTGAGCTTCTCCCCTGCTCCCATGCAGTGAGAAAAGTCCAAAGAAGAACAGAAGAAGACAGGGAGGAAATTATTCAAGAAGGAAACAAAATGCAAACAGCAATATTAAATAACAACTTGTGCTGCCTTAAGGGAAGTAGGAAACCAGATTTAGACATCTAACTCTGTGACGTGATTGTCATTTCCTAAATGCACAGTGTGACAGGGTGTACAAAGGAGCTTCACTCTAGCTCGTGTCACAGGATCCCCATGGCTGCTCGTCAATAAACTCCTGGGCTACACTGCTGGAATCAGCTGCCTGGGGCTTTTCTGTACAGCCTCTCCCAAGAACAAGTGGTCTCTCTAAAGGGTGGCAAATTCCAGTTTAGTGTAGATCCAGGATGTTGATAGAGAGTTTTTATGAGCATACTGTTTTGCTCCTTGACATATTTGTTACCATTGCTATGCACTTTTTCAGTGTTCTTTACATTTACTTCTGTCTTCTTCTCCCACTTTCCATCTCCCAATCCTCCCTAATCCATTTCTTTGTACTTCCAGCACTTTAACTGCAGTGGTATATTGACAGCATCTCCTGCAGTTGTGCTCTCTCCCCAGCATATTTTTGTTTTCTAGTTTCAGTATTTCCATAATGGAACAGATTTATTTTTCCCCACAGGACTAAACTCAGGTTTTCACGTAGCCCTGTCATCTCAGTTAGGCTGAAGGTATCTCTAACATTTGATCTTAGTAAACTCACATGATTTTCATGTCAACTTACCTTACAATGTGAAGATTACAGTGGATAATCTAAATAAGTAATTTCTGCTCATATCTAATGCAAAGATGAGGGGCAATGTGCCAGGCCTTGGGAGAAGGGTATTGAAGTAAACCTACCTGGGTATTAAGTTCAGTCTTACCTAGTCCCTTTGTTAATTACACCTGGAAGCGGCATTTAAGGCACATAAATAAAACTGATCTTTAGGAGCAGCTATAAATATTCATAGTCAGAGATATAATACAAAGAGGCCTGAACAAACTAGAAATAAAATTATAGTCTGATTGAAAAAGGAAGAAATTAATGCAATAGAGGGAAAACTCTGAAGCCTTGGCTTAGTTTTTAATAAGCATTTTAATAAGCTTGTGATAATGAAATAAGCTAGATCAGAGTATTTTCTGTGCAACAATGACAGTTCAAACCTACTAATTTTGCATATTTTAGTCTGCACAACCATCAGAAGCCCTAAAGGGCAACTGGAAGTTCTTCCGGCTATTTGCAGACAATCCTTTAAGAAGCCTTCGCTAAAGCTCACTTTCAGTTCAATCTGATTAAAAAATCAAAAAGCAGATGAAAGCAAGACCAGATTTTTTTAAGTCTGCAACCTGCTTGTGAATTACCGAGAGTTGCAGCTGTGGTCTGAGTGGTGCCAGCCTGCTGTACCCACCGCTCCTCCCACTCCCTCCCGCAGAGCAGCTCTGGCTGCGCGCCTTCTGGCACCAGCACCGCTGCGATGCCAGCCTGGTGCCCACCTCTGCTGCACACCCCCATGCCCAATTCATATCTCACTATTACACACACATGCAGTATTTCTACAAAGCTCAGCACAGCACTCTACAGAGATTTATGCTGTTCCCCACCTAGGCTGGTAAATATTGTTTCTCAGCATGTGCACTTTGCTGTGTATAAAGCATTCAGCTCTTCCCACAGACCACGACATCCATCCACAGCTGATGGTGTAAAATGAAGCAGAGGGAGAGACACTGGACTGAAACAGAAGTAACCCCATTGTCTCACTCATAAATTTCCTCACACATAGAAAAGGAAAAACACATGTCACAATATTTAAATTTGCATAAGAAAATTTTCTTTTGTATGTAGATTCCTCATTTGTATTTGGAAATAGACAATCTAGATCACAAGCCAGTGGAGTAACCTATATGCAGTTAATTTATACATATCTATTACAAACTATCTCCCAATATTTTAAGAGGAACAAAATAATATCTCCTTTCACAGATTTTTGTCCATTTGCTATCATTTTTAACTAGCAACCATCAAAGTAAACAGCCTATATGTGAGCCCAGATGCATAAATTTCACATGTTCATCACTAGATTAACTTCAAAATTTTACAGTGCTCAAATAAATGTCTGAGGTTTGGTTTCAGCACTGATAGGACTAGGAATATGAAGTCATGTGAACACCTCACTTCTTAGTGCAGAGACTGCAAAGAGACTTCTCAGCCTAAACCTGACAGCAGTTTGGCAAAATTTTGTATGGAATATTTTTGCAAGTTAAAATTCTACCTCTGTGTTACACTCCCATTCTCAGAGAGTATTTCTAGTTTCTGTTTCAATTCCAGGTCTGCTATAGATTTAAAATACAGGTCAATGTCTTTGACACAGTTTAAGAAATATGACATGACAATATAAAATTTTGCAAATTCATAGTAACATTTCCACTTAATCTTTTTATCGGTCACACAGGGAGGAAATTAAAACAAGAGAACTCAATGTTGGTCAAATTTTTTTTCTGCTGATTCTCTGTGAATTCTGAACATTCATTTCTTCTTAATTTGGTCCTACCACAACTTTCTTTTATGCTTGTTCTTTCAGCACATGCAACTTATTAGCATGGACAATCAATAGCAGAGAAGGCTGTTTTACATAAAACCTTTGGAAATGGATTGAAGACCTTTCCAGCCATACCTCTGTTATCAAAACCGATGTCTTTACTGGCACTCAGGAAAAGAGTGCTACAGTAGCAGCTGCCTCAAGCTACTGCAATACTTGCTCTATCCCTCAGCCACAGATCCTGACCTGAGAGGTGAGAGAACCTCAGCTGCTCTTGAAGAATCTGCCTTATTGGTGGCACCTTATCCTACGTCAGGGCTACAACCATCTAGACACACACCCTGAGCTGCTTGCTTGCACCTCCACTCTATTCCCATCAAGGCAAGAATCTCCATTTTTTCAGTCTGCTACAGTCAGAATAGAATAGGGTATTTCAATTGGAAGGGACATAAAAGGATCATCCAGTCCAACTGCATGACCAGTTCAGGCCTGACCATCAGTTAAAGCAAGTTCTTAAGGGCAATGTCCAAATGCCTCTTAAACACTGACAAGGCTTATGGCAATCACCACCTCCCTAGGGAGCCTTTTCTGGTGTTTGAGCAACTTCTCAGTAAAGAAATGCTTCTTAAATCCAGTCTGAACCTCCCCACTGCAGCCTCGAACCATGCTCACACATCCTCTTACTGAATACCATAGGGTAGGGAGATCAGCACCTCCCCCTCCTCTTCCCCTCCTCAGGAATCAGCAGAGAGCAATGAGGTCACCCCTGAGCCCCCTTTTCTCCAAAGCAGACAAACCCAGAGTCCTCAGCCACTTCTCACAGGACAGGCCTTCTAGCCTTGTCACCAGCTTTGTTGCCCTTCTCTGGACACATTCACATGCTTCTTAAATTGTGGGGCCCAGAACTGGTCTCAGTGCTCCTGGTAAGGACTTCCACCAGTGCTGAAGCATGAGCTGGACCCTCTCCTCCCAGTTAGCCCATGACTACGTAGTTAATTCTGTGCAGATACAGGGCAACACAGAGGCAGCCTTGTTTGCACACCCCTGGGTCAAAGGTGAACAAAATCCCTGTAAGTCAGTGTCTTTGAGATGTGTTGCAGTATCACAATCAGAGCTACAGTACACGTGCAAATTTCTTTCCATTCTTTAAAGCACCATATGTGCTCTTGTGCTTTCGGTTCTTGGAGAGCTAATTCTACTTTTATTGGAAAAGAGAGAAAGGTTTCTGAGAGATTATTGCATTTCTGGCAAGTGTCTAACACGTGAGCTGCACGTCTCATACTCACAGTATGGATAGAATTTCCATTGTGAACTTTTACATCACGTTTTACACTGTTTTGGAAATAACTGTGCAGAATTACTACTAGTGATATTTGAAATAACTAATGTGCTTTTAATTGCACTTTTAATTACACACAGAGCAGAGTTTTTCAGGGGGTGCCATGGGGTCCTTTGCAACTTAAGCCAGAGTTCTATTTATCTATGGTATAGTTGTTGAATACTCACCCTTGTGCAGGTTTTCCAGAATTTTCCCTCTCAGCTGCAGTTGCTAATTCAGAACAACAATGATTTATTAACTTCAACTTAGAAGACATTTTTCACAACTGAACCATAATTCTGGTTTTTAAAAGTCTGTGTATTCATTTCACTGGTGTTTAAATCTGGAAAAAATATTTTCTTTTTAAAAAGTTGATGCGCACATACAGATAACGGGAAAGGGTCTTCAAGTGAGACAACGTTTAGGCACCCATTCTTTAGGAAGAATCAGGACTGGAATATCTCAATTCAGTTTACACCCATCAGGGTTTTGCACAGAACAAAGAAAACAAAGAAGAAACTGAAGTGATGCCCATAGAAACACTGTACACATGCTCTTTAAATATCTTGTTTTTCTTTCTGAACCATGAAGTTTCTTTGCCACACCACTGATTTCTGCACAATGCCAAAAATAAATATGCCAACAGTGACTTTCTTTTGTATCACCTTGTAAAATATATAGGCTGGTTTATAACATCTCCACATCATCCTGACAGCTCTGGTTGTTTTTGCACAGAGCATTTGTCATTTAGATTTGTTCTCCATTACCAACAGTAGGACCAGGAGCCAGTGTGCTGCATGGTTAAATTTTTAATGAACTAATTGGGAATTTACCCTGGGATAAAGGCAATTCAGTCCAAGTATTTGCATATTCAGCTCCTGGTAGACCCAGGCTATATTCCCCTGAATTTGTAATTTAATATGCAATTCTTGTGCACAACTCTATGCAAATACCATATGTGACTAGTTGTCACAGCCTTCACCCAAAGCATCCACTAACTATGGCAACATGGGCATCAGATGTTGCATAAGCAACCTGACAAGGGCTGAATTTTTAAGTTTGTACACACCACAATTTAAAAGCCAAATTCCTGCATATTTGGAGCTCTGGAAAAATAAAATTAAATAAGTATTTTAAACACACAGTTAGCATCTGGGTTTGGATATTTTGGACCAAATGTTTGAGCCTGAGTTCCAACAATCAAATGCCTGGATTCAAATTTAAATAACTAAATAAATGGCCTAGTTATAAGTGTTGAGCACTGAGTGAATCTCTCCAGTTTACTCCAAGGATTGAAGAACTCTGCAAACCCATAAGCATGGAAACAGGATATCCTGACTTCCCATCCTGAAGCAACCAGACATAGAGCATCTTTAAAAACTGAATTTTGATTTATCTCTGAGTACATCCGTGATACAAGACTGAATGTGAATATGCATGTCCATAAATGACACCTTTTGAGACAAAGCCAGGAGGATTCCTCATTATCCCAGGGTAACTCTTCAGGTGTCCCAGGGCAACTCAGCAGTGTGAATGCTGAAGTGCTTTGGATTGAATCTGGCACTGGGAACTGCCTGGGTTCTGATGTAGCTGTTAGATACTGCTGGTGTTCAGCTCAGAGCTCACTGGTTCATTTGTCTCCAGCATCATCCCTGGGTAAGAGGAGATGACAGCTTATCCCAGTGTTCATCAGTGTACCAGGATTGTCTGGAGGTGCTGGGGAGGCAAACTGTGTCATTGCTTCCCCTAGGGGACAATTCCTCCCTGAAAGGGCTGGAATGGAATTTACCTCTGCATGGCTTTTCCCACTTCTGATAATGAATTCCTACACAGGGAGACAAGAGAGTCAAAGTCCCCCTGTCTTAATCTGCTCAGCACTTTGTCCAAGCCAAAAGCCTTTGCCCCCAGGAAGCTTTGGGAGCCATTCTGGTATTTTTATCTGCTAATTGAGCTTAGAATTGAGCTAGTGTGGCACATCTCTCCTAACCAAAAGGCTCAGCTGTTTAGAGATACTCAGCTGTGAGTAATGCCTTCAGCAGTCACAAAGGCTGAAACACTGGGCTGCCCATCCTGCTAGTGAGTGCTCTCAAGTTGGCCAGATCCAGGCCTGGAGGGAGTAACTCCAAAAAAGCACAATGCTGTAAAAGATGACATTTTTCTAGAAAGTCCTCCACTTCTGATTGCCAGTAAGAGCTGTGTTTTGACCTGGAAACCCACTTCTTACAGGAGGCCGCCTAAAGCGAGAAAAGGGGTTAGCGTGGTGCAGGCTGGAAAATGAACCAAGCAAGATATAAAAATTCAGAGAAGCTGAATCAATGCATTTCTACTGCAGAAAACATTAGAGAGGCTAGAGGGAGTCCACGCTCCACTGCTTAGGAAATGAAGTGAGGCTGGGTTGGCTTTGAAACAATCTCTGTTTTCCTGGAAGGTACATGCAGATAATAAAGTGTGACCACGGGCAAGACCTGGCAGACACTTCAGGCATCATGTGTTAACACAGATGATAAAGGAGAGTCTCTTTAAACTCAGATATCATTTTCTAAAAGAGCTGGCATTTGGAAAAAAAGAGTTTCAGTGAATCCAAACACAGCACAGAACCAGAAGAGAGGTAAAAAGGGTCAAAAGTAGCAGAGGGAGAAATGGGTATGACCTGTCCTTTCTGAGGATTTAGTTTGGCTTTATAACCCTAGCAGTGATTTCTGCACTTCCATTAAAGACCACCACCACTCGCCTTAACCATAATGACCTATCTTATGTTTTATATTGCTACCCATCAACTCCTATCAGAGCTCCTGTCACATCACACTGATAATGGCTTTAATATTCATGATGGATTTTAAGAAATGACTGGCACATCTCCATTCCAGCAGATAAAAAATCTGCTTAGGGCATACTTTCACATTTGGATATTTTTCACTGTATTATTTTCCTACTTTCTCCTGCTGGCTAAAAAGGAGACACAATGTCATGACACCGTCCTAGCGGAGGATTTCTTGCAAAGAGAAAGGCTCTGGAGGACTCCCTGTTATTGATCAAACCCTTGGTTTTCCTGCATATCCTTGTTACGTGATTCATGATTAGATCACATAACCAAGTATCCCTTTGCACAGCTCACATGCACTGTGGTTCTGCTGTTTGCAATCTGCATTGTTCAAAGTGTTCCTGTCACAGTGGTTCCTCCATCAGCATTTCCTCTTTGATACACCTGAAGACTACTTCATCAATTATTTGTAAAATAAGGACAGAATCTGGCATCAGAAGCTAACCAAGAGGAGTATTTTGCATTTCTTACTGATCTAGAGGTTAAAGAAAGTAATTGTAAAATCTGATTGTATAAGAACACCTCTCTTTAAAAGGAGTATAGGAGACTTTCCTATTAGTTCTCACAGATGAAATGAGTAACATTTTCTGCTGGAATAAATCTCCTCATGCTACATTATTTGACCTGAAAGATTCTTTTAGCATGACATCCAGTTCACACCTCAGATGGTTGCTTTTTTTTTCCCAGTTACTGGAGTGTTTAAGCAACTGTGCAACAAATGACAATCAATCTGTTTTCTAAATCTAAGAGACACCATAGGTTTTGTTGGAAATAGTTACAAGTTTGTAAATAGAGCTGTTGAACTGCTTAGGTTTTTTATTTATTTTTTCTTTTTTTTTTTCCTCCTTGAAAAAACCATCCTTCCAAGCGGTCTTGTTCATATAGCCTGAACCAAGGCCAGGTCCAACCACAGACCATCTAAGCAGCTGTGAAGGACAACAGAGTGGTAAGAGACAGAAAAAGAGCCATGACCCTGCAATTTATTTTGACCATGCCAAAGATCTAGAAGGCTAGGCTGCAAATACTGCTGCTGTGAAATGAAAGATAAGGAGTATCTGGACCATCTATGGCTGTTGCTTAATCTAGTTAATAGGAATCTGCAACTCCAGTGCCTGTAGCTCTTTCCTCTCCTGTCTCAGTCCTGCTGGATTCCTCCAGGGCAGGAGGACAAGATTCCAGCTTCCCACCCTTAAGCCAGGAGGAGATAATGTTCAGTTTTGCCTGTGAGATGCTTTTAGTGGCACTTACAGCGATCAGACACGAGAGATGGGCTAGTTTGCATTTTTATTCTGTCAGAGGATATGTTTACACAGACAAGGGCAGGCAGATCTGACCTCCCTCTGCTGTGTCTGATTCAAGCCATCTCTGGCCCAGGAGCTCTGCAGCTGCAGGCAACTGCGGCATCCCACTTCTTGGCAAACGCAGACACCCAGCAGTGGGAGGGAGCTGACCAACAGGCACCTCCCCAGCAGCTCGCAATTCCCATCACCCCTGCAACTGGGACATGAATCCCACTGCAGGGGTCTGAGTTTTAATATCAGGGAATATGTAACTTGAGCTAGTCAGATTCTGCTAGTCAGCTTATTTTCCTTGGAAAATTTTCCGTCTTTCACCTCTTGCTCAATGTATCCACTGGTTTTGGCCACATTGTTAACATTAAAACTTTTGGATCAGAAACCTCCTTTTACTTACACCTTCATACAGCATGTGAGAATCTTGGGATGCAGCAGTGGGAGCCAAAGAATAGCTAATTTGATTAATGTGACTACTATGGGCTATTTCTTGTGAGCTATTCCTTGTGATTATTTGCAAATCCCTGTTTACAGCTTGATATACTTGACCTAAATTCTGCAACACTCCAGAAGAAGGTGCTGGCTTCAGACATGTTAAGGAAATGTGTTCTCTGTCATTAAATATAAACAATATAGGCAGTAAAGTACCTCTGTCTTATTTAATTTAGTTTGTTTTAAGTTACTAGTCTTAAAAATTTTATATTTCTAGATGGTGCAGATTTTTTTAAATTAAAAATGCATACGATAATTATAGAACTTGTCTGGGGGATGCCAGAGGCACCAACAATTAGGCAGGAAATTGGGGTTTTAGCACTTAGAAATCAATGGGATACATAAGCTTGAATTTCAGATAATTTCAATAGGTGGGCATTAAAGTGATTAATGGTGGAACAGACAGTCATATGGGCTGACAGGACAGAGTACAAGTGTCAGCTGGCAGTAACAAAGACTGGTATGGAGTCTTACACAAGGAGAAGCTGCAGTTCAAACCCTCTGTCATTTGATCCTTCAGTTCCATCACCTGGTGGGCAAGTAGAGATGGAATATAGGAGGCAGATCCTAACTCTATAGAGTGGCATTTTTCCTATTACTTTTGTGGCCAGGAGCTATTTCTATTTAGTCTGCTGACTGACTCAGCCTGTAGCTGACATGGATTGGACAGATCACTCCTCTGAGCTACTGTGTCAAAAAAATGTTGGTTTTATGTGAGACTCCTAGCAGCCTCCCTTTAGCTTAACTATAGCAGGCATCCTTTGGAGTAAACTGGGGCAAAATGCAGTGGGAAGAAGGATTCCTTAGTTTATGAGCTACAGGCTTGCATTCACTGCCGAAGACTTCCTAAGGCTCAGTGGAGTGAAGAGTCAACAGGAGCCCAGTTCCTCCAGGTCGGGGTGGTGAGTTCAGGAAGAACTAAAATATTTTCCCTAGATAGGGATGTACTAGCTACCCTCAACTGCTAGCAGCCACTTACTAACTCCCAAACTAGAGAAGTGAAGGCAAACATTTGCTGTTCCCTAAATTTTGGAGGTGACATGAAGGCACATGAGCCAAGAGGCTCGCATAAAAGACAGAAAATCCAATTGTCTGAGAAACTCAGAGATATGATCACGCTCTATGCTACATCACCTAATATTACAGGTCCTGTCAAATTGTTTCTGATAACTGATGACACACGTGAAATCACTAACATGTGCTTCAAGTAAAAACTATTTATGAAGGCGGTTTTTGCAAATCTAAGCCACGTCAGAAAGTACCCAGTAGTAGCTGTATATTCATGAAAACCAAAGCATAAGACCTGGTGAAATTTATCCTGCTATATTCAGACCTAATATTTGCTAAAATATTTTTGAATAAGTTGCATGTGTTACCTAATCTATGAATAAATAGATTACTCTAATTCTTCTCAAATTGGACAATTGGTTTAGAAAAGACTGAGTACTTGTCAAATTGAAAAATTATTTAATGAGATGAAGCTTGAGATCCCACACATTAGAAACTTATTCATGGTTGTAGAAAATTTTACAGCTCTTGCAAATTCAGACATAGATAAAACTCAACACTGTAATGTAGCTAAAAGGGGACAGTGTTACTCACAACCAGTAAAGTGAAGGTATTCATGTTTTTACGATCACTTCCTAATGCTCTTTCTTCAAGTCCATAAGACTTCTTCTCATAAACATGTTTATTTTTGTGCAAATTCACACTAATCTGTTGGACATGCAGGTGGACAAACCACTCCAGCAGCTGTAAAACTAAGAGCATTTCCTTCAGATTTGTTATGATATTGACTCTAGAGTGTGTCTTTCTTCTGGATATGACAAATAATCGTTGTATTCAGAAGAAATGGCCCAGGAACCAAAAGGATTCTGTGTGAAACCTATTGGAATTTGTTATCAATAAAGCTCCCTATATATTTCAGGACTGAGTGATTTGCTTGGATTTTTCCTCAAATGTCAGTCATACCCTTAGTGTCATTAGCAGATATTTCCATTTGAACCCTTCTGCTGGATGTAGTCTACAGAAAACACTAGGAAATCTATAATACACATCCCACACCCTTTCATACATGTTTCAGCAAGATATAAAACACTGAACTGCATTAATACTGCTCTAACTGTTTGGGTTTGATGGCTTTTGGTTGGGTTTTTTTTTTAACATTAAAGACAAGGAAGAAATAAATCTCTTAGAAAGGCTGTGTCTAACACAGACAGGTTTGATACAAGTTCATCGCATAACACTGACTTTTTGGGGACATCTTATCATATACAAAATTTTCTTGTCATCCACAATGATCCCCTGGACAGGAATTGCTTTGATGCTGATAAGAATAATAAAGCACTCAAGCATTTTTGAGTTACTCTGAAACTTAGATTCTTTCACATTCTCATTGGAAGAAAAATGGCTTTTTCTGTAGAACTGTAAATGCTGTTCTTATAATTCCTTTTTCTCATCTGTGCAAGAAGAATAGGAGGTAGGCAGAATAGAATCAGTAGAGTTTCTTTGTTAAAGTATCTAAGTAATTGATATTTTTCCTTGTGCATGACATGGTAATTTTATCTTTATTTTATCTTTAAGTCTTTATCTCAAGACTTTTTAGTCAGTCTTGTCTTTGCATCTTTGAAATAATTTCCATTTACTGTCCAACACAGATCAGACCACTGCTACAGTCCATCTGCTCTGAGACTGCACTTCCACTGGGATAAGACCTGCTGTCATGATTTTGAAGCTTCAGACACAGAAATAAGCCCTCCATCCTTCCCTAAATATACCACTGTTTTTCTGTAATCACTTTGTTATTCTGTGTGTCAAAGATAAGAAACACGAGCCAAGCTTTGGTCATCCTGCTGCCAACTAGTACTTAAAATTTCATAGATGGCCTATGCCATGCTAATCGTGAGCTTAGCATGGATTTCAGACAGAAAGAGGTAATGTGCAAGAGTTGCCAAGTCTCATTCTCAGAGCTAAACCAGTCAGGCTGTGACTGCTGAATGCAGATTCAAAAGCAATCAAACTAGGTGAGTCTTGGGAAAAGGGACATTGGGTTTCTCACTAAACGAAAATCCAAATGCCATCTGAAACTGATATGGAAGGCTGCTGCAAGGTGATTGCCTTCAACATAATTTATTTTTCATCTCTGGGGGGAAAATTTTTCCTAAATTCTCCAGCAAATTGTAGGACTGGTGTCACACACAAACACAGATTTCACGTATTTGCAATGCCCAAACAAAGCAGCAAATATAACTTTGCTGATTTTGCCTTCCTGATTTTTCCTCTAATGAAAATGTGGGGATAGCCTTGTTGCATGCTTCCAGCCCAGCTGTGAGCAATACAGTTGTCTACTCCCCCAACATAGTTTACTAAGTGTTAATACAGCCGAATGATTATTTAGCAGGGAAGACCAAAGTAAAGATATCGTGGGTCATTCATGTAATTCTCAATCATATGAAAAGCACTTGTAAAACAGAGTCACAAGTGATACCTTTAGAAGTGAAGATAGATTAATAATTGCTGTCTCTCTAACCAGGCCCATGTTTTCAACAAAGAGCGTTAAACAGTTGCTGCAGGATGACATAATGCAATAGTTCTCAGATTGATCTCTAAAGAAGAGTCTGGATGATTAAAAGACTAAAGATAAGCTCAGTACTCACATTCCCTAAATATCCAATGCACAAATGCAAACCACCTAATAATAGCTTCAGGAAAGAAAACAGTTGAGACACGCCAGCACTGCAAAGATGGCTTTCACAAGATCCTGGCAATAATAAAAGATCTATCACCCACAGAAAAATTAAAACTTTAAAAAAATATTTGGGAACTACACTGCAGCTATGGAAACTGTCTCTAGGAGTTATTATCAGCTTAATAACCTAATGTTTTATCACCATGCCCTAAACATTGAATATGGCTTCAATAAAATCCCAGTTCAGTACAGTCAGTGAACATGTGTTCAGTCATATTATATATGTTCCATAACTGAAAATGATCTTTCACCTAATATACACTCTCCCTAGATTTACTAATTAGTAACTTAGGAATAAAAAATTCCATATTATAAAAATAACTTTTATTTTAATACTATTAGACTATTTTAATTTTTATTAATTTTTCTTCTGTGTGTCTTCAGCAATGAACAAGAGGAGAGAAATTGTGGATGTCTTATACTTGCAAGCATTCATGGCCAAAATGGATGGGGCTCTGAGTAACCTGGTCTAGTGGAATGTCCCCAGGCCATGGCAGAGGGGTTGGGCCTAGATGAGCATTAAGGTTCCTTCCAGCCAAAGCTTTTCTATGATTCTATGACAGTAAAAAAATAGATGTGCTTGAGACAGCTCACAGCTAACGATGCCCATAAGAAAGCTTTTTTCTCATTTTCTCAATGTAAAAGACAGAGACCAGCTGATACTCAGAGGTATGCTGGTTTGCATTGCTTTCCAATCTCCTGATGTCTATTATTTTAGTTTTGGGATGAAAGATGCTTGGGTATAGTTCAGAAAAAGCAGTCTTTCAAAAAGAAAACTACCTATATAATGGTGACACAAGACAGAGCAAAAATTAAAGCTGATTCTAAAGAACTGGGCATTATATCACCCTGACATTATTGAGTAAGGGCACAAAGCATGGGATGCTGAAGACAATGAGGTCATCAAATTGAAGGAGACAAAAACTTCACACTATGTGCACCTTGGCCTCCATTGTGAAACACAGACCTGCAAACCAGAGACAGTAACATTCCCAACTAACTAGTATTTCTATTTTTATATTCCTTTTATAAGCTTATGACTGGAAAATTAGAAAATTATTTTCTAATTATGTAAATCTTATAGCATTGCCTAGATATACTTTGTTTATTTGCTTATCTCGAGCAGGATATACAGTCTATAATGCAAATTAAAGCCTTTAAGCGTTTAAAAGAAGTTAGTAAGATGCTTGTATGGGTTTTTTGTTTTATTCTAGTCTTAAAGACTGCATAAAATAAAATTCAGACAAATAAATAAGAGCTTTTTACAAGCAAAGAATGTTGTACAATCAAATTATTGCACATCTTGAAATTTAGACACTTCCCTGCTGCATTATTTACTTTGATATTAGATGCTATTTTGACCAATGCTAACATATCAACATAAGAAAAAATATCTGTGAAAGAGAAAAAAGACAAGGGCATAAATTAAAACTTCCATCTCTTGCTCCACTGATGACTAGAAAAATCAATGCCTTTTGGTTTTGCTGATCCATTGCTGCTGAGTCATACTCCTAAAATAAGAATAATTTCCTTCCTGTTTATTCTAGAAACTTCAAAATTGCCTCTTAGCCACAAATCACAAATCATAGAGTCACCTCGGCCATTTAAGAGATCTTCAGCATGATTGCAATAATCAGCCAAAGTTTATAATGAAGTACAGCTGGAATGAGCACTCACTGGGACACAAGTGCAGAATTTTTCACTGGGACACAACCCTGTCTGTAGGTTCTGCAGTAGCCAAGTGACAGCAGAGTTGGTCACATTGTCTTCCTTGCTGACAGTTGTCCACAATACCAATCCTCACAAATCATGCTGTCTAAAGATCTATGGATACCCACACAACACACCTGAAGCTTGTGGGATGAGTGGCCTTACTGTCACGTTTGTCTCCATGAAATGTCATTCAACAACTTATTGATTTACCAGGTTTGAGCCTGTGCTCATCCCCTGACTTTTGTGGCCTGAACGGATCATTTTTTCCACAAAAAAAAGTGAAAAATGTGTAGACATGGTGCTTAGAGACATGGCTTAGTGGTGGACGTGGCAGGGTTGGATTAATGGATGGACTCAATGACCTTAAAGGTCCTTTCTAACCTTAACAAATCCATGATTCTATTCTGTACGTGCATATACATCAAGCTTCATGGTAGGAGGTCTTTACATCCTGCTATATGTTAAGAAGATTCATTATGCTGTGGTTGCAGGATTATTTATATTTCTGTCCTCTTTTTTAGTATCTCTGAGTATGTTCACCTCGGGTCTTGGCCTCTTAAACTGTAACTTGGGGTTAATAACTTCTATATCAGCTTATTTCACTCTCCTGATCCAACTGGTTTATCTCACTTAATGTTTTTCCCTTCAGAAGTTTGAAGCAAATGGAATTTACAGTTGCTAGACTCCTTTGTATGTGTGTGTATACATACATATATACATAAATATTTATAATCTCAAATGATAATAAAATATTTCATAATGCTATTTTTTATATGTACATACTTACATTTTTAGCTGGATGAAAAATCTTTAAAAAGACAAAAGAAAAAAAAGATTTTTCAGTGAGCTGACACAAACATTTCTCTTACTGAGTTTCCTGCCTGTCTGTAAGATGTGTGTCACTCACAGTGGGTGTAAAAGGCGGAAATCCAGGAGGAGGAAGGTGGCTGCTTGCCGTGGGTGTATTTGTGTGACTGTGAGTGAGTGTGAGCAGGGGTGTGTGTGTATACGTCTAAGACTTTCAAGAAACTGCTGTAGGAAGGTGTGTAGAAATTTGTAGGAGTTTCTAGGTGTATAGTAATGCTTTCTGCTGAGAGAGGTCTTAAAAATATATTAATTACTACTTGCCAGTTAATTAAAAACCATTAATAGATCAATACACCACTTCAATCCTGATTTGATTTATTACATGTACATTGAGCACTTATGCATTCTGACAGTAGTGACCTAGACAAGACTATCTTCCTCAGGCAGCTACCAAGCCTGCTCCTTTTGCTTGCCTGGTGGAGTTTCCTTCACCAGAAAATAATCTCTTAAAATCCCACATCACTTCTTTCTCAATCTTTGACTGATGAATCAACTATTTCTAAACCTCTTGGTTTTGGAGGATCTCTAGAGCCCCATCAAACCCAGCCAAAAGCCCCCTGAGGACCCCTACTTGCTCTGGAGGGGTATGAGTGAACCCTTTCAATTTACTGTTTTCCCATTTGTACCTGGACAACACCTTGTTGGGTAACACAACGTATTTATACTGTAAACGCAATTACCAAAATAACCAGGACAACATATGGTACTCATAAATTATTGCAGGAAAGTCCTATATCTGTCACATGCAGTCAGTGAGCAAGTTCCAGGGAAAGGGAACTGTCTCCCGAGTTACTGAATTCTCACAGAGAAGGTGTTTTCACTTATTCATTGAGCACACAGATTGAAATCGCTTTCAAAATTGCAAGACCGTGCATACTTCCCAGACCTTCTTAGCACGTGTCACTACCCACTTCCCTTCCTTTCTGCTCCTTATCCACCCATATCCACTTAGGCTCACAGCCTTTAAACAGTGCAGATAGTAGAGACATTTGGCCCAAAGCCTATTCCCAAGTAAAATTATTGAGACACTTACTGTGTGGATTTAAGGAATTCCATACTAGCTGCCCTGCTCTTCTTATCTGTTTGTCATGCTCTGAATTGCTAACACAGACCCAGGACTGACTCAGTTTTGTAGTGATGACCCCAAGCTCTCTAACAAGCTAATGCTGCATAGCAATTTCTGATACCTGTAATATTACATGGCTTTAGTAACATGTGATGCTTTTGTTAAAACTAGCTCCTGGAAATGCTGATTTTTGGAGTCATTTAGGCTTTCAGCCAACAAAGGACATATTTTCTAGAGCTTCTGATTAAAGGGAAAAGCTTGAAAATGTGACATGAAAGTATCCTAACAACCCTTAACTAGCATGCAAATGGAATAATCTAAAAGTCTAATGTTTCAAAAGGCTCTTGTTTTGATTCTGAGGGTAAATGTATGATTTTGATTGCTTGTGATAAGGACTGCAAAGTACAATGAAAGCAACAACACATAAGAACTCCTAATGGGGAAAGTAAACACAAGTATAGAAAAAAATATGTTTTGCTGGTTTTCCACATAGCTTTTAATAACCACAGGTGAAAAAAAAGCAGTAGGTACATCTTTGAATCTACATTGAATTTTTCAGGCTGCTTTGGATTTTTTTATAATGAACTTCTGGAGGGAAAAAAAAAAAAAAAAAACGGACAAGTGCTAGCTCCTACTCTGACCCTGGTCGAATGAGGAAAGAAATTCACTGATGTGCCCAGGAGCAAAGTCACTGCCAAAGGCTCCTGAAGCACTGTCTGACAGACATGAAGACATGCTGCTGTAAAGCTTCACAAATAACAGTCTTAGGTTGGAAACAGGGGGTGTGTATTCTACTCCTATCTGTCAGAGGTGGGGCAGTTATCTTCTGTAAATTGGGCAGTTTTCTTTGTCTCTTCCACAAACCAATCCTCCCTCTGGGAAATTTCTTCCATTAACGGGCAATTGAGTGTCACTGCATGACTGATAAAATTACATCATCCCATTGGGAGAAGCTCTGCCCAGGGGGAGGAGCCACACATTCCTTCCTGGATATAATCGGCGACTTGGAAGACCACAGCCAGCCCTTTCCCACTGGATTTCCAGAGGAAGACCAGGCCCATCTATACCACCACTGGATCTTCAGAGGAAGACTACACCCTTCTACAGGGTCACTGCTTCAACAGAACCACATCTGTCACTCCAGGAGGACTGCAGCCACCATTTCAATTGGACTGCTACCAGCACAATGACCAACAGGATTGTATTCTGACTTTGTCAGTGTTGTTTTGTATTACTGGATTGGTTTTTGTATTTATTTTTTTTTATTTTCCTCCCTGATAAAGAACTGTTATTCCTGCTCCCATATCTTTGCCTGAGAGCCCCTTAATTTCAAAATTATAACAATTCGGAGGGAGGGGGTTTACATTTTCCATTTCAGGGGAGGCTCCTGCCTTCCTTAGCAGACACCTGCCTTTTCAAACCAAGACAGTAACACAACAAAATATTGTGCTTCCAAGTAAGAGCAGAAAACTGTTGTGCAAAGACCAGGCGTACCTGCAGCACAAGGATAAGCTCTGAAGAACCCCCTGGCACGGCCTCCATTCCCTGTATGTTTCCCAGGGACTAGACCAAGAATATCTTCACAAGCCTGTGTTGGCTGCACAACCTGCAGCAGCAGGACCTGAGAAGGGCAATATCCTAGGGAGCCAGGAGCTCCCTGCTTGTCCCTTCCCATACCGAGGTGTGATGGGGTCACCTTGAATTACCTGTGTGGAGTAGATGCTTCAGACCTGGAAATCAGCACCAAGAGGAGAGCAGGCTCCCTCTCTCTGCTGCACATCCACACAAGTACCAAAGGCAGTCTGGCTGGTTACTACTTTACAGCATTGCTCTATCGCATTAGCATCTTCTTAAGCCTGTGCCTATTAGTTTTTAGCTTAATTATCACTTCAGCATTGTTTAATCTTCTTGAAGACTTGATCTCCAGAAATAAACAGCTTGCAATAGAAAAATGTCTATCAAGGCTTTATATTCATATATTCAAATCCTTCTTGCCACATTTTATTAATGTGTTTATTTTAATAGATAAGATCCAGCTTACAAAACCAAATTATAACACACATTACCATGTTCAAAATTCAAATATAGACGTGTCCTGATCTTATCAAGCAAAGAGTTCATTCAATATCCTTGGTTAAACACTTTCTCTCATCTAAAGAAACAACTGGATTTGAGAAATACTGAAAACTCAATTCTAAACAGTCAGTGAACTGTAATAAATATTAGTTTACAGTTAATCTGTCATTTATTCTCTGGCTTCTCTTCTGCCTACAACATTTTACCTCAAAAAGATAAAATTATTAACAGCAAATTGGTTTTTTTACATTTTAGTTCCACAGGTAAATTAGTATTTGGCATTATCTTGTGCTGCAATTTAGAACAGTGTTGCAACATAATATTGAAATGTAGCTGTAGCCTGAAATGGAGGCTGGCTTTGGAGCATCCCAATTTCCCCATCTCTTAGCAATTTTCATCCTAGACTTTGACAGTTTAAAGGCAAAAGAAAGAGTACCATTTTCCTCCTACTGTCTGTTTTGAAGACCAAACCAGGAAATAAAAATTCACAGCAAATTCCTTGAGCTTAAAGCTAGAGAATCACTTTAATCAGGAATAGAAAGTTATAACTGTACTGGTTAACTACCAAATGGTTGATTACAAAGAAAGCTTTGAAAAATCTGGCAGACTTGTTGGCTGTGCAGAGGTAACAGCAAATCCAGGCTGTCCCTGGGCTCACACCTATGAAACAGAATCATTTTGATCTCACCAGCATAATGTGTGAAAATATTGATCTTCACCATGCTGTGTGAGGTTGGGAGCTACTGATGTTTCTGTTTCACAGGTGGGGAAGACAAGTACCAAGAAGGCAAGTAACTTGGTCAAGACAAAACAACAAGCAGGTAGCACCTGCTAAATCCTGTATTCTTGAGCTAACCCCATACCCCATCTACTGGAGAGCCCATGGTCCTCTCTGTCCTATAGAACTGGATAAAAACAGGTACTACAGGAACATGAACAGGGTGATGATGGTTACTGTTATAAACCAAAATCAGGGCTATCTCTCCGTTGATGTGCGGGGTTTTCGTGACAACATGGTGGCATAGAGAAGGAACCATAGCATATATATATTTTTGTCAACAGCCTGGTTAGCATCAGACAAACACAGCTGCCAAGAGGTTCTGAATTTCTTACTGACAACATTTCTGATGAGGAGCAAACAATTTAGTACCTGTAATTTTGCTTATTTTCTCTCCTGCCTTATGTAAAATCATCTAATATCTCAAGTTGGAAGGGACCCATCAGGATCAAGTCCTGCCCCTTGCAGGACTACCTAAAAGTAAATCCGTGACTAAGAGCATCACCCAGGTATGCTATGATGGCTTCCTGGGAAGCCTGTTCCACTGACTGACCAACCATTGAATGAAGAAACTTTTCCTTTTATCCAATCTGGATCCAGATGCAGATTTATTTCTTTTCCTCACGTCCTATTGCTGGTCCCACTGAGTGAGAAGACCAGCACCTCCTCCTCCCTCTGTTGCCACCTTTATAGATGTTGTAGACTCCAATGAGGTCACCCCTTAGCATTCCAAGCTGAACAAACCATGACCTCAGCTGCTTCTCATGTGTCTTGCTCTCATGACACTTCACCATCTCGGTCACCCTCCTCAGGACACTCTCCAGTAACTTTTTATCTTTCTTGTGTTGTAGTTCCCAGAACTGCCCCAGCACTGGAGGTGAGGCCACCCCAGTGCAGAGCAGAGTGGGACAGTCCCCTCCCTTGCCTGGCTGGCCATGCTGTGCCTGATGCCCCCCAGGACAGAGTTGGTCCTTTTGGCTGCCAGGGCATACTTGATTAATTTTCACCTTGCCATCAACCCAAGCCCCCAAATGTCTTTCTACAGGGCTGTTCCTCACTTCAAATGGCTGGGGATTGCCCAGTTCTGTGGTATATCCAGATCTCTCTGTAAGACTTTTCTACCTTCAAGGTAGCTCAAAGCTTCTCCTAATTTCAGGTCACTGGCAAATTTACTTAATGTACATTCAACTCCCGCATTCAGGTAATTTACGGAAACATTAAAGAGCACTGGCCTTAAAATTGAGCCCTAGTGACTGGTTGCCAGCCTGATGTAAATCCATTTATTGTAACTCTTTGAGCCCAACCCATCACCCATACAGATCCCTGCTTCTTAGTCTTTCGTGTTGCTTCTCATTCTTTGTTATAAGCAGATATATTGATATACAGAGTGCATTCCCTTGCTTCTCATGTATCTCTGAAAATTAAATCACTTTTGAGAAACTTAGATGAACATTGCAAATAGACATTTTGTCAAGTGTGTGTTTCTCCTAAAGTATTTGTGTCTACAAATGTTACTATCTGCTGGAAGAACTTTTTTTCCTGTGCTATTACTCCACTGAACTTCTGCCCTCCCAGGTTTACTCAGCACTTAATCCTCTAAGATTTGCCCATGGGAATTAACAACAGTCAACCTGTTCTAGAGTTATCCAGATGCTCTTTACATCCCTGGGACGTGTCGCACAAAAGATGCAAACCTACATAAACCCTCATCAGCAGAACCCTTGCTGGCAGAAGGATAGAGCTGCTAACAATACAGCAACAAGTCACAGTGAGAGATCATTGCAATGCAAACATGTTCTGAGAAGTGATTTCAGCCATCTGAGGAACATGCTGATAGCCAGCGCTTGTGCTGCTCTTGAGAAGGCAAAGTGCAGATGTGATTCCCAGCAGATTTCTAAAAGATGTTTAAATTACTTTATTCCAGGCCTTTGGCAACATGTTCCTCCTTTCTTAATAATAGTTCAGCAAAGTATAAACTAGTAAGGCTAGCAAGAAAATTAATTGGGGTTTGCTGGTTTTTCTATACTTTTTTTTTTTCCTAATAAATCAGTGATCCTTCCAGGGTTTTTCTGGTCCTTCACAGGTCAGATTGTTGTTAAAGCAATGCTACTTGATATACATACTGATTTCAACATTCAGATTATACTTGAAAATGGCAATCAGATTTTTGATTGAATTTCCACTGTAAAAATGCAATTTAAAAATAGTCTTTCTGAAAGGAAAACAAGACTTTAGCGATTAATAAAAGCATGTCTTCTATAAGTCACTGAGGGATTGACTAAAATGAAGGAGGAGGGGAAATGGGGTATTAGTCAATTATAGACTGACTGTGAACCTCCAACGTGAAGTCTTGAGAAAGCAATCGTAGTCCTATAAAACACCCAGTAAGACAGTTCTAGAGAATACAGCAATACTAATGCCCCTGGCAAGACCTCATAAAAGAGTCTGAATACAATGGTTTTAATCTCTCTTCAAACAAGAGCTTCAAATTGGAAATTTGCAGTGAAAGTAAAAGGGGGGCAAAGGCATTATCTGGCAATGAATCATTCAGTTTGGAAATTAGATTTCTAACTGTAATAGCAGAATGAACACTTCATCTCACTGGAGGACTGGGAGCAAGAAATCAAACATAAAAGGATTGAGTTATCTAAATAATGATACAAATGCTGTGTTAATGACCACTGTGAAAAAATTAAAGTGAGACCGGGACTGCTCCTGAAAAGCAAGTGGTACAAACCGGCTACTGATCATGCTTTGGCTTAATCCCTTCCTGCAGTTTCATGATGGAAAAAATTCTTGGAATGGTGCAAACAGAGGTGGGCAGAAAGCTAATAGTTGCCTTTTAGAGATGTAGATGTATTTTACTCTGGTCCATTTTTTAGTGTTCCTCATTGACCTTTGTCCCTGCTTAAAGTATACCTCTCTAACCACAATTTTCCCCTACCCTACAAGGGAAATGCTGCTTCTTTTTTTCATCTTCTGAAATTGAATTTGCAGCACTGAAGCTTTTTCACATGCCTTACAAGAGCATGAGAACTTTTGGAAAGATGCTGAGCATAGCGACTGGGTTTCTGACGATGACAGATCTGTTCTGCTTGGTGCTTCAAACGGTGCATGGTTTGAAGATGGGAAGGTGTGGGCAGTGTGTGACATGGAGGGTAAAAGCTGACCAGACAGAAAGGATGGAGTGAAATTGCACACAGAACCATCAACTCTGCTTTTGAGACTGACCTGCCCCTGCTCACACAAAGATAAACCTATTTTTCAAAGCTGAATTCCTTGGAAAATTCCGACTTCTCTTTAAAAGGAGAATACTTTAGGAAAGCAATGTGAAAAGATGAAAGGAATGAGCCAGCTTGAATTGCTGCGCTGTACTGGAGCTTAGAGCAGCTCTTAAAATTGTCATCCTCTTCTATTACTTTTCAAAATATCACTTCAAAATAATGAGTGTGTAAGAATCCTGTTTGAGGATTAGGGCCTCCTGGTACTGCAAAGACACATTTAGAGACACAGACTGTGTCTGCACGGGCATATGGCTAAAGCAAACTGGAAAGGTTTCTCCTTGTAGTGCAGTAAGTTACACTCGACACATAATACAAATTATGTTTGTCACTTGAAAGAGAAAAAGAGAGTAACAGTTTCAGTTCTTTGTCATTCAAAAATATTGACAGCTTTAATGTTTTTTATTATCTTTAAGCAGTCATGCTGAAATTAAATGCCAAAATAAGCCATGTACTTGCCAGTCGATGTGGAGCTCTGAAACGTGCTAGCTGCTTTGTGGGAGGAGAGAGGATTTCGTCCTCAGGGAAAGGAGATTTTCTGTGCTACAGAAGTGGCTCTGTGGCACATTCCTCTCTGCCTAAACAATGTGACTCATCTGCTCTCAGTCTGGAGCCCTGCAAATTATGGTATTGTAAAAACATGCAAAGTTCACACTAAGTTCACAAAGCTACAAAAATAAGCTGTTGCCTGAGCAATGGATGATCCAGCAAGCAGAGCTCTGTGCTGGAATTCAGCACTCCTAAATCCTGCTTTTGAATATGCTACTGATTTTTGAGTGCCTTAGAAGAACTTCATTCTCTCTTAAATCTCTTTTCTTTTCCTGTCCTTGTCTTGTTAAACTCTCCTTGTGCAATGTCTCCTAGGTGAAGTCTGTGCTAGCCATCAATACTGATGATCATTTTTCATCATCTCTGGAAATACTATCTTCTCTTTCACCATGACAGACCCTAACTTGGCCTGTTCAGGTCCATTCTAAATGCTGTCATAAGACCCTTTTTCCAGCTCATCAACTGGACTTCATTATCCTTCTCATCACACTCCCAGCATGGGCTTCCACTTCCTTGCTGCATCTAATAGAGGCTTGTCAACACTGCCAACACCCTCCACGTGCTGTCCTCAGCCATCATTCTTTCAGTGGCAGAGGGAGATTCTCCCTCTGAACAGCCAATGCTAAACACCCAGATAATCCTTCTGTGCCTTTTCTCATGCTGTATGTAATGCTAGGGAGAGGGTTTCCTTGATATCTGCAAAGTAGACAATTTCTTTCTCCTAAATGCTCAAAAAATATTTTCTTTCCACACTATATTTTAAAAAAACAACCAAACCTCCTAGTTTTGCCTCCTTGTATGCTGATTCCTCTCCCTAGCCAGCATCAGCTTCTTGTTTCCTTTTGTTACCCAGCTACCCACTTGCCTCTCTTTTGTTTTCCCAGGCTTTTCACCTCAATTGTAAGGTCTTTGGCACTGTGACAGCCTTCTGATCTGTGCCTGTACTGTGCTCTTCTGATGCCTGTGTAAGGCTCCCTGGGTGCTATGGCAATATGAGCAGCAAAGCCCTGGATGACAACTTGGTTTAAGCATCATGAGAGAGGAACAAGAGAGTGAGAGCCGAGAAATCTTCATGTGTGTTTTCCTTTTTTTCAGCCCATTATAGTGTGGAACTGAATTAGCTAAAGAGCAAAGCATGAGAGTTTAGAGTTAGAGCTTGAACCTTTCTCTGAACTCTGACACCTCCTCATGGCAGTTTCTCAGAAAGTCTAACCTTTTCCAGTTCTTCCACATGTGTTTGCACAGCTGGCTCAGTGCAGTGGGGAATTAAGCCCATACTGTGACATATTACCAATCACTTCACTATGCTGAAGGGTTTTAGGTGCATAACACTTGATTTCAGGATGTCTAGTCCAAATCTTGATATTTACAAATTAACAAGAACTGCTGCCAGATAAATGGAAAACATGTGTAAATCATACTTTGTGGAGACAAGAAGAATGATTGTATGGTGAAGGCACTGGACAGGGTTCAGTAATTAATCCAAATAATCATTGGCCATTGGGTTCCAAAGCATTCTCTTTTCACACATACCTCCTGCAACTGTGACCAAATTACTCGTTATTTGGCTTTAAGAAAGTCAGAAAAGTTCTTACAGATTTCCAGGAAGCCTGGCTAGTTGTTCTAGTTGTCACTGTCTGCTCCACGTGCTGTGACTCACACCTTTTTTATAGGGACAATCACTTTTGCATATCTGCTCAGCTCAACAACTGGCCATACAAAGAAGTGTATATTGCTGAAGTAGCAGTGGTCTTCTAGCATTTAGTAGAAAATACTCAGTGGGAGAAATAGAAATGGATCCTGAATGAAGACTTTAGTCTGGTTTTGAGTGAATTCTGCCTGGCAGTATTCCTTACTCATGCACTGCTCTTGCTCATGGTGTATCTACACCCTTTGGTAAGAATTTCTGTTTCACAGAATCTTTTAGGGCTAAGCTCTGATTCTTCAACACACCAAGGATTGTCAAAAAATGTATTAGAAAGCAGTCATAGTGGACAAAGTACTTGGATTCCTACTAACACTACAGCGTCTCTGGACGTTTTGCAAATTACTAAGTGTTGAAATGTGTGAGCACCCAACTGATTCCCTTTAACCACTTTGCTAAGCTTCATGCAGCTTAAAAGAATTGGGCTATAACAGTTCTGGTAGGTACTTTCTAGTGACATCAATATTCTTTTGAATCAAAATTAAATTATGCACTTATTATTGGAAGTTAATATCCCTGAAATTAATTTCAAAAGTCAATTTAGTATACATGGTATTTCAAACAGCCATAGCAGTGTCATTGCATAAAACAAAAACCCATCCCCCACCCCAAATCTATGTCTGCAGTGTTTTTTCAGCTTCTGGTTAATAAAACTTTGATTAGGAGGATTCATACAGTATGTCTAGAATGGCAAAGTCACAAGAACTAAAATCAGTTTATAAAAGCTTTTATTCCTTTGCAATTTTCTGATAAATTGGCAACATGGAAACCTGTAACATACTTCTGACCCTTTTTCAAAATGAAACTAAGACCTTCTACAGAGAGAGACTGTTATCTGTAGTGTACCATTTAAGCACAACCACCTTCATTTTTTTACAGCAATTAAATTTCTTAAATCTATCATTTTCTCCAGGGTTACTGTACAGCCCTCCCAATGCAGAGTTCTCTGCCTTTGATCATTAAGAGAAAAGGAGTGACAGCAGTACTGCCAGGGAACAGTAGCTGCCTGCATGTCACTTGTTAGGTTTATTCTCTCCAAATATTGTTTAAAACTGTTTTCCAGGTGGAGTGAGAAAGACAGCAAAGTCCTAGACATTGTTGCTGTTATTCAAGCCTGTTCAAACCTATTCAAACTCAACAGCAAAAGAAGGTATCTTTCACTAGCATTAGAAAATGAAAAATTAAAAACCTGTGTACCAGATGCACCTCTGAAAACCTCTATTCTATACTAGAATATAAAATGATGTTCAAAAGAGTAACATAAAATTATGTACTCAAATGAGTAAAAAGAGATGGAAATTTCAAGCTGTGACTGAATTGGAAAATCTCACTTTTTTCCACCTCACTTCAACATGATTGTCCCATGCAGGCACATGACCAAAGAGCGTTTCTCAGCTGTTGAGTCTAACCATTGGCTAACTGCACATTTACAAACATAATTACAATTCTCAGTACTGCTAATTCTCAGTACATTAAATCAAGTTTCAGAGCTTCTTCTTTGAAAGACTACTAATTTCCCTCTCTTCTCAAGTCCTGCTCCCATGGCCCCTTCCCTTTTCACCACCACTCTCTCATGCTACATGTTGTTAACAGTTTCTGTCTCTACACACAGCCCATTTTGCCTCCTTGTACCTCTCTGTACCATGGCACCTTCCATTCATGCTTAGCTCAGCTTTCTTGCCATGAGACTTTCCCACAGTCTCTCATAAACCTGCTCCCAACATTATTTCTAGTAAATATAGTCTCAGAAAAAAGCACTGTCCTGTCCAAGTATGCCCAATTCACATAACACAAGGTTCTCTATTCATAGAATTCTAGAATCACAGAAGCACAGAATCACAGAATCACAGATTCATAGAATGGTTTGAGTTGGAAGGCACCTTAAAGATTGTCTGCCATGAGCAGGGATATCCCCCACTTGATCAGGTTACTCTGGGCCCTGTCCAACTTGGCCTTGAAGACTTCCAGGGATGGGAAACACTACAGTTTCCTATCTTGCAAGTCTTTTAACTTGGCTCTGTTATAAAATCTTGCATCCTAAGACCTGGGTGAGATGAAGAATGTCATGAGCAGAGGCATTCCAGCCCTTATGTGATAATATTCTAGAAAGAGATTCTTCCTATGTCTGCATACTGTATTGAAGAGGAAGCATTGCCTGTGCTCTGCTCAGTGCTGCAACTGTGCCAATTCCTTCATGAATCCTTAGCACTCATATGTATAGCTATCCAAACAGCTTTGGGGGAAGAAGAAAACTGGTTTTTTCCTTCAGATAAAATACCATGAAAACTCAGTGACCAAATTAAATATTAAACAGACAAGTAAAAAAAAAGTAATCTTTAAACTCTTATTAAGAGAGTGTAGACACAAAAGGATAATGAAAGGAACCATTGCAGAGCACTAACATTGGGAATTTTTTTCACATTACTAAACCTAGGGGGAATTTCTTTCTAAAGAAAAGAAGAATTCGGTTTCCATAGTAACTTAGTGCTAGAGCTCCCTTACAGTCCAAATTTAGCTGAATTATATGTGCAGCAGCATACTACTGTGCACTTGAGGCTACAATGAAACCACTAACCTCATTGCATTTGGGATGTCAGGTTGAATTTGAGCTGGGACAGACAACATGTCGAGCAAGTCCAAGGATAATCCTAAGATAATATCACGCCTTAAAGATGAGGAAGAAGTTATAGGTGAAAACAGGGCATAAACTAGCAACTTAATAGTCTTGAAATACCAAAAATTGCTAAGAAATGGGTTAGCTTGTAAAAATGAATTATTTTTATCCCGGTCATGACATTAATTTACTTACTCCTATGAAACAAGTACTTCAGTGACAGTACTTTCCCCTATACTGTCCCCTGTATGAATTCTCAGTTCATAGAAGCTGTGCTGCCTTTATTCAGAAGAAAGGACACACAACCAGTCCATAGTGAGACATTTTACTGTGGCTTTTTGAGAAGTTGGAAGTGATACATGAGGACAATACCTCTGTGCCTGCAGAGAAATCTCTGCACCTTACCTGGCAGTGTTTTGCTTGTGTTTTTGAAGAGGTTAAAAGCCAAACAGCTCAACAAATAAAAGCATCCCCTACTTAACCAATGCATTTACTGCCCTTAAAAATGAATGAAGGCGGGTATGGTAGCTCTGAAATGTGTCTGTTCTGTTATCAGTCAATATGTGCTCAGCAGAGGCAAAGTGCAATTCAGGTGGCAAGAAAATGATGGTAAGAGCAGAGGTACCTTACTGTGGATGAGGGTCATTAGAAAGGTGGGAAGTGCTGGTGCAGTTTTAACACCGAGTGCTCCAAGCACTGCTCGAGCTCAGGAATGGCGATTAGAGCTGTAAGCTCCACGCGTCTGGCTGGCACAGATAAGTGGTCTTTCCCTGCTCCCAGCAGTACTCAGCAGTGCTTTAACCACATTACACACTGACTCTGGCCAGCTCTGGGGTACTAATGGCAATGAAGTATTGAAAAACAAGTGCTGCCAATTTTCCCACTGTGTCAGATATTTGAGAAATCATCAGCAAATTGAGAGGATCGAAGTGTCCTGTGTGTCAAATAATTCTTTCAACCAGAGAGAAGTACATTAAACCACACAACTTTCTTGGGTTGTTAGATTTTACATCATCTATCCAATTCCTGGATCAAATCGTCACACTTTTTGCTTTGTCTGATCACACTGTTATTTTGCTACACACTTTATCCTATGCTATCATGCACTGTATCTGCTCCAGAGCTGATGAGAGAGAAAATTATCGTCATAACCTTGAACAACAAATGCGGAAAAGCCTGAGTTCAGATTTAAAGCAAAAAAATTACAGTACTTATTAGTAAGAGGCTAATTTCTAAGTCTAGATATGTAGAAAGCAATTACATGCAATAATCCAATGTATTAATACAGACTGGAGCTAATTCAAAGTTACAGAAAGAGCAAATGTCTTCGGAGGGGTGAAGGTGTGTAAATAGGTCAATGAAGTGAGACCACCTACTTAGACTAGCAAGCTTTGTCTTTGCTTCAATATTAACATTTCAACTGCTTTTTGCAGGAAATGAAAGGAAAATAAACTCATTTCTTCTGACCGTCTTTCAACAGATTCCTAAAAAACCTGGCAAGACAACTAGACAACAAATTAAAGCTCCTTTTAACACTTTCACCTTCCTCAGAAAGACAAATTAAGGTACTTAAGCATAAGCCTCTTGTGAAACTGCTGAAGCTGCAGAGAAAACTAATTGTATGACTTTGATTTGCATGTGAATATTAAATATTAATAAGGTTAATGTTTTGTGAGGTTTAATCAGGAGTGACTATACAGCAACTATCTAAGTGCTTTGTCCAGAAACAAGGCGCAACGTAGGACTCTGTGTCAATCCCAAACCAGCCTAAGGTGGCCTTTCTCCTAATTCCCATCACAGCTTGGCATACAGCAACAGGAGACACAGCACAGATCCTGTGTGCCAGCTGCCTGAGTGCCTGGGAGCCTGTCCCACTCTTGGCACATTGCTAACAGAGAGAGGTTCCAAGTCTACTCCTTCCCTTTCATGGAGACATTTTGCTTGTCCTTACAGACCTGTGTCTTGGCCCTCACTGAGGATTCTGAAGGGTCAACAAACCAGTCTCATGTTCAAAGCACTTAGTGGGGTTACACTGAAACATGTATCTTGACTACTTAATTAGTCCAAAAGTAGCATTTCCACAGCAAACCCAGAGTGTTTCACTGGCTCGTATATGTTCAAGATCACTTTCTGTGCTGGGAGGGAAGACATTTCTAGAGAAGCACATCAGTCACGGGAGGACCTGGTGCATCAGCAGAAGAGGATGGGCTGGAGACTGCTTCAGTAATCTGGCCTGAATGCTGACAGCAAGTGTGTGCTTTACTGCTAACTCAGGCTTAAAAATGTCTAAAACAGGATTTACATCCAAACTTCTGGCTGATTGTGCCATGAAAAGCATCCCTTAAAGGCAATCAATAAAAGGATTGAGTCTCATAACACAGGCTAATCTGTTTTCTATTCCTCTCCTTTGCCTCCAGGGTGACTAGGCAGCAGATGCAGGGATTTTCCAGAAAACCTGCAATGCTCCAGATCCTGCTTCCTGAAAGAGGGTCATTCCCATGGAAGCAATGCCTTCCAAACCTCTCACATCAAGTCAGATGCCACCAGGCTGCCATACTGTGCCCTCCCAGGAGTACCAGGATCTGTGTGGTGAAAAGGGGTCTGCAGCAGCAGCAGGCAGCTGAGCATGAGATAAACTGTCATTGCTGAGCAACTTCCATGACAGCTTTTAACAGTGCATGTCTTTCCTTTCCCTAGGAGTTCTGACACCTGAACTGATGATATGGTAGCAAGTAAGTGACCCAATAAATCTGACAGCCATCTGCACAGACAATTTAAGAAAAACCTTGTATTATTGCCAGGGTGAAAACAGCAATGCAGAATTTTCTTCATCCTTCCTTCAACTAGGAAAAAACCTAGGGGGTTTGAAGTGTTAAAGATGTCGGAATTTAGTTTGAGAGGTGAAAAATCTCTTCCTGACAGTACTCTTCTGCCTAAAAATTGGCATAAATGAACAAGTGATTTTAAAAGGCTGTGTTTTCTAATGTAGAAGAAAACTAAACCATACAAATAAGTCAGTCATTTGAAGAGCAAGGTCAGACAACACTTACTGGAATACGTTTTACTTTCCATCCAGTCTTGCCCCAGAGCATATGAACAAGTCTCATTCCTCCCTACAGCTCCCTGAGGAGGGGAAGAAAGAGGGAGGTGCTGACCTCTTCTCCCTGGGATCCAGTGATAGAACATTTGGAAATAGTTCAGAGCTGCACCAGGGGAGGTTCAGACTGGACAAAAGGAAGCATTTCTTTACTGAGAGCATTGTCAAACACTGGAACAGGCTTTCTAGAGAGAAGATCAATGCCCCAAGCCTTGTTAGAAAGGAGCTTGCACAATGCCCTCAATAACGTGCTTTTATGTTGTCAACAATGAACTGGTCAGGCAGCTGGACAAGATAGTCCTTGTAGGTCCCTTCCAACTGAAATATTCTATTCTATTCTATTCTATTCTATTCTATTCTATTCTATTCTATTCTATTCTATTCTATTCTATTTCTACTCCATTCTATGCTATGCCATGCTATGCTATTCTGATTGGACATAATCCACTCTGGCTCTTGGGATACTCCTCAAAAGCCCCTTCTGTTCTCTGAGGAGACCTCTATTTTCAAACTCAGCTGCTACTGGAATACTTACAAAAGAGATAATATTCAGAGAACTCTTTCAGGAAAGAAGTTACTGAGAATTTGTTCAATCCTTTTTACCTGCACTAAGTATTTGCTTCCTTTTTCTCTTTCCCCATGGCCAAGCCACACTTGTAGAAATCAGAAGCTGGCACGTGCGTATGCACAACTGGGCACCTACTTGCAAAGTCTATTGAAAAACAAAAGTGCCACCTGCATGTAAAAAATCCTGATAAATATGTACCCTTCAGATATATCGTGGGCAACTGCTGCTGAACAGATGCATCTAGTCAGAGTAGTGTGTTTGGGAGTCTCTGGACAGAAGCAGATAAGGATGTATTGGGCATTAAATGTGCACAGTGACTCTGATGCTTCTAGGAAGGATCAGACCTACTGTAGACCATCTGTATGTCTGTGAGCCCATGCTGACAGAAGATAGACAAAAATGTGTTTCAAATATTTTGCCTTTCTATGATTTTTATGAGTGGCTGCATACATTTAATTGTCCAGATTTTTCTTTTAGATAGTAATTAATGAGTGCATATTCCTCTCATAAAATCGGCTATTAATAGAGTCTCTGAAAAAGCATGTTTCAGCAAATGAACCACATCTAACATTGTGCAGATTTACTTTTTGCTCTGTTATACTTGTGAGAGGCCAGGGAAGTCAAGAGTGTAGTCAAAGGTTATTTGTACTACTGTGAGAATTACTGTACCCTGCAGGTTTTTAATAACATGGGGGCAATCTTATCCATAAGGTATCATAGCTTCTGTAATAGAGAAAAATCAAAACCTTTCTTTCAAAATCAGCTAGACCGAATACTAGTACTTCTCTGTAAAAGTGAAAAGAGTAAAAGAACTAAGCATTCCAGGAAAAAGTCTGTATTCAAAGTATTCTCTGTAGCTCATGAACAAAGATCTGTGAGTCTGAGAAATTAGTTTTCCAGACTTAGTTTACTATAAGGCACTCACTTTCTTGCAAAGTCTGCTTCACAGTGGCTCTTGAAAGCCACGTATTTTTTGTACGTTCACTCATTCCTTGCATGTGTTGAAGTGAGGAAGAGGATAAAAAAAGAAAGGAAAAAGGAAAAAGGAAAGGAAAAGGAAAGGAAAAGGAAAGAAAAAGGAAAGGAAAAGGAAAAGGAAAAGGAAAAGGAAAGGAAAGGAAAGGAAAGGAAAGGAAAGGAAAGGAAAGGAAAGGAAAGGAAAGGAAAGGAAAGGAGAAAATTCAAGTTCTTCAAAGAAAAGGAAATTACTCAAGGGGGCAGTTTTTAGTGAGAAGTCATCAGAAACCATAAAAGACCCTCTATCAAGAGATTTGTTCAGATGTGGCAACATGTGACGTGGCTACAATGGGCCTGATTCAAAGGTGTTGGAGTTCTATACTTGCTTGAGACTGAATGACTGAATAAGAGATGTGGAGACTCAGCATGAAGAGGAATCTGGTACAAAGATGTAGCTTTGTGAAGTGAGGAAAGGCATGGCACCAAGAAGGATGGACAAGGACACCTTTCCTCTTAAACCATTGCTTTCTCTGTAGATCCCTTCCATATGAAGAATCACTACATCCCTCATAGCTACAGGAGCTGGATACCTCTCCCACCACGTGGACAAGAAGTAAAAGGATTGCACTGGTAAGAAGGCATCCATCACCCCCAAGCTGGCATGTATATGTAGCACAGCAAGCGAAGATCCCAGCTTTAGAACCTGGAGTGACACGAAATCCATGACAACCCAATGGATAAGTTTCTATCTAGAAAGAAAACTCAGAAAAATGCAAGTAATAACAGTAGGGAAAGAGGGGTGTTGAACAAACTAGTATTTTGTGAACTGTGACTGGAAGTTTTGCCTTATTTCATGGGACATTATGAAAGCTAAGGCAGACCAGCTTGAGAGACATTGTATGGCAGGATAAAAGAAGCCCACTGTTTAAAGGACTACAGATACATTTTTTGGCAAAAAGAGAAGGGAACTTGCTTTGATTTTGTAAAAATGAGACCCAGTTATGCACATATTTAGTCAGAGTAAACTCAAAAAGTTTGTAGCTATTGATGTTATTAATAATACAAGAAGATGGCTCCAGTCCAAATCCTGGGACTAGAAAAGCAGCACATGCCGTGAATTGTTATGCCCTAGTTAAGGAATTAGGTGCATAATGTTTAGCACAGTGATGTTATGATGGATCTATTGCTTCATGAGGGCATTGAAGAACAGTGGTCACGTTGCCTGTCAGTTACTGGGCCAAAGCTATTCACATAACGTTAAATGAGTCCTTTGATAACACCAATGAGTTGCATGTGTGAAGGGATGCCGGGTTATTAAAATGGAGGAAAGAACTTGTTTGAGAATTGGTTTCACAGGAATGAGGAAAAAGACTGCAGAAATAGCTGGAAGAAAGAAGGACATCTTAGGAATGACTAGATAAATAGTAGCTATGGAGACCAGGCCTCCCAGGTCATTGAGGGAATTGGAGGAAGAAACTCCAAGCAAGGAAGCAAAAGAAAATCCTAGGTCAGAAAGAGAACTTACATGTAGTCTCCCTAGACACTGAGATGGAAGAACTCTGTCAGAACACAACATCAAGTAACACAAATACGGTTTCCTAAGCCTGAGAGAGGAAAAACCCCAGAGTCTGATCAAGGGAGATCATGCCACAAACAGAGAGGCTAAGAAATGGCTATGAAACCCAGGATCTTGAAAAGGACCTAATGAATCTGGCCATAGGGTATGTCCATAAGCAGAACAGGATAGATCTTTCCCATCGTCTTCTAACATTAGCTGTGTTATACTCCTGAGAAATTAGCAAGTACAGTTTTCCACTGTATGCAGAGAAATTAAATGACTTCCCAAGGCAAGTGTCTGACAATAGAGCAGGGACTCAGGAACTGTGAGCTCCATGTCCTGTGATCAGTTGAACTAATTATTCGCTTTCTCAGGCAATTATTGCACAGGGGGAAAAGAATAAAATCTCTAATCATTCAGTTAAATTTTGTTCCAAATTCTTTATGTGCTTAAAAAAAGACTAAATGCAATAGGAGAAGGCACAGATGGAAATACAGGAGGAAAAGAGATCAATATTTGGCATCATTAATTCTATAGATTTTTTTATCAAGCAAAATGATTTTGAAATAGTACTTGACAACAACTTTTTTTCTTGCCTGGTCAGCACCCAAGTCTCAATTCTTTGTACACGTCAGTAATAATGTAATGAGCATACCATACTACATAAAGACAGCCAGAACATCTTTCAGTAGAGGTGAATGCCAATCTTTTACTTCAGAGAAGCATGTTCATACATTTAAAACTACTGCTTCTCTAGTTCATTTGAAAACTGAAGTGTCTTTATGGTTCCTAAATTACTGTGGGACAGATGGACTTAGGCATCTTGTCAAGAGCTTAATGGCTGAATAGAAAAAGTTGGGCAAAAAGCTAGGATACGGCCTTAATATGTTCAGAAGATTCAAATAGCTTGTAAAGGAGAGGGGGAAAAGAATTAGTCTTCTAAACATCTGATATACATCACTGTCATCAACCTTTCCAGACTCCTTTAACATGAGTTATTTTATGAAGCAAAAATAATCCTAAAAAAAAATAGAGATAACAGATGAATACATGTAAGTGTTAATTGCGATGGCAATAACTTTTTCTTAACCCTCAAAAATATTGCTGCTTAAAAAATATGTTAATTTTTTCTTATTTTTACTAATTTAGGAAAGCATGGGGGTTGGAGTTTTTTTCTGGGAAAAAACTACTCTAGTTCCTTTAAGGAGTCTGAAAGGGAAATCATTATATAAAATGTATTTATGTCACACTAGAAACTCCAGTTTTAACCAAAACTCAAAATAACAAAAGCACAAGTGGAAGAACTTATTTCCTTTACCAGCGGAATGGAATGTACCCAAAGGAAGGCTGGAGCTGGATGTACGTGCCCCCTTCTGTTCCACTCCCTGCAGCACTGCCATGCTATCCCACACCACCCTCACAGTGTTCCTGTGACATGAAAAATACCGTGTCTGGACACTGCAGAGAGCCTGGGGAATAAATACACTGCACTACACTTCTCCAAATAGTCATTGATTAAACATCTACACAAAAAGACTGACTGATTTAAAAGTGATCAGCAGTTTTAAGTTTTAAGAAATATTCCTGCAGTACACAGCTGTGCACAGCTGCTCTTGGAAGGACAAATTGAAAGAGAATTGTTTTGTTTGTACACATCAATGGTATATCTCATAGCAGACAAAACAAGTGTTATGATATATCTGCAGAAAAAGTGCCTACGTGTAATCAGTGAGCCCACAGGAATGAAGACTGCACAAGGGAAGCATCACAATATAACCAAGGTGGCATCAGGAATTTTTTTCCTCAAGATACAGAGTTGTAGAGATCAGTTAAGTGAAGTCAGGACTTTGTTTCTGTACCTACATTTGCAATATTCCCAGGGAGATAAAAAACAAGTGTCTTCAAGCAATCTATAATTGCCCATATAAGAGCCAATTTCCAGGTCTGAGCCCTCTAAGAAGCTGACTGAAAAAATCCCATAGAACATAAATCCTAGAGAATCCCTATAAGAACAAGAAAAAATATTAATTCAAAGGGCATAAAAAACCCTGAAAATTCTTAGGGTGATATGCTTGTTTCTGGTTAACTATAATATTATAGAACATATTAACATAATAGAATACAAAATAAATTTATTTTATTAGGATATATTTTGTCCTAAAAAGTGCAACAGGTTCCAGACTTACCATAGTATAGATAGTCTATACCAAAGTATAACTATTCCATCATGATGTTCAGATCTGTAAAATGAAAAGCCCATCTCTGGTCTGCCTGTCTTAGTGCCACTGTGTGCACACAGAGGCGTAGAAACCCCCAGAAGCTGCAACCAGAGACTGCAATTAGCTTCATTAGCAATTGGAGGGAAGGGGCACAGAGGTCCTTTTGTGTATTCAGCACAACGAGGCTAAACCAGACACAATTTGGTGCAAGCTCTTGCTAGTACTGCTTGCTAAACTCCCTCTACACAAAAGATTAATTCTTGAAATTGGAGAAGGCTGGACTGCTGCTTTAGGGAGTGACCTGAGTGACAAGCAAAGAGGCTGCTGAAGGTGACATTGCCTTGAAAGTGAGTGAGACTTGCCCTCTAATAGCAGAGAAAAACCATGATATACAGCTTATTTTGCTTTCCCAACATCAGGGAGATATGACCTTATCAGCTTCCCAGAGACAACGGCGGGCATCTTATTGGCCTCCGCTCTCAAAAAAGCTGAAAACACATCCCACTTCTGCTCCATGTCCCAAATCACCACCTAAGCTCAGCATCTTTGAGCGGCTCAGTCTCTTTGCAACAGGAAATATGGTAAGAAGCATTATCAACAGGAAAGAGGATCACAAGCTTTAAAGCATGATTAAACAGGATAACAATTCCTCAAAGATACTAGATTGCATGAATATTCATCAGTGATTACACCCAGTGTAAACTCAGATTCACATAAATTATAATGAAAAGGCAGCTAGCCAGTGACTGTACTTTTTCTTGAGACAGAAAATCAACCATCTTTGCATAACGGAATTTCAAAGATGAGCAAGAGCAAAGAAAATTTAGGAAAAAATGCAGGAAACACCTGCAAGATAAAGGTGGAATACACATGGCAATCCTGGCAGATCTGCTGGGCATGACCAAGTTTTCAAAATCGAAGCAACCATGACAATGATGACCAATACAAGGTCATTATTCTAAATATTACTTCTTCAACAATAGTTTTCACTGAGATGTTTTATAAAACTCACTTTCCTTTGTGCTTTCTTTACTACTACGCCCCCAAAAATACTATGTCTCCTTTCAGCTATCTCTCCATACTTCCCTGATTTTTCACAGTTCATTAAACACTGTTGCAACACAAAATCTTATTTGTGGTTCTTTAATTGTCGTGCAACTCCAATTTAATCTATTATCCTTCTGAATATAACTTTTATTTTATTTTCAGATATTCTAGGGTTCTAAAGTGGAGAGAAAGAAAAGCAAGTGATTAATGACTCCCACAAGCTTGTATTACTTAGGCATAATTTAGACTCAGCATTGGAGTCGTGAACCTCAGGCTTCTATTCTTGGTTCAAGTAGTTGCTTGCTCTGACTTCAGGGAAGCAAAAGCTACCATTCTCTGTCTTTGAAACAGATATTTCCTTTATCCCTTTTTTTATCCCTGGAGGTTTGAAAGGACTTACCATTCAGCATCAAACTTTGTTACAATTATTCATGGTCTACTTTGACTCCCAAAGCAGCCAACAAACTAGCAGTGAGGAGAGCTGGTTTAGCTCCAGACCTGGAAGGGGGACTGGACATGAGCTCAGGGCTGCAGGAGATGTGTGGGTGTGACTGTGGACCCACGCTCGTTTAACACGCGCAGTTGTGTGCTGGTCTAAGTAGATGCTTAGCACAGGCTTGAAGGCAGGACAAGAAAGTGGAGGTAGAGTGACTGAGTTCATCCTATTGAATAGGCTGTATAGACTGGAAAGAACATTCATCATCTTGGTTACTTTTTATATTTCACTGTTCAGTGCTTGAATTTTATTCTTCATATAAATTTTCACTATAATACTCTTTTGCTGTCATAGAAACGGTTTTACATTTGCTGATATATTTCAAGAAATGGTATCAAAGTGCACAGCAAATTCAAGGGAAAAGGGCACAGCAGTTCTGACTTGCACATTTTTGTGTTCTACTGGTCTGGAGAAATGAATTGTCTATAATCATATTTAAAGTACAATCCACTGGGCTATTGTTATTGCAGACACTGTGGATTTTACATGGACAAAATACTGTGTCAATACAGTTCCACTCAGAAACAAAGAGAACTCGTGTAGAAATTAAAATCTATATAGGAATGAATATTGTAATGGCAACATTACTCATTTACACTGCTCCACTGAGATCCATTGCAAATTCCTACAATCAACTTACTGTAGCTGATGCCAATAGGTGCTGAGTATGTGCAGACTATTACATGTGCAGTTTTCTGTTTAGAAGTAAAACTAGTTGCCATCTGTAGTAAATGTACAGCTATAATATGTACATTGATTGATTTTGTTTATCTCTTCTAATTCAAATGTACTGCCTGATTTTTTAAGCTTGCCATAGCAGCTGGAAGAGGGACCATTTCGACGGGCAGAGATGGTATCACTACACAATTACATTAAAACATCCTTTTACTACCTCACAGCATTTGTTGATTTTATGTCACTGCTGCTCAGTTATCATGCAGAGATGTTGCACTGTGATGGATAAACTGTGAAGTAATGCCAGGATATCATTATTGCAGCCTCATCATTTCACTAAATTAATTTCATTCGGTTGTGCTCTATTTTTTTTCAGCAGAAAGAATTTCTTTGTCCCTGTCCTAGTGTGGGAGGGAGTGTCTCCAGGAGATCTGCTCCATTCCCTGATCATTCTCCCTAACAATTGCAATTTATCAGAGAGGCATAAATTTGCAAGCACCACAGGGGACATGATGTTATGCCTGCTCTCTCTCTCTTTCTGAATTCAGATACAAAAGGAGATGCAAGCAGATCTGGGCAGGCTGAGAAAGGTATAAATGAGAAGGTGAACCTCTCCAGATAAGAGTCACAGGCAACACAGGGATTTTCTGTAGGACTTCTATGCACAAATACAAATGCCTTCACAACCTCGGGCATGTTCGTTCAAGCACGCTGAAATCAGTCTAGACAAATTCAAAGCACATTTACTAGGAGGAAGAGGACAAGAAGCAAGTAGCCTGCCCTACACACTGTTAGGTCTCAAGTGGCCTTGTGACTGAGCACCCATTTCCCATCTTCCCCTGCTATATCAGCACTGAATTCACTTATGAAGAACTAGTATAATCAAACAAATGCCAGTAATTCACCATAGTGGGTCAAGCTTGGCGTTCGTTTAAACTCAAGGCACTGGTGCAATTTTTATGAGCTTCCAAGGACTTTACCAAGAGAAAAAGTGAATCCAGTCCACCTCTGCTAACTGTCTCCTCACATCCCTATTTTCTGTACTTTTATGTGAGCAGTGCACTGTTATTGTATGTGAATATCAGCAAGAAATTGCACTGATTTGCAGTGTCAGTAAGTTAATAGAAAATTAATATGGACCTTTAATCTTCACTACATTCTACATCTCAAATGTAAAACTAGGTTTTCTAAGAAGATGTATTCATTGCTGTAATATGAATTAAATATTTGACACTTATCTCTAATATTTATATTTTTATAAATTGATATAAATATATATACATTTAATATTTAACATATAAATGAATATTTTCCTCATGATTAATGTTATTTAGACCAAAAAGAACTACTGGAAATGGTCTCAGAAGCTACAAAAAGGTAATGAAAGGTAAAAAGCATAAGAAAGAGGTAAGTGTAAGATGACTTTGAGCTAAGTATGCTTTAAAAGACAAAAGCCTGGCCTAAACCAAAAATTTAGCAGCAACTTAAAATAAGCAGATTTCAGTCCACTGGCTTAAAGGCTACCCTTACAAATGGTCTCAGAGAGAATTAGTCTCAAACAACCAATCTAAAGGAATTAACTAAGGAAAGTGTCATAACTATTACTATCAGACTTCTCTGACACCAAAAGAACAAAGACCCAACTGAACAGACACACTGGGACTTCGACTTCCACAGCTACCATTAATCTGGAGCCAAAGATTCCCAAATCCTGCCAAGATGAAATACTTGCAGCTTACATCCTAGTGAAGAAAACATCAGATATAAACTATATTTTTTTCAGGGTGATACAGTCTCAAAAGTCAGTTATGAACACAATACAGAAAAAATCCAGCAATCTCAAAGCTACGACCACAGAAGTAGAATACAAGATGAAAACACTCTCGTGTCTCTCCTCCCCAGTGAAATATTGCAGATATGGACGGTTTGGAACAAAGTGATAACTTACAGACAGCAGAAAATGAGGATGAATGAAGAAGCAGCTAATTGGAGCACAAATACTTACATTAAGAAGACATCACAAAGAGACTGAAAAAGAGGAACACCAGTATCCTGATCAAGAGATATACTGGGAGACAATAAGCAGGAATATGTCAATAGAGGGCAGAATTAGAGGATTGCTGCAAGAGAGAATGCAAAGAGGGTTTTTTTCACTCTCAGTATTTACAAAAACTCACCCAAAAAAACATTAGCTCACCAAATTGTGATATCAGCAATGTAGTAGATTGCAAAATATTGATGAGACATGAAGGCACCAAAATTCCAGATCATCTAAATAAATTCTTTCAGAACCTGAATATCAGTCAACATTCTGGAATCTGACCTGCAAATGAAATTATAGAGCTGTTTAGGCTGGAAATGGAATTGAGAAGCATTGCTCTCCCTTGCAATAGGTTTTCTTTTCAGCAGTTCTGCTAAAACGTGATGCTAAGGATGTAGATGCAGGTGATGGAAATACAGCTGGAATTGGCAGTAAGGGATACCCAGCTGTTACAGGAGCAGGTAGCAATGTGGGAAAGAGCTACGATCTGAAGTCCTAAGGGTTAAAATCATGGACTACAAGAATAACTGACTTCTCTGTTAGAAATTTCAGAGCTATGGTGTTTGACATTGATTGATATGTCATTAAAACAGCTATTAAGCACTCCCTCAGAAAGCTCTACTATGTAAGACTGATACAATCTGATACAAACAAGGCACGTTTAATAAAAAGAGTCAAACAGCAAAACCTGGGGTGTCCCTGAACTTCAGGCTCAACTGTGGTTAACAAAGACAGTTGACTTAAACAAAGGTGAAAACTTTAAACAGAATTTTTAAACAAAAGCTCTCAAGGAAAATATATATAAGAAAGTACATATATAGAAAAGCAAAACAGAACCTATGGAGGTGACATCCATATTGGTTGTTGTGAAGACATTATCTATGCCCTGCCAGAGAAACAAATGAAAGACTGACATCAGCACTCTGGTCTGGGAAAGTTTGCAAGTTTCTTCTTTAATGCTAAACCAAGCCCAGTCTGTCATCTTATTCTTTCCAAAGAAGCAAGCTAAAACCAAGAGAAACAGAAGATGATTAAAGCTTTTGATAAGGTTTTCATTGTACCTTTTGATTTCACTTCATCACTGGCAATTTTATCACATTTCCTAAAGTGCAGGTATAAAATAAAATTTAGCTCCAAATTACTATGTAACCAGCATCACTTTCACAGAACATGAGTCATAGCATGCCTTGAACAGGCTTTTATTCTTAGATTAAAAACAGAATCAGCAGTCTTAATTCTTTATTGCCTTACATCAGGTGTTATTATTTATACCAGGATAGAGGGAAGGCCAAGTGGCTTTACATTCACCATTAAGGTTTAACATCCACTCAGTGCTGGGGAAATATCTATGAAAGGTAAAGTGCAGCAGAAAATTAGCTCCTACAGCTTCATATTTGCCAAAGTCATTTGACTCTAGTCAGAAAAAAGCGTATATTTCACCCACTAGCAGACTGCACTAGTACCTAATTGTTGAGGAGGCAACCAGACCTTCATGTATATCTTTTTCTCTGTCTGTCTGTTCCCCGTGGGAAGAGAGAGAATGACACACACTTCTAAATTTAAGCCCAAATAAAAATAATAATGTCTTTCTGTTTGCTTACTTTAATAGCTGAGAGTGAGTCTGAGGGCACAGATGCAATACTGACAGATGTTTCCTCCTATTCCATCCTTGCACTTCTGAACACTTAATACATGTACATGCATCCAGGGCCTGACCTTCCTTGGGAAGTCCTGACATCATAACAGGGTCATTTAACCACAGCCCCAGGCCTAACGTGAACCAAAAGTCTGAAATGCAATTCCCAAATGCCCCTGGTGGGACTGTTTTTCCTACTTGGAGATAAGCATTTATCTCTCCAGGCAAGGCTGTCACAGTGTCTCATGAGCAGGGTTCTGTTCAATGTCCTCACTCACCAGCAGCCCCTTGGTGGCTTGACATTAAATTAAGAAACAGCAGGAACAGGGCTGAATAGTTGTCCAGTCTGCAATCAATGGCCAGCATTTAAGACTGAAAGGAGACAACTCCTGCAAGGGCTTGTGCAGCCCCGACTAGCAGAGCCCTGAGGAGGGGAAAAAGAGGAATATGAAACCTATGCAGGCAGAAAAACTGTATGGACATCCTCATCCTGGTCATTGGATGGGATAGGAAACTGAGGAACAGGTGCAAATGATGTGCAAGGTAGCTGGGCCTTTTTCACTACCATGTTAAAGGTAAAAGATAAACTGGAAAAATTCCATTAAAAAAATCCATCTCTGTGTCTGAGTTTCATTTTCAGCATCTCCTCATTAAGCAATGAGACAGATGGACAGCAAATCCTCTGAGTAAATTGTCTCTGCTGGCACTCACACAAGTAGAGCACATGGCTTAAACAGTGATGCCCTTCCCCAGCTTTTCCTCCAGTAACGCTGCAGCTTCTGGGCTGCTCATCCAAGTTCCCAACATATTAAACAGTACTCTTAAGCAATACTATGAAACAGAGATTGCATTCCACCATCTCTAATGTCATCTCTAGACTGTCAAGAAACCCATCTCTAGAAGTAAATTCATATTACTTCAACCTGTCTGTGCCCATGTTTATGAAAACCATTAATTCCAGCCATTTTTTTAATAAAAAGCAGTACAATCTCAGCAAAAGGTTAGAGCCCAGGAGAAAAAGGGACAGCACAAAAGACCAGGAAAAGCAGAAAAGGGAAACAATATGTATTTGCAAATAGAGAATTGTCCTATGAAATAATGAATTTGTCATCAGGCTGATTTCTCTTCTAACTCAACGTGCAAGGCCTTGGGACTCTCATTATTAACACATGATCATACCGGACAATTCACAGTCGGAGTTTGCTATACAGAATTTTCCATTACAATTCCATAAACTTCAAAATCTTCTTCACAGTTTACTTAACCAAAAGGATTGCTTAACTTTTTCTAAATAAAAATAAATTAAATAATCAAATCCATTAAAGGAATTCAGTTTTGCTGCTTGATAGCTGTGGGTACCCAAGCTTGACCAACTGGTAATCCTAGTGTGAAAAGCAACCTAAATCCCACTCTGTCTTCTGCAAGGCTTAGACATGCCCTGTAAGTCAGCTGAAGGCTTTCCAGATACACACTGCTCAGTAACACGTTCACAGTTCATACAACAACAAGCCCCAAATCCATTCCCAGAGGTAAGCAGACACTTGGTTCAAGATGTTTTGTTCTGTCAAGCAGAGAAAACCTCTTTAGCTGAAAGATAATGGTTCATGTGCTGACACAGAAGGATACACAGCAGATTATTTTTGAAAAAATTACTCTAAGAGAGAAAAAAAAAATGAGATAGTTGTGTGTTGTACACCACTCCCACCCTCTACATTTTTAAAAGGAAAATAATTCTCTAGAAAGTGTTTCAGCTTTCCATAAAGACATAGAGTACAGATATTCATGGGAAAAGGCACATATACCTGATACCTTGCTCATGGCTTCACATTTTGAGAGGGAATGCACACTAGTTACTCTATCTAAGGTTCAGAGCAATTCTCTCACCTCTCACCCCTTACCTTTTTATTGAAGGTAATGCCTGCCTTCCAGAAAAATCACCAATATCTTCCACAATTTTTTAATCTCATGCAGTCTGCTCATATATCCTTTTACCCAGTGCTGCCAGATGAAGATTTCTTGCTGTTCTCAGTAACATCAGGGCTTACATTTTCCCCTGAACATGACTAGTTTGTTATCTGCTGGGAGACAATGTCCCAAGGCCATAGAAAACTTGCTTGCAAAGCAAAGAAATAAATTACTTCTCTGAAGTTAAATCCCACACCCAGAGTCACTGTGGATGCCCTTGCTGTGAGCTCCATGCAACACGTGTGCCCAAGATTAGACAAGATGAGCAGAGACAGGACAAACACAGTTCAATTGTCTAATCTGTGACCTTTGACTGTGACAGTGGTGGTAATAATAAAATGCTCACAACCACGCTCCTGAAGATTAAAAAATGAAAATAAAAATGGTTTGAATTAACCCCTCATTACTGGGGAAGGAAGGAATCTTTCCCTGCATGACTGATGAGCACTATTCCTCTTTTCGTGGCTACTGCTGGCAGGGATAGGTACAAAGGGAAACAATACACCAGCAGAAAAGCTGTCCCCAGGTTTTGGCTGCAGTTGTTTGAATTACTGGAGACAAATCACTGGGAAGTTTAATCTTGTGGCACCAGCTTCACTGTAAGTGGAAGAAAGGAGAACTTTGGCATGTATGCAGTTTAAAGAGTGGGAGCATGCTGTGGATCCCCACTTGGTGACTTCAAGAAGGAAGAAATACCCTTTGGGTTTGTCTACTTTCTGAAATCCATGCTGTGAACCCAGCAGCAGAATCCAACTTTCATAATGCAAAAGAATAATGCAAAGCAAAAGACTTCTATAAAAAAAAATTGTATAAAAGACCAGCATAACTGGGTGATGTCATTAATAAGGCTGATACCACCTCACTTGCTTTGTTTAATTTCATTCAACAGATCTTGGATCTATTTTTACCATGGAGATTATCTCTGATAATGATGTTTTTTTAATTTATTTGTGTGAGGAAGGAGCAGCAGAGACAATGTGTGATGAACTGACCACAATTCCCACTCCCCATCCCCTTGCCCTGCTGAGTGAGAGGAGGTAGAGAAATCAGGAGTGAAGCTGAGCCCAGGAATGAGGGAGGGGTGGGAAGGAGGTGTTTTAGGGTTTGACTTTATTTCCCATTATCCTACTCTGCCCATGACAGTAATGGGTGAGAGATCTCTCTCTGCCCTAATCTCAACCAAAGAGCTGTGCATCATATGCACTCTCCCTGTCCAGCTGACAAGAGGAGGGATAGAGTGGCTAGGTGGGCACCTGGTGTCCATCCATGGTCCACCCACAAGAACTTCTTCAATAAGTATTCCTCTGCCAATTATAAATCATGTGCATCTGTTCTGGGGTTTGCATTTTAGTGTATTTCTGTAGAAGTGGTTCTGAAACCAAATTAAAGTTGCTGAAGTACATTCCTTTCATTCACATGTATCCTAACACAGAAGGGATCCTAAAACCTTATTAATGACAAGCTATCAGGAACTACATTACTTAAGATACCTAAAATGCTGATTTCCATTAAAGCCAGAATGACCTTATCTGAAAGATCAAGGTTATTAGAGCGTATGCTTGGGGTTTTTTTTCCAGAAAGTTGAGTATTTAAAAGTACTAAAACATAATATTAAAGTAATATTAGTAACATAGTGATTAGAATATTAGCAATAATAGGAGCACTTGCAGTAGAACAGGAACCAAAGCTATTTACAGACTGTTAAAATCTCACATCCAGACAGCACAAATGAGAGGAAAAGAGTAACCCTTAGCTGGGAATTAAATTGCCAGTTACTCTGTTTCACAATCTCATTTTGCAGGACAAAGTGCCTAAAAAAGCATTAGCTATCCTTACAAAAGTTATCTTTGTATAAAGATACCATCTCCTGTTCCCTTTTGCAGGATTTAATATGTTTAATCACTTGCAAAACAAAACAACACAGGGATAAGCATCCATTTCTTACAAAAGACACAGAGAATCATTTGCACAAACCTGAACCTGGATATTTTTCATCACCAGATCCTAATAAGCAAAGCACATTTTGGATTTTATCCATAGTATCAGCAAAATATTACAGGCAGAAGAAAAAAAAACATATACCTTGTAACTTTTCTTCCCCATGGATACTGTTTTACAAAATTCTTTTTCAGACACCATTTAGGAGCTTCCTTTTTGCCACATGGTGCATAGTGTAAACTGACACTCCATCTTTTCACAAGAACATAAACAAACAGATACAAAAGGAGTAAACAGCAGCTGCAGGCAGCCATACACCATTTCACTGAAGTGTGATCCCTGAATCCTGTTCAAAGGCCATAACTGTGGGAGCTCACAAACTCCCCTTACTGATAGGCGGAGAGGGAGAACCTTTTTGTGACGGGTCTTGGTTCGGAGAGGGAAACATTTTGCTTACTCTGAGATTGTATAACAAACATAATTAGTTCAATATCCCTTCAGAGATGTACAAGTTAAAAAGGAAACCCAGTCTTATCTATTCTCTGGTCCGGAAGGGACCTTGAAGATTTTCTAACTCCAATCCCTCTTCCATGGGCAGGGATGCCACTCATTAGACCAAGTTGCTCAGAGCCCCATCCAACCTGGCCTTGGACACCTACAGGGATGGGACAGCCACAACTTCTCTGGGCAATCTCAGTGCCCCCATGCCCTTAAACTGAAGAATTTCTTCGAATGTCTAATCCAAACCTATCTCCTTTCAGTTTCAAGCCTTTCCCCTTTGCCCTTTTACTACATGTCCTTGTCAGAAGTCCCTTTCCTGCTCTCTCGTAGCCTCTTAAGGTACTCTAAGGTCCCCCAAAGTCTTCTCCAACTCAAAGAACTCCAGCTTTCTCAGCCTGTCTTCACAGGAGAGCTGCTCCAGCCCTCTGACCATCTTTGTGGATTCCTCAGGTCACACTCTAATACGTTCATGTCCTCCTTATACTGAGGTCTCCAGAGCTGGAGGCAGCACTACAGGTGGTGTCTCAAAAAAACAGAGGCCTGCTGGCCATGCTGCTTTGGATGCAGCCCAGGACATGGTTGTGTGAAATACAAGGACTGCATGAAATACAAGGATATGAATAGGGTTAAAAGAATATTTTTTCCTCAACACGTTTACTCTCAGTGTCAGACTGAGCTGTTGAGTGAAAAAATTGCTGCCATTTCTAGCATTGCTGAAGGTTTTAAAGTTTAAAACAATTCTGGAAGAAATGCAGTGAAAAAGATCATCAGAGAGTTAAGATAGTAAGCTACAGAATGAATCAGCTTTAATACAGAAATACAGATAACTCTATGTATTATTGTTGGTAGTCCTAAATTCATTAAGACAGGTACTTCAATGCATGTATAAACTTCTTACTTAAAACGCCAGTACTGCATGTAAAAGATTCCCTTCTTTTATTCTGCATATCCTCTGGATGATACTGCTCAGACAAAAACCATTCTTTTTCCTTTTTTACAGTCTCTCATAAGGAAAATCAGAGCTTGAAAGGGCTGTGAAAGAAAACCAAACCTAATATATGTTGCAAGGTCTGGGTCATAGCAGCAATTACTTGAATAGGGTTGCCTTTCAGCCTACCCTTCAGCTAACAATTCAAACAATAGACTATTTAAAATGTTGATTACCTTATAAATGTAGTGTAATTACTCATTCTAAGAAAGATTCAATCTGGCATAAGTACTAGGTACACACGCAAAATCTTGTATGAATTGTGCTACTAATATTATTCATAATTTCTAATCCTGTTATGTTCTATTGATGGTTATCACCATCAATTTACTTATCTAGCTAAAACATCTTGTATGAATTAGGATGTAAACCTTTAAAAGTAACCTTCAAAACGTAATACAAACTAAAATGGGGAGGAAATGACTGAGATATTTTTATTTTTAAGAAGGAAGAAACCATGGTCTTGAAAAGGTCAAAAATAGTATTATGAGAAGTGACTGCAAAAAGGCTGTCATGTGGTATCACCATACTATTTATTCAGTGACTCCAGAGCAGGCGTGCTTCAGAAAATCACTTTCTGTCCCTAGCTCAGGCCTCTGAGATTCAACCTCATCAATAAATGTTCTGCTGGCTGCCTCAGATCTTCAATGCAACACCAGAGCAAATCCCACAACCTTCCATTTATGCTTCAGCAATACCCAGATCCTACCCTTATTTTCAGTGGGAATTTAACACAGGAACAATTCTGTTGACGATGCGCAGAATGGGGCAGAGATGTCTCCGCGCACTCGTTTAGCGGTGTTGGTTCAGCAGGTTAACGGGAGCAAGAAGCAGTGGGAAATGGATTTGCACCACTGAAGTGAGCAGCTGTGATTCAGAACGTATCAAAGCGACAGCTTGCTTGGGTTAGAAGTTATCATTCCCACCGAGTCAACTTTGTTTATAAATCCTCACTGCTCCTGTTTTCTGGATTAGGAATGCGGAATTACACACACTCTCCATAACAATAAGGCATGTTTGCATGGATAACCATCATGAATAAACCATGAAATCACTCACATTTGGAAGAGAAAGAACTTGAACAAATCCCCTCTGCTGAGAAGACACAATTCTGAATACAGCATGTAGCTACTTTCGTTTGTCCGGTTTGTAATACGATCACATGTGAAATTAATTATGTGAAGCACTATATGTCTATAGCTGATGGTATAATAATTACAATGCAAATAAAAAAAATAAAGCATGTTACAATAATACTCATGGCTTAAATCAGTAATTTGTTCTATCTAATAGAGCAAGCAAAATAGTATGAAGCAGAATTAATGAAAAGTACTGCAAATTACATATTATAAAGACTTGGGTCAATGGGTCAATTTTATAGCAGGTATAGACTAGGAACTGAAATCCAAGAGCAGTAAGGCAATAGAGAAGATTACATTTATATTTCTTTCTTCTTGGTCCTAAAGTATTCAAAATGCTGGAACGAGCCTGGTGTAATTAAAAGCCATGCACTTGATGGGATACAGTGACCACCCAAAAAGCCTCTTCTACAAAGGCTTTTTGCAAGAGAAACTTCTTAAACTTGGGGAAAAAAATAGCCTTGAGGGGTCTGTAGCATCTGTGGCATTTATGTGTGGTATGAAAGAGAGAGAGGGTAAAGATTTCCCCCAAGTAATCACTGAGAGATGATCTAATCCTACAGTAAATTATTGTTAATGTTTTTAGAGCATTTCTTTCCTTACCTACAGGAAGAGTGCATCTTGAATTCTCTGTGAAGAGCTTATTTTAATTTCATGAACACTTCTTCATAAAATTATAATGACCTAGGATTCAGACTTGAGGAACAATTGGCATTCTTCACACTGAGTAAAAACTAAGCTCTTATCGCTAGGGGTACCCAACCTTATTTCTACTGGTGTTAATCTACCAAATGGGTTCACAGAGATCTTTATCTCTTTCCACAATTACTACCAACGTTTTCTAGAGCTGATCTGTATAGCTCATTCACGATAACAGTATGAGGCCTTGCACTCCATCCAGGTTGTTTCTTCTTCTTCCAAACAAACAATGAGCATTTTCCACTGCTCTCATTTCTTGCAGCAAGTACATTATCCATTTTCATAGCCCATCTCAACCATCTGGGTGGATGGATTATGCTTCCAAATAAAAGTCGCCAACTGAAAAGGCTCACAGCTGTTGTCAGTATTCACTACTTGGGTTTCATTTTGACACAACATATTTTTTCTGTTTAGCTATCACTTGAACAGTGTTTTTGCTGATACAAGGTGATAGAAAGTGTCCTGGGAGTAGATCACTACAGGAAAAAAGTAATAATTGCTGCTGGGCTATGTAAGGACACAGACCTTGCTGACAGAACAAGGTCCAGGAAAGGTAATGTAAGACCTACAAAAAACATGTAGGTCCCCTGTAAAGGATTTCTGTTTTCTCTTATTCTCAAAACTGCTTGACTGGTCCTAACACTTCTGTTGATAGAAACATTACATGAATTACAGCTACCACCCTCTATGTTAGTTTAACATCAAAGGCAATTCATTTGAAGACTACAAGGATCATAATAGTCCTCCTTCTCCTTCTTTGGAGAGACATTTTCTGAATGTAGAAGATTAAGTCAAAGTAACCTTAGTGACTTAATGAGAGAGCAGCAAGCGAGTTGAAATGTCAGCAGAGGTGTTATGGCTCCCAGTTCAACATTTTGGCCTCTTCTGAAGTATGCATGGAAGTGTGTGCATGTCCAATGCCATACTCACAGAGTTTTAAAAGTTTCTACTGACATGCAACATTTTGGCAAACCTTGGCAAGATCTAGGGGAGTGAGAGAAGATAATTTTTACAAGTATTATTTTTTTACATGGAATGTCACACCATTTAATCCCCAAACCTGTTGCTACTTTTGCACAGCATTTTTTTGCACTTTCATGGTTCAAATGCTTTCAATTTAGTATTTCCACCATGAAAGTTTCGAAGTCACTATAAGTACATGGTTTGGAGCGGGCTTTTTTTCATTAAGTCATGACATGGAACTGTATGATGAAAGAAAGTAGGTTTGTATGGTTTGGGGTTTTATTTCTCCTCCACATTCCTAAGTTTTTGGTGTTGACTTTTAATTATGTCTTCCACATAATTTACTTATCTTATTGTACTCTAAAATGCTGTGTGACCACTGTGATCAGTGGTCAAACCAGTACTGGACAAAGTAACCAAACACCTGTCCCCTAGCCTTGGAGAATGCAGGAAAAAACTTTACTCAAGTAACTGAAACTGAGCTATTAATTCTGAACTTATTTTATTATTGTTCTCACAGAGAGTGGGAGAGAAGTATGATTCCCTGAAACCTCAGCAAGAAAAGGTTCCACATGGAGAGAAGGAGACTAATGCAAGTCTCCCTGTCTTCCTTACATTTAAGTTTCCATAATAATTCACAATAGAAGACCAGGCGTGAAAATGTGTACTGAAGCCATGTGCAATGTACTGCCTTCAGACCATACTAGCTGCTATCTCACAATTTAACACCACTTGAAAACATCTAAGGGAACAAGTATTGCACAACAGCCTGAGCCAAATCTGACTGTCAGCAACAAGGAAACATAAAATGACTTCTCAACATCACTCAGATTGTAACTGTTTCAATAATCATCACAAGAAGAACTGTTTTTTCCTAAGGCAAATTCTGATTTTGCAGGTAGAAACATGCCTTTCTTTGGATGTCTTTATTTTAATGCATTTGCAGTTAGTTCTTCAGAGGCATCCAATCAATATTCGATGCACCTTCAGCCTGCCTGTACTCTGAAGTAATTTACACCACCACTTCTATGTAATTCACATTTTTTTTGTACTCCTAATGTTAGTATATTTTTCTTGGAATCATAGACTCATTAAGGTTGGAAGAGATGTCAAGTATCATCGAGTCCAAGCATTATCCCAGCACTGCCAGGTCCACCAATAAATCATGTCTCTAAGCACCATGTCCACATGTTTCTTGAACATTTCCAGGGACAGTGACTCCACCAGTTCCCTAGGCAGCCTGTTGCAATGCCTGACCATGCTTTCAGTGAAGAAATTTTTCTTAATAACCAATCTAATGGCTGGGAATCTGTTTTGAACAAGTTCTGGTTACGACAGGTAAGTAAATCTTAGAAGCTCTCTGACAGGTATTTAAACAGGAAAAACAGAAAGATAAACTTCAGCCAAATATATCAGGGATTATAAATTCCCTCAGAGAAATGAAGATGAGAGAGACTCTGTTCCTTGAATCCAAACCTTCAATTCATAAGGCCTTTATTGAGGGATAAAATTGAGGGATAAAATTTCAGCACTGTGTTTATAAGGTGGTTTGTTGTTTTTTTTCTAAATGCCCCTTTGGTAGGATGTGTAGGAAATCTTGAGACAGGTAGAAAATGTATCTTCTCCACAATGCTTAACGCCACGGCCTCTTAAATCATGCATTTCCTAAAGGAAACACCCTCAATCTTCAAAATCTCTCATCCTGAAAGCTTTTTTGCCTCTACTCACTACTGACCTTCACATAAACAAAAAGCTGATAATTTTGAGAGAGGTGCAATATGTTTGTTGTTGCTCTAGGCTGATAACATTTTAGACCTAACAAGTAATTACAGAACGGGGGAAAATACTTCTTTTTATTTGTTTTTAATCTAAGCAGAAATTGGTATAAACTGGTAAAGAAAGGAGGAAAACAAAGCAATTTTTTTTTCTCCTGGAAGAAAGAACTAAACAGGGCAAAAAAAAAATCTTCCCTGATGAAAAAGAAGAGTTGAACAGCAAAGTAGATCAGCTATTTGAGGGGAGAAATTGCTGAACATAGGGAAGATTCTATGAAAAACACAGGACAGTGGTTTCCAGATGATGAGGCATTTGAGTAAAAGAGACTTAGGCTGGGACTGAGTTGAAAAGGCAAAGAGAAAGAGAAAACGATGACACAACTCTCTGGAATGATGAGCAGGGAGAAGAGTGGTCCCTAAGCCAGACTGGAAGGGAAGGATGGAGACAGATACAGTGAGGACACTACTATAGTGGTGGGAAGTCACACTGCAATTTGTGTAGGACCAAAATAATGCCCTATAATTTTCTGGGCCTTTCTGCTACCCTTTGCTTCTAAGCAAAATGTGCTTACGTATCATTGACATAGCATTGTTCTGATATTGCATTGCCTTTAACTCACTATGCAAAGGCAAATTCTCAGAGGGTATAGTAGTGAACTTCTGACAGGTACAGAAAGGAAAGGAGGAAGCAAAAATTGGAAAAAGATCTGGATGATTTGAAACTAAGGCTAGCATTTTTTTGAGTTGTGTCTCAAGGTATCCACTAAAAGATGTGCACTGCAAGAGAAACAGACAGCATTTCAATGAGAAAATATCACTGCAGAGACACAAGAACAATGTTGAAAAGTGGTGATACATAGAAAAGTTTGATGCAAAGCCAGAAACTAGCATCAAATGTCAGCAGTGGAGAGATTGTAAGTGTGTGAAGAGACAGAACCATGGCAGATGCAATTTAGGCATAATGAAACTGAAATGAGTAAGACCACAATAAACTAGGAAAACCCAGAAGTGATTCATTGCTGTTGACAGCTAGTAAGGAGAGAAAAGAGATACTTTTGCTGGGCATTTGGGGGTAATGGCAGGAGTTGAGGGGGTATTATGTTCAGTCAATTGCAAGATCAATGACAAAGGGCTTTGTCCACTGAGGGTTAGACAGTGTGTGTAGTCATTCAGCTGGAAAAAGCATTGCTTTCTCTTTTCTTCTCCTCCTACATATTCTTTATTGGTTGCACATTGCCTTTATCTGTGCAATACTCGGGGCTTTCCTTTCGAAGTCCTTCATGTGCAATCTTGTTAGGAGCAAGCTGCTCCCACTGACTCATCTCACCTACCCAGTTGCTGTAGCAGTACCTCTAACCCTTGTTTTCCACCATTTGAATTGCTCTACCTTTAACTCACTCTTAATCCCCCATCCTTAGTCCCTAAATTTTGGTTAGTACCTAAATCCTGTGCTAGGGATTCAACTGAATTTAACAGGTGATAACAGTAAAAACTCATCTTTTAGACAGGCATTGATTGTTTCCTCCCAAGATATATGTGCCAAGCTTATCAGCTGTGATTGACAAGTGTTCCTGCCAGCTCTGTTGGCAAAATAGCAAGAAAAAGCAATGGAGGAGGCTGAGAAGATCCTGAAGAAACTATGAAATTATTTTGTAAAAGGTATTCAGGAACACCTTACACATTGGAGAAGACACACAGAAGTGAATGATCACCTAGGGATAGCCCCACAACTTCTCTTCCTCACTGATCATTGGCAAAAGTTTTTCTTTTCTGTTTCTATTGGTTTTTTTAATATATATATATATTCCAACAACTGTGGATCAAAAAAAAAAAGCTTTTTTTGAATCTTTTTTTCATCATCCTGTGTGAAACTATATCTTGATGGGAGACAATCCATACATTCATGATTTATTAGCCTGTAAAGTTGTTAAAACATTTTTTTCTGTACTAAATATATAACTTCCCCTGAAAACAGAAGACAGCAATCATTTTCCCTTAATTCTGTTAAAATCAATTACATAGCAACAAGCTACAGGTTACAATTAAATCTAAGCTTGTCTTTAGGTTGAGAAGTGTTATATTTTTGGTGTGAAAAAGAATGAAATAAATATTCACTTAACCATTAAAACTTTTGTGGAATTTGACCTCTTTAGAAAATCACATCAACATTTAAATCTACCTGGGAAGTTCTCAGGATCAAGTCACCTGTTTTGGTCAGACAGCTATGAGTGATTAGATCTTCACAGGTTCCCTGGTAAACAGCTTCTAACTTTTAAAAACTTGGTAATTACTTTAAACAGTCTCTGACACTTAAATTCCTTGCTAATTTACCACGTATTACAGAGATATAGCAAAATTATTGTGGATGTACTGTATACATATTTGTTAATTGTTACTCAATAAATATCCCTGTAAGATGCATTAGGGACTCTGTTACTAATATTGACATTTTTTGGTGAATCCCTGGCAGCAGTTCAGGTTTTTCAGAGCCACACCTACACTTCTAGGCTTACATTCAGTCTTCTTCTTCCTACCCAAGTGTACCCCTGAGATGATCCCATACTTTTGGGTTCTTTGTGAGGTTTATGATCCAGTCAACAGTTCAGCTGGACAATTGTGTGTGTCTAATTTCAGGTGAGCTGAAATGGTTTATCACAGAATCATAGAACAATTTGGATTGGAAGACTCCTTAAAAGAACACCTGGTTCCAAACCCCCTGCCATGGCCAGGGACACCTTCCACTAGACCAGGTTGTTCAAAGCCCTGTCCAAACCTTTTTGAACTCTTCCCAGAATGGGGCATCCACAGCCTCTCTGAACAACCTGTGCCAGTGCCTCACTACCCTCTGAGTAAGGAATTTCTTCTGAACATCCGATCTAAATCTCTTCTGTTTTAATTTAAAACCATTCCTCCTTGTTCTCATTTATCTAGATTTACTGTCTGATAGGGACCAAGCTCAATTGAAGACCCTGTGCTTCAATCTAAAAAACTTAATNTCATAGAACAATTTGGATTGGAAGACTCCTTAAAAGAACACCTGGTTCCAAACCCCCTGCCATGGCCAGGGACACCTTCCACTAGACCAGGTTGTTCAAAGCCCTGTCCAAACCTTTTTGAACTCTTCCCAGAATGGGGCATCCACAGCCTCTCTGAACAACCTGTGCCAGTGCCTCACTACCCTCTGAGTAAGGAATTTCTTCTGAACATCCGATCTAAATCTCTTCTGTTTTAATTTAAAACCATTCCTCCTTGTTCTCATTTATCTAGATTTACTGTCTGATAGGGACCAAGCTCAATTGAAGACCCTGTGCTTCAATCTAAAAAACTTAATATGAGCTCTTTCTCTCTCTCTCTTTTCTCTCTCTCTTTTCTCTCTCTTTTTTATGTCCTTGCAGCACCTGCCTACCCTGTGAAAGCTGCACAGAGATCAGAAAAGAACCAGACTTAAGTACACAGCCCTTAATTTGTTGTATTATAATTTTAAAGCAATTATAATAAAATACAATTGAACACCATTTAAGTAATGGGCCGATCTACCAGCTGGGTAAGAGAGAAACAGGCTGCAAACAGCTCAGTACAATTGCTCACTGCTTATTTTTTGTATATTAATTAAGTAATTTAGAAGCAAGAACCAAGACAAAAACAAAGGAAAACAAATTGGATGATCTCACAGTCCCACAAGCTCTTGCTCTTGCCTCATCTCCAGGGCATCTTGGCTGACCCTTCACAACAGCTTGTTCCTCCTCCCCACATTTTTATGTATTCCTTCTGTTACATGCAAAAGAAAAGGAGAGAAAATATGCCTGACCAGCATTAAAAATCCCATCTTTCCTGCCTGGAAGGACAGGATTAATTTTACCAGATGGAAATGTCTGTAAGAGAGAGACCTACATCTCACCTAAGCTTTTTCTGGCAAATGGAGAGAAACTGGCACTTTCAGGACGCAATTAATCTCATCCCCATGTAGATATTTAAACTAGGTCATATGAATCATTCCTTAGAAGAGACAATTCCCCTCTACTGACACTAAAGGGAGCCTGAAATCACTAGATATAGATGTTTACATCAGTTATGTCTGAAGTTAAGTGAGCTGGATGCCACCTGAGCTCTTCAGATAGATTTCTTGCTTTAGAGGCAAAATGCCTTATATTCATCTTTTGGTTACACACATGGCTAGAAACAGGCATGTGGCCTTTGTGTCACTGTTTTTAATAGCCCAAGCACTATGAGAGATATATGAATGTATAATGTGATTCACTACAAAAGCAGGTTTTCATAAGAAATTAATAACATCTCCAGAGCACATAGCACAGAGTGTATGAAAGAGCTCATCAGCACTCCCAACACCTCAGCAGGAATTCAGGTTCTTGACTTCACAGATCATCTAGTAAAAATGAAATCATCTTTCAAAGTCTCAACATTTCCCTTTTCTAGAATTATGCAGTATGATTTACTTTCTAATAAAATCATGTCTCATATAATGTCTGGTCAGTCAGTTGCCAGCTGATATCATAATAATCTAAGGATACAAAGGAGACTAAAGGACATTGAGTACCCAGAAGCACATTTGCTGCTTTTCAGCCACTGGAGATGGTACAATACAAGAAACCATCTCTTCCATACCAGCTTTGTTTCACTCACAATTTATTCTCTTTCCATATAAATCAAGAAGTCCCTGTTTTGTGAGAAGTCCGACCCTTCAAGATTTCCTGACATTTTCTTAGTGCTTAACTAGAGGTAGATTTCTAAACAGGAATTTAAACAAGGACTAGGTTTAAAGAGATTCCTAGGAATTTCTACTGTGCTAGTCATGGCTAATTAGCCAAGCACTTAGCATGGAGCTGCTGGTAAAACAGATACTAAATTCTGAAGAACAGAAATACACATAATGCTAAATCAATGGAAAACAGATACTGTCAAGGTAAATATCACCATATATTTTTTCAGCTGGGATTATAAATTTGACTGGCACTGGTAAAAATATTGTTATAACATGCTTAGACTTCTGTAAATCACTGAACCCAGCACTTCATGGCATTTTATTAATTAAAAAAAATGGCACACATTAAATGGATTTAAAAGTATCTAATTGACAGGATTTAGCATGTAACTAGAAATGGGAGAGTTGATCACCTGCGTTTGGTGGGATCCTCAGGGACTGATCCTGGCCCTATGTTTTTCAAATGCTAACCAGTCTGGAAGAAAATTCAGTCACTTACTACTGTCCAGTTTTAGCAATGACAGAAAAGAGGTATTGTGGTAAATGGTACTGAAGACAGGTCACTGGTACAGGTCAATGTAATTTTTAACAAAGACAGCAATAAAGTCCTAACTCTGGGAATAAAGCAACTCTTCCTTACAGGCACTTTCCAGAGAGGTCTGGTGTGAAGCAGGTGGCAATCCTGCTGGCTGTGGGGCAGGACATGAACTCCCAGTGCAGCCACACAGCTAAAGGAGCCAGCACAACCCTGGACATGCACATGGTAACTCCTGTGGGAGCCAGGACATTTATTACTTCTGCACAGGGCTGCTACTGCTCTGAGGCTCCATGCAGCTGTGGCAGGCACAGCTCAGCATTCCTGCTGTGAAAGCAGGGAGAGCTCAAAGACTGGTCATGAGACAGGTGAGAGCTCTGACAATCATGCCTTACAGTAAGAGATGCCAGGAGCTTACTGTATTTACTTAATCAAAGAGATGATTAGATGATGTCTTTACTGTAGCCCAGAGCCACTTGCAGGGGCACCCCTTGCACTGGACTCCTCAGTCCAGTGGATTAAGAAGCAAAAAACTAAAAGGCACTCAAAGCTGGAAGCTGAGACTGGATTGATTCAAGTTAGAAAGACGGCCCATGCCTCCCAAAGACTAATTAACCCCTGGAATAATACATTTGTAAATGTGTGAGAGGTTCTGATCATCAGAAATTACTCAACAGAAACAGTATGTTTTTCTAAAAGGTAGGGCAGGTGTCAAGAGATGGATCCTTCCTCTAACAGCTCATGTTAGCTATACAGTCTGCTCTGACAAACTAGAGTAACTGTGATTGTTCTGCCCAACTTGAAAACTCGGCCACTTGATTTTGTTTGCAAATGAAAACTGAAGTTTTGAAAACCAATCTGAGCAGGCTGAAAATCCTGTCCAAAATATCCACAAATATGTGTGATGTATCCACAATATCTCTCTTCATCTGTCCTGCAACTCAGATAAAAATGCTATTCTGAATTTTACTCCTCCAGTTAATCCTCCTTTTCAAAAGTTTTCATGAACCTCTGTGCTATCAAAGGCAGGAAAGCCTTTCTAACTACTTCTCTGCAGAGACTCCTGTTTGAAATTTGAGAAATTTGCTTCTTTGGTGAGCATGAGACTAAAAGAAAAAATTTGCTTTATGGGATTCAGATTTTGGTTTACTTGTCTTTCCAGAAGAAGTCTGGAAGCTACTTAGTTATCAGGAGAATTTATACTATTTCAAACACTTAGATCTGTCTGGAGTAGCAAAGGGAAAAATCAGCCACTTCTTCCTCCTCATCTAAGAAAACAGTGATGGCCATGCCTTTAATAACAGGATTTTTTCATTCTGTAACTTCTGCATTGGCCATTAATCTGTAGCTATCACATTATTTTGACATGTGAACACAGGTGGAATGCAGACTGCCTGTGCTGAATCTGTTCCAGAGAGTTCATTTCTTTTGTGTGAGTCCATAAGAGAAAAAACAACAACAACAACAAAAAAAAAACAAACAAACAAACAAAAAAACCAACAAAAAACAAAAAAAAACCCCAACAGTTCTCCTTTTGAAATCTTCTTTTGCATCTTTACTTGTAAAAGACACTTTGCTTGTCTCCAGCTGTCTCTAAGGATATGACAGAAGGAAAGGAACGGAGTCTTCCCCTTCTGAGAATGGATACAAGCATTTCAGGCATCCATCCCCTACCAAAAGCATGGGACCAAAACATCTCAGCATGTCCAAATTGTACAGATACAGCCAGTAGCAGTAGCATTAAGAGAGGACACCCCTGTGAAGGGTGTCTCACCCTGGAGAACACAACCTGCCACTCAAACACACACTGTCTTTATTCCAACTCAGCGCCAACAAATGGGACAGGGAAAACAGATGAAGTTGGAAGTGAATGTAGGTAGAAGAAAACCAGGAAAGATCTCTGGGCAGCCTTTAATTGTGAAGAGCTTTTGTCAACTCCATCCATCACTGATTAATGGTCTCCTGCACTTCTCCCTATCCAGGTAATAGGAGCAGCAAAGTTTTCAAAAAAAAAAATAAATAAACAGCCCTTGCTTCTACCTGGAATCATTTTGTAGGCAACACTGCATTTAGGATTGCTGTTCTAATTTCCATGCAATCTCATAAAAATCACACAAACACTGGCATCGTAAGCACATAGGGCAAGCCTATCAGCAGTGATTTAATAGTAGAGGATTTAACTCTTCATCATTTTTATGTAAACATAAAATTGTCACATATAGACATGATATTATATTCTAGTTCCTTGCACATATTTAAAACCCAATAAATTTAAATACTTTTGCAGTCCTAGATCTTTTTTAATTCTTCTCTAACAAAAAGGCCAATTATATATCTCTGACAGGACAGCTCATTAGATAATCTCTAATGAGTCCACATTAAAATGGGAGACACAAAACAGAACTATTTTTCTCAGTATTATCATCTATCCAGAAATTTCTGAATGAAGAAATCAGTGCCTAGCTTCTTCTACACCTTCCAACCACAATTTTTGTGACTAACTCCTCTAACTTTAGATAAGTGCCCCTTATCCCCATAGCAAAATATTCATATTTGCTTAGAGTTCATAAAGAATTCTTAGTAGTGGATTTAATTCCTTACACTGTGTTTGTCATTTTAGCATCTCTGTACCTATTCACACATTCGTAATGGCCTTTAAGGGAATATTATTTTAGTCTATGGGTTAAATATAGTCCCAGTCTTATCATATCTAGAAAACCAGAGCTGCTGCTGTGTTATTAATCTAGTCTAATTACCTCTTTCATTTATAATTTGTTATGGTCAGGTACTGTAAATCAGTACTTGAAGCTGAGAGGAGCGGTAAAGCATATTCTTAGGTATTACAAATGCTTACAAATCTTCCCAAGTTTGATTTTAAAAGAGGAAAAATCAACGTTCAAGATTTAACAATGTACTTCTTACTCAAGACAAAACTATTGTTTGAATAGTGTGAGACTGGATTCAGATTTCCTGATGAATTCCTATTAATGTCACTGGTGTGACTGTAAAAACTGGGCCATAAATGAGAACTTTACCTTTCTATGAATCATAAGCACAGGTAGTACTGCAAGCTACCAAAAGAAATAAATGCTGTGTTGTTAATGTCAGTTTTGAGAGACCTTTCTCTGTAGAAGCTGGTCCAAGAAATCACTAAATACTTTTTTTGCAATGAGTTATGACTTCCCTAAAATTCCATCCTTATCTAGCAAAAGGATGACAATACAAGCAGCTCAGCTGGCTGTAGCTCTTGAGGCTAGATCCCACAGGTGTTGCACAAATCCTTTAGAAAGTTCAAGGTCTTGCTTATTTGCCTAGGCAAATATTTTGTAAGCAGATGAAAATATATATTACAGAAATGCCACTAGATATTCACAATCCATATAGTATTACCCTTTTCTTTATCCTCAAACCTCTCAGGGCGGAAATTCCACACCAGCTTTGTTTGCTTTCTAGTACTAACGCACATTTTGCCTTGGTATCCTAAGGTAGCAGAGGAACTGTACTTTGACCTGCCACTTGTAGTCATGTCTCTGCAGTTAAGTGTAAAGTAAATCAGACTGTCAGACATAATCAGAACTACAAAAAGGAGTAAACTCAAATAAAAGTTGCTCATGAGTCAATTCTTAATTACATTAGGAAAAGTGAGAAACCAATCTTTCCTGCTTAGTCCTTTTAAAACACTACATCAAAGCCATTCCTGTGGCTTTTGAACTGTTCCTCACTTCATCGAGAAGTGCTAGATGATGGTGCATGATTGAACATTTAAAGGAGGAAAATATGCATTAGAAACCAAGGATCATGTTTGGAAGTCTGTGAGAGCTTGAAATCCTTTCTCACTTCATCCACCCTTTGCAAAGAATACCAGAAGAGCACAGCAGGATATATTTTGGCAATTCAGGCTCAAGTGTGAAAGATCCATAAGCTCTTTTACTTTGGAAGACCAAAGCAACTCTTGGTACAGGTGGCAAAATATGGGATGTATACAATTTAATTATGTTATTATATCATTAATACAGATGGGCAGAGAGGAGGAATTACAGCTGTGTGTAAAAATGTAGACAGAAGTCAGAAGTTCAGTAGTCATTTGTGACGTTTTATAGCTTTGGGCAGTGAAGCATTTTGCTACTTGTTATTATGATTCCTCTGCCCTTACTGTTAATCCTTAACTTAAGTTGCAATTGGAAGCTTCTAGGTTAAAATAATTATTTCTATTTTTGCAATGCATGTGGAAAAAGAGGATGAACGCAGAAAGGTAAAGTGATTAAAGGATTCTAACTCCCAACACCCTCCACAGGCCCGTGCTCCATTCCTACCCCAACAGGTCCCTTCCATCATTTCAGATCCTCAAAAAGTGACAATGCATAGGTCAACATTTCAGTCGTAAATCACATCACAGTAACTGTTCGACACGGGCATAATCTTTTAGCTACATAGTTTTAGATAACATAGGTACCCACAGTTAGCAGCCATAATCAAAAAAAGCTCTTAGTTAGCCCAGTGTTCAGGCAGGAGCTCAGTTCTGTGAGGTGCCAAGCGAACCCATTAACATGAAGACAGCCTTAAACTCCTGCTGAACTAACTCTGAACCTCCTGGGAAGCCTTTGGCTCTTCAAAGAGTCTGGGTCTGAATTCACAGCATTCTTTACATGAAGCTCTAACGACCCCAAAGCCAGTGCTGACTGCTGCTGAGAAGGAGATGTTTCAAGGTGAGAGAGCCCAACACTCACATCTAGTTCTGTGCTAAAGTACAAATGGAAGACTTCAGCTCTGCTACCCAAATTCCCAGAAGCACCAGCTGTGCCTCCAGTAAGACCCTCAAACTGTCAGCCAGAAATAGCAGCCCAGATTCACAGAAAAATCTGCCAGAACTACACAGAGAGTTCATCAAGGCCAGGGGAAGGCAAAACTCCTACAAACTTTTAAGAAAAGTCAGACACAATCCATAAAAGTTTTTAAAGCTTAGGTAAGACCATGGAGCCTAAATATTTGCAGTGTTAGCCATAGTTTTACAAGAAATATTGCTAATACTGAGGGAATTCAAAATACTTGCCTGAACCAAGAACAAAAAGGTTTTAATGGCAACCGCTAAAAATCTCTTGCATATGAATAAAGTATTTTCAATAGACACAGTGGACACAATTAAAACAACAAACATTTGACACAAGGCAGCCCCCTGCCATAGTTAGCCCAAGATTTACTCATGCTGAAAATACAGCAATATATTTAACTACTGCATATAGCAGGAGTTCACCTTTTCAGGCACACTGCACATTTCCACAAGAACACTTCTGATTTGGGAGGCACCACTTTTAGATTTTAATTCCTTGACTTCTCTGCTCATTTTTGGCTTCTTCCAACTGAGGTACAAAATCATACAATTTTAAATTGTAGAATTCTAATAACACTGTATGTGGTAAACAGACAATAGCAAGCAATAATTATTTTTCTTTTTTTTTTCAATAATTCAAAATGTAGGTCCAGAGAAACTCTGAGAGACAAAGATATTTTGCTCATAACTTTTCAGACATATTTTTGCCTATTTTACCCAGTGCTCAGGCAGGAAGAAATAAGCATCCACATAGGCAGGCACGTGTTCAAAGTCAGTATTGCTCTTTAGTCAGCTGTAAAAATAGGCTTTGATTAAGAATGCATGGAGTAGACCTCTCTTTCTTTTGGTAGGCCTGCACATGCAAACCAAGTTCACATGGGCAGTCTCACACAGACTGGCAATCAAGAAGTCAGAGTCCTACCTTGAACTTGAAAAATCTGCTTTCTCTAAAGCCATAACATACAGCTGCCATCAGAAACAGACCCAATTGCTTTCCTTTTTCATTTTCCAGGCCAAACAAATCTATTTCCTGTTACAGCCTGTACTTACAGTTTTATTCTATCTTATGACTTAAAGACTAAAATATTTGAGCACCACTAGGATTTTTCCACCCATAAAGGGGGAAAATGCAGAACACAAACCAGATGTTTTATAATGTTTTTAATTTATTTTGGCCACCCATAGAGCTGAGGGTTATGTTAGTGCCAACCAAGTTAAAAGAAACAGAGTTCTTCATAAACACTGTATAACATATTGAACAATGACCAGGCATAGGGAGCTCCTTTCAATGAACTCCTATTTATTAAGCAAACTTCAATGACAGGAAAAGAAAACAGGAATAACTGAAGGTGCAAGTGGTGCTGCCATACTTGAGCAGTTCCTGGGGGATTGGCAAAGTTTTGCTGCTTTCTTACATTATTGTAGCCTAATGCAGAGCTTGGAAAGTAGATGACCAAAGTATACATTGAAAGTGGATGAATTTACTGAAAGTAAAACATCTGGAGGCAACATCCACAGAATAATATCATGTAAATAGCAGATATTGTATAATAAACAATTGTTTCAGAAATACTCAATTGTTGAAGAAGTTCTAACAAATTAAAACTATCTTGTCCAAACAATTGCCAGACTTGTACTGGTACAAACCTATCACTTTTTTCTTCTGTCTATGAATGGAAAAAAAGACATTTCAAAAGTTAAACCCATGAGACTTCTAACAGTTGCTGAGGTACTTATTGACAAGGTATTTCTGGAAATTACAGTAAAAATAGTCATTGAAATTTGCCCTGTACCTATTCTTATTTAAACTGAGAAATCATATCTCAACAACAATCCCACTTTTACAGAAGATCTTCAGTACAGTACTGCAGGCTGAGAGACAAAATGAGCAACAATGAATGGTTGGTCTCAAAACATTTCTATATTGACAATTTACTACACAGATCACAGGGAATATAAAACACATAAAATTTACTAACCTGACAAAAACATTATAAGAAAGCATAAGGAGAGAATAATGTATGTATTTAGGAAGAGAGAATGGCATTAAAGTTTTTAACTTGTATTTTTTGGCTTGTTATCCACAGATTTAAAGAATTCCTCCATAGAAGTGGATCATAATTGCAAAAGTTAATTAGAAAGTAATAAAATGTAAAAGTTTAGCAATTTATTACAGCAAACAACAGTACAGACTTCAAACAAAAACATAGGAGCAGGATCTTAGAATGTGAACTTTTAATGCAAAATACTTTTTTAAACAAATGACAAAAAAAATGCTGACCTAAAAAATAAATATGAAGTTCATTATTATCAAACCAAGTGCAAACATAGAAAACTCACTTTAATTCAGAGGCATGCTTGAAGCAGTTTGAAAGCAAAAAATCCTTTACCATTACTTCTGCAGGTAAAACTGTTCTTAACTATTATTATCCATCATTTGCCAGTGCTTTACTTCCCAGACAGATACACTCATTTGAACTTGAAAAAGCCAGAATGCCTGAAATGCCTCCCCAATATGCTGGCTAAGGACTGTAATTCATTTAAATTATGCAACTGGATTTCCACAGCTGGCCCATAGGTTGGCCGAGAGCTCGATTCAACGCCAGTGAACCTGTCTGCTAATATTGTCCTACTTGCAGAGAAGGTAATATATCCAGCAACTTATACTGAAGTTCTGACTCTAATTAACAGAGCGAGCAAATGTTGACATTAGTGACAAATCCTGCTTAATAGTTACTGTGAGACTGGCATTTTCCTCTAGCATTTTGCAGTAATAATCCTTTCTTTATTTCTTAGGACATTGCTTATAATTTGTTTTTATGCATTTTGGTTCAAGTTAGAAGCAAATCGGCACAAAACCCGACTCGGATAGCAGCAGCGAGACTCCCGGCTTTCAGACAAGTAATCAACAAGAAAGCATGCAAGCAGCATCCCTGGGAGGATGCATGGGGGACCCGACTATAGGAATTCTTATCCTGTATAATGCTATGTAGCCTTGCAAAAACAGCCTTTGGCATCTTGTCTCTGGCCTACCTGGACAGTAGCACAACATGCTTATCAGACCATACAAGCCCAGAACCTGAGCTGCAAGCAGTTAAAAACTGAAGGTTGCTAAACTGCAAAATTCAAACATGCTTCTATGCTTTAGCCACACAGACAACGATAAAACAAAGCCTCCACAACCACCTGTAATAATATGCCTGTTCAGCCAGCAATTCCAAAGTACTCAGCAACACAAGGTAGACATTTTCTGCAGCTGGTTTTACATGTACATTCCTGCCAAATTGTTGCCTCGTCCCCTCTTACCTTCACATTAGTCCGGAGTGCACAGTAACATGCAAAAAACATTGCAGTAAACAAGGAGCATATGGACCAGTATTCAGCGTCTCTGCTCTGCACAAACGGTACACACACGATCCCGAGCATGTGCTACTAAGGAGCATCCGTTCCCTCTGTCAGTTTGAAAATGCATTGATCTCTGTTTTTCTGACTACAAAAAGACATGTCTTGAAGGCACTGAGTGAAAGCTACATATCTCTTCAGCAACTATATATAGAAATATGCCAAGTAATTTCAATTAGCAGAGAATTCAGCATCTGAAACTTGGACCTCAGTTGCTTTTCCTTCCAGCATTTTAAATTCAGGGGGGAAAAAGGAGGGGGAACTCAGCCAGGGGGGAAAGGTGAGGAATTAAAACGTACGCAGTGAGTTACTTATGTTTCCCCTGGCTTTGATGTTTTCCTATTCAATATTTTACAAATGTTATACACAGAAAAATGAAGAAAGGTTTCTCTTCCAAGTCTCAGATTTACTGTAGATTCTGCACTGCTTCTGTCTGCTCTTGTTAAAGATGCAGCATCCCTTTTAACAAAGACAACGTCATCAATCATGACAGATTCAACATGTTCTACTTACAAATACAGTCTCTGATTAAGGACAATGGCTGGCTGGCTTATTAACGTTTCCTCAAATGCAAGTTCAGTTCCCTGTGCTAATCTATTTTTAAATAAAAAGTCCCACCTACTCCTTCCCTCTCATTTAATAAAAATGCAGCGGACTAGCTCTAAATATCCTGAACTGCATTGTGCTCCCAGCTCAGGCACTGGACATTGCTTTCGAACTGTTCTCTTGCTTGCTTTGGATTAGAAACACAAAGGAAAATTAAAATGAAAGCAGAAAAATCCTGGAAGAAGTCTGTGCCCTCACATTTGTAACTGCATATTCTGAATTCAAAATACACCAATATCTTCCAGAATGAGGGAACTCAGAACCTAGCCAGAAGGCAAAGCTTTAATTCACAAGCACAAAAATAAAATCAAACCACTTCTCTCACTCCTGTCAACCACTGGGATGCTGCAAATTAACTGATTGTTTACTGAGCTGCAGGGACACAAAGTCAAAGACTTGACTCTGTTTACAGCACCGGAAACCACTGATATCAGTACTGAATTATGAACTAATCTCCAGGAATATAACCAGAAAAGAGGCTTTTTTTTTTTCCACTGCAGCAGATACTGTGGGAGGCAAAGAGTGAAAGAGGCTTTACTACCTCCTTCTCTATCAGCACAGAGCAATTTGCGTAGGATAAGCATAACTTAATAGAAATATCTGCAGTGACTTTTAGATTTCTTTAAATGTTTTATGTAAACCCCCTTGGAAATCTTCAGAAACACTGAAGTCCTAACCAAATCAGTGGGTATCTTTCTGTGTGCAATGGGGTGATCAAGCTTAAACAGAAGGGTGTGCATTTAAAGAAGAATAAGGGGGAGGGGAAAAGACAGCAAGGTTTTTTTCCAACATCTTCCTAAAGACAAGCTCTCAGAAACTGTCGTCAACTCCAAGAGAACAGCTATTTTTAGCTTGTCATTGTTTGTGCCTTTTTTTAGGAACGAAAAAGGCAGTCGTGTTTAAAGCTAGATATTGCTCTGTAATGTAGCCTAAGACAGCTACTTGATTTGATCCCCAGTTCTATCTGTCATACAAATTAAGTAATTAGTAATCACAGTCTTCTTTGGCACAAACAATGACTTCCGCAACAAAAGAGATGAACCCTGATTTTAAATCTAATTCTACGACTTTTGTTAGTAATGAAACTGGGGTCTAGATGTCATAGTTCAAAAAGCTGGAGTGTCTTAAACTTATGGTGGTTCAGACTTTGGCTACAGCAATATCCATCAAATAAGCTAATCATAGTAATGTGGTGCTCAGCGAAAGCATGGGAGAATTAATTGACACATTTTTTGTCCCTCTTCAAGTGAATAGAAAGTGAAAGGAATCATGGTTTATTTTGCAGTACAGTACACTAAAAATTAAAATTCAGTATCTTAGTCATTGAAAAAAACATCATAGATCTTGGGGAATTCTGATCCACAGAGAAATGCAATTCAAAAAGCAAAGATGAAAAGATGAACAGTCCTGAGAAGAGAGGCAAGGTTCAAGCAAGCATGTAGCTGCATATGAAAATCAAATTCAAGCTTTCTTTCTGCCAAAGGAATTGGACAAGGTTTCAGTCAGCAAAGTCTTCGAAACAACTTTATTTTTCTCAATCCTAAAAAAGTTAATGGTTTTGGGTTTAGGCAAACAAACCCAACAGGGGGAAAATATCACTAAAAGAAAGCAAGGCTGCATAATGATACAATTTCTGAGTGATTGCCTGGACATAAAACTTCAGACTCATTTGAAAAAACAAAAAGTAATTCAGTCCCAAAGTCTTCACTCAGAAAACCTCCTGAGCATCTAAGAGGAAAAATTACCAAGAAAATTACAGACTGACCCTCTTAATACTGCGAGAGGAAAGAGAGACCCTCACCATATGGTAGTTGCCTCCTGTAATAACTGTGGGGTATGTGAGAATTTGTCAGACAATTGAGACCTCCTTAGCAGCCAACAAGGTATTACTTTGCTAGCAGACCAACCCAAAACAGGGCTACTTCAGGTAATCCACACAAGCAGATCCCTGCAGGGCTTTTTCACCTCTGCCAAGACATTTCTTTTCACAACAGCCTAATTGTTAAAGAAAACATTGTCATCAAGGAGATACAATATTTTATGATGACTTAACAGGTACTCAAAAACATCACATGTGGGTGATATTTACAGTTAAAGAAATAGAGTCATTATAAATGAGTGGGGAAAAAGCTCTGGCCGAGTCATCCAGACATGCCAAAAACACCAAGATATTTGAAATACTCAGGGTCTCTTTAAACAGGTGACAATAGGGAAAAAACCCTATAGATGAAAGCAGTTATTCCATTAAAAAAAAAAAAAGTCAAGAATAAAACCAGTAGAGAGACAGTAGTCCAAAGGAGCCAAACCACACTCTTTAAAAAGACACATAACTGGTGACCTGAATATTCTTAGATAACAGAAACTCGAGCCACTATCCTGAGCTGTGAAATTCCATTGTTACTCTTTGCTCCTGTGCCTTCAGAAGGGCAGAAGGGAGTGCTTGGAAGGAAACCCTGGTTGTCTGCAGAGGTTCAAAGAGAGCAGAGAGAACATGCTGCCTTGGAAGACTTTGATCCCAGGAGGGCCTGAGGCCAGTCTGCTTCAGAGCAGCGAGGAGGGCACAGCCTTTTGCAGCATCCATCACTGCCCAGAAGAAGAGCTCAGGAGCAAGTAGCAGTAATAGCAGTAATAGTAGTAGTACCAGTAGTGGGAATTCCCTGTGGCTGTTTTGTCCTGAAGCTGTGCCCAAGGACCCCCACAGTGCCATGGCACTACACTAGCACAGAGCTGACAGAACCACAGAATCACAGAATGGTTTGAGCTGGAAGGGATCTTAAAGATCATCTAGATCCAACCCCCTGCCAGGGCAGGGATGCCACCCACTAGACCAGGTTCCCCAGAACTCCATCTCACCTAGCCATGAACATTGCCAGGGATGAAACATCCACCACTTCTCTGGGGTAACACTGGAACCATACTGTGGAATAGCATTTTTCATTCTCAAACACCTAAACATTTTCAAGTTTGGGTTGTTTGTTTTTTCCAGGCATGATGGAAAGGGTGGTATTTTAAAAGAGAGTACCAATTAAAAAAATAGACTAAAAATGCAGTAAAGAAACCAACGTTCTCCAGGATTTGCTTCATGACAGGGTAATGTGCCCCACTTCACTTAAGCAGCACATTTGTGGGTAAATTATAAGTTGGTCTTAAAAAATGCAATGAGACTGATTCTCTGATCATCCTGTGATGATCACAATGAAAACAAAGATTAGCTATGAAAAAAAGGAGAAATAAGAGAGGGAAAGGTGTGAAGAAGAGGGTGCATTGCATTCTGAGTGGACGGAGGGAGAAATGACACTCCGGTTCTCCAAAAGAGGGAAGAGTGGATGTCTGCAGGAAACTGGGCATAATGGTGGAGGTTTCCAAGGCTATTTGTAGGCCATGCAATGCTTATTAGTATCAACACTGGCAATCTGCATCACTGACTTTGAGTAGTCAGGGGTGTAATTCTCCCTCTTTTCACAGGAGGTTCTGGCTTGTGCAGTCATGGCACTCTGGCTACCATCGTGCTCCATCACTTCCTGTCCTTGCACTCCAGTGATACAATCTATATAGCACCCTAGTCCTGCATTGCCTAAATAACTCTGATTTCAGCACAGGAGCACTAAATTGAAGTGATTTTACTCTTTCCTCCATTTCTAAGACTTTAAGCTGTCATAAAAAGTGTTATTTTCTACATCTGCAAGAAGTTCCTTACACTTTTATCCACGTTGAGGGGTGGGATATTGAAGGAATTGTTGATATGGACTGTAGGTCATGCGTGTGTAGAGTCTACAGTTTCCAGATGGAAATTATTGACTAGAAACAGTGGATTGAATCTGTGGGGCAAACTGGAAACAACTGCAGAAAGAAGAATGTGGAACAATGCCCCGGTTGGAAAGAAGTTTTTCTTAGGCTGTCCACTGCAGCAAAGCCTAGTAAAACTTAACAGACAGAGGAACTACATCAGCAGCTTGAACTCAGAATATCTTAAAGTTCTCACAAGGCGAAAGAAAAATGCTGAACAGATTATTTACAAACTCTCATCTGCAGTAGTGTAAACAGCTCTCTGATATCCTGGCATTCTGATGCATAAGTTGCTGTGTCAAAAATTCTTCCTCACTTTCAGACCAGTAAACACCAAAGACCTTGCCCTGGGCTGATTTAACTTAAGCCACAGTTTTCTCTGAAAACTTTCTGTTCCCTTTTTCCTGCCCAATCTTCTTAATACATTTGCCTGATTTTTGAGCATTTAATACTTTTCCTCCGTAACCCCCAGCTCATTGCTTTCTGTCTTATGTGGTTGCATTGTGGAAGGTTTTGACCAGATACATAACAAAAACATATAGTTTAATTATAAAATAATTTCTTCTCAATATTAAAATTTACACATATTTCATAAACCAGGCTTTGTAGTTAGTATTTCATAATATCAGTCATAAAGCCATTTATAATAAGCAAATTTAAAGAATAAATAAATAAAGGTCAAATGATAAAAAAATTAGTGAAGAATGGCCTCATCCTGTGACTCTTTTCTACGATTGCGAATTTTTCAAGACAGGTTTCCTCATTGTTCCTGATGACCCTAAAACTAAATAATGAGAAACAAGGAACAGAGGTTCAGACAGAAAAAATTGGATTAAGCTTCATCTTGAGTTACTCAAAGCCTCATTTTTCTAATCCTGTACCTGTAATCCATGGATCAAGTTTATTTTACACCTCATCTGATACAACTGATTGAGGTGACATAACCCCTTGAATGCCTCAGTTGAGACACCCAGACTGCAAAGAATTTTCGACTCTGAAGATCCCCAGTTGAGTTTCTTGGATTTCACTCCAATTGATTACTAACATGTCTCCACAATATGTTTCATTTTTTGACTGAGAGAAAACCTGCCTTTCTCCTTGACCTGAATTCCCATGATAACGTCTCCAAAAAGGCATTTCCATTCACAGTCATATTAAAGGCCACGGCAATCTGGAACCCTAGGAGGTTATCTAGGCTGTTTTCTTGCTGCAGGAAGATTAACTACACATAGAGTGTTCTTGGCAAATGGTTGTCCAACTTCAAAGTCTCTCATGAACAGAATACAGCCTTTGCTTCAGTTGGTCCTTTATTCTTAATCTGAAAAGCACGGAATCATAGAATTGCTAAGGTTGGAAAAGACCTCTAAAATTATCAAGTCCAACCATCAACGCAGCACCACCACCATGTGCACTGCTAAACCATGTTATTGGAGTGCCACATCCACACATATTTTGAACACTTTGAGGGATGGTGATTCCACCACTTTCCTGGGCAGCCTGTTCCAATGCTTGAAAACCCTTCCAGTGAAGAAATTCTCCCTATTCTTTGAGCTAAACCTCCCGTGGTATCGCTTGAGGCATTTTCCTTTGGTCCTGTCACTTGTTACTAGGAAGAAGAGACTGACCTCAGCACACTACAACCTCTTTCAGGTAGTTGTAGAGAGAGATAAGGTCCCTTCTCAGACTCCTTTTCTCCAGACTAAACACCACCAACTCAACACAACACAAAAAGCATAAACTATTAGATGCCTTGAAATGATTAGAAATCGATACTTGTTTTCTGCACAAAAAATAAAATTTACCACAATTGTTTGAAAAACTTGGGGAAAAATGAAACTTGAGGAAAATTATACCTATCTTGTCATGATTGCCATCACTCCCCAATTATGAATTAACATTTTACTTTTATGATTTTTGAACTATAATTTATGAACTAAGCTTATTCACTTAAGCATAAATTCCAAATTTCCATGGTAACAGCATGAATGAAGAAAGAATGAACTTCCAAAGTTCAATTGCATTTATTACAGTACTTAAAAATAAACCTCCAGCAATTTCACTGAGGAAATTGCTGTAGTCTTTTTGTAAGAAAAAAAAATTAAATCTCTCACTGAAAACTTGTATAACAACAACTGGATTTTAAATTGTACTTGATAAAGACACGTTTGCACCAAAACATTTAGTATTTTATTCTTTGTACTGTGATTTAAGTTGAGGAAACTATTTAAAGGGAACCTATTGTTAGATTAAGAAATATGATAAAAAATTTGTAGCACTGGAAACAAGCCAAGTTTTCATGAAAATACACGTGTAGAGTTTTTTGTTGTTGTTTTTGGTTTTGGGTTTTTTTTAATGTAGACAGTGTTCTCATAACCAAGAAAAGTGCTTGAATTTACAATACAGAGTACATGGATGGATATTCATTGGCCATGACCTAACTATTCGTCTTCACTCCATTGACAACAGTTATTAGCTTAATATATTAACAAACTTCAACTAGAAACCTTATCAGTGAGATAAACACCTTGTTTCAAAAATATGTTTAAATTTAGCTGGTTCTTGAAAAGTGATTTCAAGCCTGCATAGCATTTGAAAGCAAAGGATAATTAATTAAGGGAAACTATTTACAAGGCAATTAGTGTAATTTTCTATGTTTTACTGATTTCAAGTGATGAATCAAGATGTTTCTAGAAGTCTTATGAGGTAAAAGCTATTAGGCTTAGTAAAGAATAGATAGGTTACAACAGGTCTAATTACTCTAATAATGTGCTAAATCTAGCAATCTATTTTTTCTTTAAAAAAAGAAAATAATATTCAAAATAATTAAATTATAAACATGAAGGAGAAAAAACCCTTTTTGAGCAACCTATCTCTGTGAAAACCAGTAAACTGGTGATGAATGTTGCATCTGTATCTCCTCTGGAACCTGTGACTCTCAACATATACAGACACCTGGCCAACCTAGATACTTTCTCTTCTAGTACTATCCAAACTGTAAATACATTAAAAACATACTAGCAGCAAAAATAAACTCAGCAAAAACCCTTCCCATGACTGACTGGGGCTTTTCCTGTAGAGTTTTACCAATTATTTCATTCCTTACTTCAGCTCCTATTTTACCCATCAAGTCAAAATATTTTCAGCTGTATGTACAGATGTTCATGGGAGTCAGTGAGATGAATCCCATGGTCCTGATAAAACTGACAGGTGTAGTTGAGAGGCCACTCTGCTTCACATTTGAAAAGTCACAGCAGTGAAAGTACCCAGTGACTGGAAAAAGGGAAATATCACACCAATTTTCAAAAAAAAAAAAAGGAGGACCATAGGAACTACCAGCCAGTCAGCCTCACCTCTGTGTTTGGTAAGATAATGGAAGAGATCCCCCTGGGAGCTATGTCAAGGCATATGAATGGCAGGAAGGTGATTCCAGACAGCCAACATGGCTTCAGAATGCATAAATCACCCCTAAATTATCTGTTGGCCTTCCACAATGAAGTGATGGAATGACTGTGATGCTGGATAAGGAAGAGAAACTGATATCATTTATCTTGACTTCAATAAGGTCTTTGACAGGGTCCCACACACATCTTTGTCTCTAAATTAGAGAGATATGATTTGATGGATGGGCTATTTGATGGATAAGGAATCCACTGGATGTCCAGTTGCAGTCAATGGCTCAATGTCCAAATCAAGATCATTACCATTCTGCAGGAGCCCGTGCTGGGACCAGCACAGTTCAGCATCTTTATTAATGACCTAACCAGTGTGACAATGAAAATCTGTGCATGACACCAACCTGAGTAGTACAATCGATATGCTAGAGGGAAGGGATGCCATAAAATGAGACCTTGACAGGCTTGAAGAATTGTCCAATGGAAATCTCATGAAGCTCAACAAGGCCAAGTGCAAGATGTTATACCCAGGTCGGGGCAATCACCAGGATCAGGGATTAATAGGTGGAGAGAAACCCTGCAGAGAAGGACTTGGGAACACGGGTGGATAAATAAATTTACATGAGCCACAACGTGCACTTACAGCTCAGAAAGCCAACCCTATCCTGGGCTGCATCAGGAGAAGCATGACCAGCAAGCAGATTGAGGGACATGAGTTTGTCCCCATCTACACTGCTCTCCTGAGACCCCACCCAGAGTGCTGCATGCAGCTCTGAGGACCAACATCAGAAGGATGAGAACCTGATGAAGTGGGTCCAGAGGAGGCTGTGAAGATGTCTAGAGGGCTGGAGCAGCTCTCCTATGAAAAACAGCTGAGAGAGTTGGGGTTGTTCAGCAGGGAGAAGAAAAAGTTCTAGAAGCACCTTACTGAAGCTTTTCAGTACTTAAATGGGCCCAATAAGAAAGCTGTAGAGGAAATTGAGAACTTCACACGGTGCTCCTGAAAACCACTGTTAAGAAGACAAATCTCAGCAATTAGATCCCATTTCTTTTGGGGCTGTAATTAATGGCATCATGATTGAGAAGTTTTGTGGGTTTTTTTTTATTTTTGATGGTGTAGGGATGCTCCACATGTACAGACTGAACAAGTATTGTCATGTTTTGTTGTTCTAGGTCCAAGGGAATCCCTCAAATGTTGTGGTCAAAGCGTGGTTATTTCTTTCTGGAAATTATTCTTTTTTAGTTACTAGAGTTGTGGAGAATTTGGCACACAAAGTCAAAATTTTTAAATGTCCTTAAGAGACACAAAATATTTTCAGCAAATTTACATCTGAATAGAAACTTTTTACACTGCTAATATCTAAGTACTTCTATTATTTCACAGCAGTTAAAGAACTCCTTTTTGCTAATATTATTTTAGGAGTTCTATTATTTCCGAGTAGTTAGAAGTCTCTTTTTAAAATACCATGCTTTGCATATTTTTTCCAAGCATGTCCTCTTCTCACTTCAATACTCCCTTGAGTCACATGCAGTGGAGATCAGATAAAGTCAGAGAATGTCTTCAGTGAAATATCTTGTAAAATGTAAATTACTGCTATAATCTAATGATATTTCACAAGGAAGCTGACTTTAGCACTGCTTCCTCTGTGACTATTTATAAAATCTAAAATTCTCTGCCAATCTTTCTGGCTATGGGGCTGTCTATAAACATTTTGTTAATACTTCTATATGCAAAATTAATCTCAGTGCAGTACACAGGGTCAGTATCTCTTTTACATGGAGGACAAGACTGAATGAGACATGCATGCTGACAGCAGAATACCAATTGACTAGACCCATATTTATCCAAGAGGAACATTTTCTGTTTTCTTAATACTTTATTTAAACAGTTTTAGAAATTGCAGCCCTCTTGACCCAAAGAAGCATGCCCCATTTCACACATTAACTAAAAATATCACCAAATCTCTTAGGAAAACAAAGCCAGAGTCTACTGTCAATAATAATTCAAGTAATCTTTTTCATTTCAACAGGGTCATAAATATCTACAGTCCTATAAAATATGACAATCTGGCCCAAAGAATAAATAAAATCAGACTAAAGTATGGTACATGCTGAATGAAAATCTACATATACTAAAGCCAACACTAAAACTAACCTTCTTACTTACTTCACGGAATTTCACTGATGTTCTTTAAAGTATAAAATACATGTTAATGCACACGCCACAACACTGAGTTTGTATGTAAGCCTCAGTTATAAAGAGTTGATGCTCCCTGCTCTTCTTATGGCAGATTATCAGTTCTACTATAGCTGCTCTACAAAAGCACAGTAATAAAGTCTGAAAGTATCTTTTTGTATCCCCTTTTCATTACCACACTCAAATTGGAGTTCACATATTGAAATATGCTTTAGGAAGTGTTTGTGAATATTTGCTCTGAGTGTGAGAGCATCATGCAATTGTCAAAGAGTATTCTGAACACAAGAACACTGTCATCTGAACAATTTCATATACATTTGCAATTACTGGGTAACTTTAATCCAAATGTGGTTTCCTTATTTGGGAAACTCTTACATGGAGTTTTCTCCTATAAACACTGCAAAAAATTATGAAAAGTACATAGACTGAGGGATTGCTGAGAAAGTCAGGGAGTCCTGATATAGATAATAGAAATACTGTGTGTGTTTTCAGTGGAAGGGCAGGTGAACAAGACACCTTTCAGCTTGTGCTTGTCAATCAGAACCAAAGCAAGGCTACTAAGAGTTGTTACTGACTCAGTAAGACATGTCAAACTGGACTTCAAGAAGGTATTCCCAAGAGAGGAGGATAGGAGAATCTGTTGTGAGAGGTGACTCATGTCTACAAAACAGAAGAATGCAATTGGGTTAGTCTTTTGTGAGCTCGACAGATGCCATACAGCTATTGTTTTTTTAAAAATCTGAGTCTGAAGAGAAAGAAATAAGTGTAGTCAATAAAATAAACATACACCATAGGAAGGGCTTTTTGCCATCCTCCACCAAACCAGCACGGGACTGTAGCTCATCTCCCCACACCTGGTCCTTCACAAAACCTGGGATGCAATCAGGTAATGAGAATTAAATAATTATGGTTGGCGTAGATTGTGTGCATGTGCATTCATAAATTTACCTTTGTAACAAGAATATATCTCTTTAAATACTCATCAGAAATCTGCTAATTAATGGCTGCTGCTGTTGTATATGATGCTGTGGAAAAACAAACCAAACCACAAAGTACACTAAATGGGCAGACAATTGCTGTCTGCTGATTTCAGTGAATTCCTGGCCAGGAAGCCAGGCTAGATGATAGCCAAGTTCTTCTGGACCACGTGCAGATGTATCTTCTAATTCACACGCACAAAAAAAGCACAAGACTGGAACAATCTGGAAACTCTCTCAACAGCACAGTTGTTACTGCTTGTAACAGAAAACTGTCATTTTATACTTCTATTTGCATTGCTCTCTGCTTCTTCCCCTATGTTTTCTATAAATAGTGGCATTTCATGCCAATTAATGAGACGGGGTTTTGAGAGATGTAGAAATTCCCAGGCTACATGTGAAGCTGTTAAAACACATAATGAAGCTGTGCAATGCTCAAAAATGTTGGCCACCTGGAAGAATAAAAACTTTTAAACATACCTCAGTACTTCTGATGCATTGGCTTTCTCTGTCATTTGACAGCCTTCTGCACTGAAATAGCTTGTTGAATATTTTAGAATCAACACCATGGTATTTCAGTGAAAGGATTATAATTATTTTTTCACAACTGCATAATTTCAGTGCATTGTGAAATATGGCTTCAGTGGGTTTCTTCAAGCAGCAGTGTCCCAGTGTCATATTGAACAGTTGTGTCTATGGCAACATGTTCCTATTATCATAGATCTCCTATATCTACCAACATCTCTGAAATTTTTTTAGGTAATTAACACAGAACTCAATGCTAATTGGTAACATAAGAATGAAAATAGAATTTCATGCATAAAGCAGCTTCTGCCTACATATTGCTCTACACATCTTGAAGAGATAAAACCTTTTTTGCTTAAATAGAAGTGAGAAACATTGGAGACCAAAAGAGATCACCATTTCCTTTCCATTTCCTGGCTTCTGCTGCTACAAGAAAGATCTGTTTATTCACTATCACATTATTGCACAGCAAATAGTGTGAATTAGAATGTTATTCTTCTACAGTAGAAGGAAAAGCAGTCAGAGCCCAGACTGAAAGCCAGGACTCTCACGATCTCTCTTTCAGTTTACCAGGTATGGTAAATAGGCCTGCCCCTAAATTTTCATCTCCAAACTGGTATTTATAGTATCATTCCCAGTAATAACTCTCAAAATGTCAGTGTTTTTATTACAATTCCCAGTCTTTGCTGCTCTGCAACTGCGTATTACCTTTCAGTAAGGACACACTTTAGTCTGCAAAACTTTGAATGACAAGTATGAGAGGTTAATATTTTCAAGTAATTTCTAGAGATTGATTTGGAATATTTCATTACCTTAATCTGAGCAAACACACCTCCATGCTCACTGAATCTCTGAGTTCTACCACCCACAGTGTGCAGCTTTGTCCTCTAGCACCCAGAGCATTTCCCAAAGTATTTTACCCTATGTGAATGCATATATTTGTACGTTCCTCTATCACAAGCTGCACACTTGATTTTAAGAATGGAACTTGATGTTTTTCACAGCCCTCTCAGAACATATTGAAGACATCTCCGGGTTGGCACCCCATATTTCTAGGAAAAAAAAAAAATCAAGCTTCCAGCACTGCTATATTCATAGTAAAATATGAAAATCAATGAGATTTATGAATATTTTTTTGGACTTCACACTAGATTACATCATCAACATACTTATGTCTCTGTTCAAATAACCTGCAAATTACTGTGCTAATGTTTTCCTGGTATGTGGTTTTACATCCCACTGAGCCATAGTCATTAAGGGTAGCTATGCAGCACCCAGAAAAACCTCTAGAGCCTTCAGCTTGCCTATAAGAAGATACTTTCACTGCCATACTTTTTTTTATTTTACTATATTATCTTGCATATAGCATTTTATTACATCATTTTCAGCTACTCTACAATCCATACAGAAAACTAGTGAAAGGCATGAGAGAAGAAGGGAGTTCATGCCCTCCAGCCAAATTTTCTGAAGACGCCTCTGACAGTTTTATGCCTGGTACATAATTCAGAGACATGTAAGTAACATGTCAGAAGGTCCAGCTGCAGAAATAGGACACAGAAAGAAACTGGTAAAGGAATACACTTTAATTCTAAGAAAAAGATGAGCTGCATATGAAAAAACTTAGTAGAGCAGTAGTTGCTTACTGCCCTTTGCAGGTCAGAAGATGACTGGTTTGGGCAACAGCTCGTGGCTCTTAAGACTTGGTTAAACTCCCTGCTTTGCCATAGGTACACACCAGTGTGATAAAGGGCAAGACGTTTAACTTACAACATCTCAGTGTCATGTATATGAAGATTAGCTCATGAGCATGACTCAGTTTTTTAACACTATGGGATTATCAGATGCTATGAAAACAATCACAATAAAAGCAATGTTAAATCAAGTCTACCTAATCACAACTAATTTGGGATATCACCTGACACCTAAAATCTAAAGCCTCAAATCACCCAGTCTAACAGTTCTACAGGTTCTCCTGAAGTGTGAAAGCCTTTGGATGTCTAAATTAAATTACTTCTCCTAATTTAGTCTAGACATCATCTTCATCTTTAACACATACTCAAAGAATGTATTCTAATAAATTGCTAATTATGTCCAACCTAAAATCATCTTGAAGCTCATCTGTAGGGATACAGCCACTTAGACCCTAACTAATTCCTTCTTTGACCTCTGCCTAATTATCTCTAAGAAGCATAAAATCTAGATGAAGTGAACACTACTGTTAGCATCACAGTACTTGTGCAGCACCAGAAATGATGCCATTTTTCACCTGAGATCCTTGTGTTTGGATCGTTCACTTGGAACCACTAGGATAGCTCACCATCATTTTCAGACAAGAGCTATATGGCAGGATGCAGAGTGGATAGACTTTTTATAATGGTTTCTCATTACTCACAAGGGAAAATAAATTTATTTATGGTAGGCAGAACTTATCATTGTCTCTCCTCTCAAGCAGATGTCAAACATTTAACCAAGAGAGAGCTCAAGTTTAGCACTGGAATTAGGTTGAATGCAACTGAGGGAACCATGATAGGAAATATTTACAGGTATGATACAAGTCACACACCACTGTATTATTAAGTCCAAAAAATGCAATCCAAAAAAATGTTTTCAGTTAATTAAACAAAATTTCGATAAATTAAAACCCTTATATAGAAACTAAACCAATTGACTTCACATATCAAACCATCTGTTTGGTATACAAATCTGAAAGGAAAAGGCTCTTAATATGTGCAGGGAAGGTTAATCAAAACTGCATCCCATCTCTACACATGCTCCCTGAACATGTGATCAATTCCCTTGCTTTCCTCCCAGATAGCTGCAAAAATGGATGCAGGAAGGAAGGAACTCCTTTCCATCAGTAATGCAAGAGCTCAGTCAATATAGTAATAAACTCAATATTGAGTCCTGAGCACAAAATAGCCTAACCTTGAGAAGAAATAGCCACATTTTATAGATAAAGCAAGTGGAAAGACCAGGAAAGAAATTAATCTGTGTGGGGGAAAGCCTGATAGCCAACCCTGTGATGAACTGTCAGAGGGCAGAGCTCAGCAGCCACCTGACAAAAGAGAGGACAGCCATGAGGAATGTCATGGGCACTCCTGCACCAGGCTTGACTAGAAGGATATTAAACACTAAAGTAAACCCTAAGCATTAACCAGAGACCATAACAACTATCCATATGCAAGGAGAGCTATTTGGAAGACCTTTAAGCTTATCATTCTCTCTTCAAAAGCCACAACAATGAAGGCTCTCTATGAACCAGAAACGGCTGAAACAGTCACGGCATCAGGAACCCAGCAGCTGCTAGGTGAAAAAAGAAATCTTCAAAAAGATAATTCAAACTAGTCTTCTCCAACAGTTGTAGGCATCTCTTATCTCCTGGAAGCCAGAAATGCTCAAATCCCTTCATCAAAACAACATCCCAGACATCCCACTAAATGCCTGGGATCTGGTCATTATGTAGATGCCACCATCTGCCTGGGCCCTATACTAATTAAGGACTTGTACATATCTTTTCATATTAGTTGACTTTGTCCATCTTTTTATTGCATGGCAAAAGCAGGAAAAGCATCATTGTTCACCTTGGTGCTGAATCATCTTTCATGTAATACTCTTTTCTGGAACTGGGAGATTTTTAAGATAATGAGCACATTGTCTGGAATTAATGTATGCACAGCAGTTTTTCAATGCCATTTAACAGTATTACTCGGGCTCGTGCCAGCTAAATACGTGTCAGTACATTTCAGACCAGATTTCTGCAATGCAATCTCTTTGGTATTGCTTGCCACAAACATTTGGAAACTTCAGTAGATGTGCAATATGATCACCCAGAGTATCTTAGAGTGCTTAACAAACCAGAATAAATGTGAGGCATAAAATAATTTTTTGAGTAGCACACCTATCCCCAGACTTTAAATTTTCAATTCTGATTTCAAAGTACTCAATAGGATTGCCTGAGAGCTAGTTACTAGTGACACTACATGTGCTAAGAACTCCAGTTATCTGCAATTGCATGGTTTCAATGAACCTCTTAGAGAACTTCACTGTTTTCAAGCAACTTAAAAAACCTCCACTTTTTTGAGATTCTACCCAGTGTAATGTGGTAGGAAAGGAAAAATTGCCTTTGCACCATCTATGCAACTTGCTGAATTTATCTACTCCTCTAGGCAGAATTGGCCTGGATATTACAAGAACATATTGGCTATGATAAGATAGCCAGTGATCTCAATACGTTAGGATTTACAAGGCTGGACTTAAAAAAAAGAGGTCAGAGTACAGTGTCATTCCAGGCACTGTAACTCCTCTGTCAAGCAGCCTTGGGGTGCTGGTCAGTGTAACCACTCTGCCAGTTCTCTGTGAGGCAAGGGAACACGTAGCTACAATGGCTCCACCTCCCAATGCAAAAGAAACTTCATCCTGGATGGCTTCTGCCATAAACTTTCTCCGGACAGTTCCCAGAAGCCAGGCTGGATCGTTCACAGAAAAAAGACACCAATACCAAGCAACAGCTTCCAGGTATAACTGCAATAAACATTGTATAATTAATTAATACATAAGAAATCTAAATAAATAAATAAATATAAAAGGCAAATCATAGTGGTAGAAAGAGACAGCAAATGGTAATGAGGAGATTAAAAGTGATCACTTCAATTTCAAAAGCTAATATGATAGTAATTCCAATGATTGTAGCTTTGATTTAAATACCAGATCAGTATACAGAATCAACTGACCTCTCTCAAGTGTTAAGCTAGATATGTACTAATTACATTTTGGGGTCATAAACAATAAAAAGAACAGGTTTGACCCAGGTGTCCAATATAACACACTTTTTGGAAGCAATATCCACGAGTCTTCTGTAAGATTACTATGGTTCTAAAACTGCCTGGGAAAGGAAATCCACATGGTGAATTTATCCACAATAAAAGTGCAAGGTGAATCTTGCTTCAGACAGTGAAGAAATAAAGAAATCAGTTTCTGTGGTTCGATGCCATAATCACTGCAGAGATACAAATATCACCGTGGTTTGGTTTTCCCCCGACCCTTAACATACATTCCTCTATTCATTCTTCTCTCTTCTTTTGGCTAGGTATTTATTCCCTGAGGCAAGGGAAACAAATGTCTTGCTTACACTTCAGCCTGATGGGACTGCCATTCTATTCCCACAAGCCCAGAGCGAACACAGTGAGATACCCACCATGCAGCATGCCACGTTAAGGCCCTTCACCACTTGATAGTGTGGAGATGAGCAAATGTGGTCCACAGCAATCAGCTCCCCAAAAAGCAGCACTTCTGCATCCATCTTGCTCTATAGGACCCAGCTGCCTTATTTCCCACTCCTTCATGTGGCAGAGGCTGCCAGGTCTGCGGAGCAGGTTCCCAGCCACCTCACTACACCCAGGTTCTGTGCAGGACCCAGAGCAGACAAACAGCAATCCTATTTTCTCATTTGAAGTATCCAGCCTTACTCCCGGTCTCACACATCCCTTCACATTTGCTGTGACCCAGCAGCCTGATTTCACAGAAATATTAGAAAGTGAATTATGCTTCTGCCAAAATGATCCTCAGACTTCTCACTCCAGCATACATTGATATTGCAGACTGCAGAGTGGTGCATTGGTATCTGTTCCAGCTCTAAATAAGCCAGCTGAGACACTGGAATTAGTTAGAACAGCATGGTGTTGCCCACAGGTTAGCTTCTTCTTACCAAGAGGATAAATCAGCCTACAGCAAACTGCAATCTATCCTTGACTGCAATCTACATGCAGAACTGTGCCTCCCTGCTGTCCAGCACACTGTCAGAAAAGATTCTCTCAGAAACTGAAATGGAATAGTTCTGATCTCTGCAGCTCATTTCAGCCCTAACATGTCCCATACCAGAGGCGGAAAGTGGCAATAAGTAAATTCAGTATTGGTTGAGCTTCCTCCTTCCCTGAGATGACATTCTCCCTAGGGGTCTCCAACCAGCCAAGGCAACATGCAGCACAGAAGGGCATTAGACTGTACAAACTGTTTCTGCAGTGTAATCAAGTGTTTAAATAGGCTACAGTGCACACGTGCACAATCCCATAAATATTAATACACCTGTAAAATTATTAGGCACCATTTAGTCCTCAAAAGAATACCATTGTTACAACTAGGTGTTTCCCATTGTTTTTCTAATGAGAAAGAAGCAAAGCACAGAATAGGTCACATATGACAAATACTGTAACATCATTATTAATCTCAGCTCCTTGGTCTGACATGGTAGATGGAACAAGAGATCAGTGATAAGATTTGGATCTCTGATGAATCTCAAGTCCTTCTAAAACTTTCCCAAAGCTTACAATTGCACACACAAACTCTTTCAAGCAGTGCCATGTCTTCATGAGTTTCTTACCAAAAGAGCAGCAGTGAATTCAAATCTGTCATACATAGGTAGCAGTTTGGTAGCAAATAACTTCTTTGATTAATTATCCCTTTTACTGAAACTGGGCAAGTGTTGCTTACATGCTTCTACAAATTATTAGTTCTACACCAGTTACACAATGATTATTTCCTGCTGATATTTGTTTAACCTGTGAAGAGTCAGCAGCAGTTTATTGTGAATATTTACAATTTCATCTTTCAGCTACAGTGGTTAATTCTGACTGAGTATCACTTTCTGTTTATAGGCAAAGTAGTCCTAACTCCTAGGATCAGCTCCCTAATGAGGAACCTAACAACCTTCGAAAACCTGCTGGATTTATTAGGGATTCCTGCTAGTAAATATGTTTGCTAGAATAACTGGAAGACAATCATGAAAGTGAAAATCAAATAGGCAGAATCCATGGGGTTATTTGCCTGGTGAATACTCATACGCAATGCAGACCTTCCACAATACTTTGGCTCTTAGGAATATACAATAAAACATTGAATAAAAATGTGTCATTATAATCTACACATTTGAACTTCTTTTCCTGCCTGTTAAACTATATTAATTCAAAAAACCTTTTATCTCTTAAGAAAGGTGGGTGAGACAGCACAGGAGAGAAGGTAGGAGTAAGTCTGTAAAGAAGAGGAAAAATACCAAACATATTCAATGAGAACAGGAGCAAAGAAGATGGGACAGGAAGCAATTAGAGATGAATAAGGCAAATAAATGTGGATTAAACTATCTGTGGTAATGAAGTACATCCATTGAGTTTGCATAGGAAGCAGAACAGGAGGGTGGGAATGGCAGTAGTGCTTCTTGCTCTCATCCTGAGTTCAAAGGGGCCTCCTTTTGCCCTGCTGTCCTGATGTTCACCATTCTATAAATTACACTCATTTTCACTTACAGTATTTGTAATATGTTTTTAAAACTTCTAGACCAGTTCCAGTTTTTGTTCCAGTTTCTGGAACAAAAGAGCAACAAGAACAAAACCAAACCTCATACAGCAAAACTTTATCCTGAAAATATATCACTAAGTTACCCTAAACAAGCAACACATACCCATGGGTAGGAACACAATTCTCAGACCTAAAATATTCATAAATTAATCTCTGCTAACACACATAGGATCAAAATCAGATCCTTTGACATTTGAGTGTTTTGTGTATATATATTAGGAAAAAAAAACAACAACTTTTAAAAACAAGAAAAGAGTTCTGAGTCCTCCAGGAGGGAATAGAAGACATCTTTGATCATGTCCCTCATGACTGTCACTTGGGACATCAAACAGTGATGTCTCACTGGTTGACAGAATGTTAAAATCCATGCTCCCTTGTATCCCAAGCCTCAGCAAGGCTCTCTCAGCTACTGCATCTCATAGAATCATAGAATCACAGAATGGCTTGGGTTGGAAGGGACCTTGAAGATCACCTAGTTCCAAACCCCCTTCCAGGGACGGGGATACCTTCTACTAGACCAGGTTTCTCAGAGCTCTCTCTAATCTGGCTGTAAGTACTTGGGGGGGATTGACAACATTTCTCAGCAACCTGTTCCAATGCCTCACCACTCTCACAGTATAGAATTTTTTCCTAACATCTAGTCTAAATTTACCCACTTTCAATTTGAAGCCATTGCCCCTTTTCCTGTCAAAACATGCTCTTGTAAAAAGTCCCTCTACCAGCTTTCTTGTAGGCTTCCTTCAGTTCCTAGAAGGCTGAAAAGCCTTTTTTCTTTTTTTTTCCAGGCTGAACAAACCCAACTCTCTTAGCCTTTCCTCGTGCTTTTCCTTTCCTGGTCTGATTTGTTCATCCCCTGGACTGATACCAGGGGTTGCCCTAACCCAGATGCAGAAACTTATAGCTCATGAAATTCCCATGGACACACTTCTCAAGCTCGCCCAGGTCCCTCTGGATGGCATCCCATCCATCAGCTGTGTCAACAGCACTGCTCAGCCTGGTGTCATCTGCAAGTTTGCTGAGGCTGCACTCAATTCTTCCATGTATGTCATTAATGAAGGAAACAGTAAACAAGATTATAAGATTAAATGATATTGGTCTCAGTATGAACCCCTGAGGGACATTATCACTGATGTCCATCAGGACTCTGACCCATTGACCACTACCCTCTGGATGCAACCACCCAATCACTTTCTTATCAATCTAACAGTCCACTCATCAAACTCATCTTTCTCCAGTTTACAAGAAGGATGTTGTGGGGGACCCTGTCAAAGTCCAGATAAATGACTACCCTTCCTTTGTTCACCAATGCAGTCACTCCAGAGTAGTTTGCATTGGAAGGGATTTTTAAAGGCCACCTTGTCCCTGCAACAAACAGGGACATCTTCAACTCAACGGCTCAGAGCTCCATTCAACCTGAACTTGTTTCAGTATGTCAGCACATATGTCAAATACTTCCAGGTCAAAGCAGCTACTGCTCAATGTTATCTACTTTCTTCTAAAGAGGTGGGGACACACCTCTCCACCCATCATTCATACAAGCAGTCATCTCACCCCTGCACCTTAGTGACAAGTGGTTATTTTCTAGCAGTAAACCCATTTATGGGCCATTTAGCCTTCAAAAGGTCAACAAAACTGGTAACATGCAACAACAGCAAAAAATTAATCATGCTTTTCTCACTGATGAGACCCAATCAGCCTATATAGTTGCATTAACTAGGTTTACTAGAGGGCAGTGGTTGATAGGGATATTTACATTTCCTCTTGGAAATGACTTCATGCTTTCAAATGGAAAGAGAAATTCCTGTGTTATGTTGCTGCCAAATCCCCAGGCTGCCCATTAACAACTGATGTTCTGAAAATATCCAAGGGCCATAAAGTGTGCACAGCAGTCATAAATTACAATTCCAGAAATGGATGTGAACCCATGGAAGACATCAGTATGTACCAATTTTAAATGTATAAATGCAAGAAAAAGAAAGTAAATACTCCAGATGGAGCTGGTCAATGTGTCACGTACCACTCGACATTTGTGAAGTCCTTTCAAAATTGATACCAAGGAGGTGGATCACAAGAGAAACTACAATGCATAAACTCAATGATACGATGGATGAGAAAAAAGATATAGTCACAAAGCTCATTATCCAAGGCAACATATATTTATGCCAGATGAAAGTCCTTCCTGGGAACAATTCTGAACCCTTTCATAAAGATGACCACAAACTTCATCTAAGTTACTTCATTTAGCTCTGAAAACCATGGGGACATCTTTTAACCACTTTGAGGAGAGGATTTTCTATTCTACTCCCTTCCCCCTCCAAGATCCAGAATTGAGTATGGCTAGAGACATGCTGCTGTTCCACCTAAATTTCTATAATTTTCTTTCCATATCGACATATTGGAAATTTTATGTAGTTTCCCTAAGTTAAACCAGAACCATGATGGTGTCCACACCTAGTTATCTTCTCACCAACTATGCTACATTATTAACATATTCATTTACTCATTGACAGCTGTCAAAGTTGAATCATTTAAAGAACTTGAAGACCAGAATGGCAAAAAACTTTGCAAAGCCAATTAACAAATATATTAAACTAAGAAAAAACCTCATTTATGCACACTAATGATGTCACTAATTTCAACTTCAATTTCTGAACAAATATTATCATCAATTAATAATGCATGCCACTTAACAGAGCTCTTTTCATCTTGAAAGAGATTTATAAACATTAACTAATTAAATTGCCTGATCTTTGTCATTGTAATTCTACATATATAAAAATATATATGTATGTGTGTGTATACATATGTAAAATTGGGATCCATGAACGGAAAGTCCATTAGGTGCCTAGAGACTTCAGTACTACAAAGGCAAGAGCTGAAAACTGGTTTAATTTATGCACAAGCTGCGTCTTCTTCCTAATGAACGTTTCTCATCTTCAAAGAAGCTCCCAATCAAGCCAAATGACCAGCAGAGGACATTTCCATTACAGCTCTTTCCAAGGTTCTTCCAGTACGTAAGGCCAAATTTAACCAGCTAGTACTATTTTTACGCAATTTAAGGCATAGCCATCTTCTTTGCCCTGTGGCCTCTGCAGATTTTTAAGGTTTGAGGGTTTTTTTGGGTTTGTTGGAGTTTTTTGGCGGGGGGGTGTTGGTGAGATTGTTTGCTTGTTTGTCTAATGAGAGAGATTTCCTAATTCATCTAAGTAATTTTAGCAGCTGGATGGCTGTAACTACGAAAAGTAACATCACTCTTCTAGAGATCATCACTGAGATATTTTAACTCAACATGCAATCATTTTTGCCTCTTTTTCATATATGGTCCAGCCTTGAAATACAACTCTTTTGGGGCTACCAGAAAATGCCTGTAAACTAATGCATGAATCCCTAAGGGAATACAGCATTTATTACTTAAATTCATGCTTCTCTCAGTCTTGAGAAAAGAGTTTTTAATTCATATATCAGTTAAATACTTTATGTAATTCAGCAGTTTTACATATAGTCAGGCTAGAAAGTTGTTGAAATGCTTATGCAATCTTTTAAAGGATTTTTCTTTTTCACTGCCAGATAAAGGATTATCAGATGAATTATATATAACAATGATGGCACTGTAGAACAGGTTTTATCAAAGATCATTACAGTAACTAAAAATACCACAGAAATTCACATGCTCCATCCTTGTGTAAAGTTGTTAATCAAAACCAGAGAGGTAAAAATGCATCGGTTTAATAAATATGAAATCTCAAATGTTTTTACACCATCAGGAATGATTTCTCTTGATTATAACCTCCAGATAGGAAGGATTATCTTACTGACGCTACCTGAGATGCAAATTCTATGAATTCTGAAAAAAAAAAAGTGACCTACTTATGATTCTGGTGAAATACACCTTCATGCAAATACAGAAGTTTGATATATGGGAAATACATGCACTGGCATATTTTTTCAGGCTATTTTATTCTTACTTTTAATGTATTTTCAATAATTTTATCAGAATGAGTGATACACTCGTAGTTTGTGATAACACAGAATCGTATCACAATTTGATGGAATTGGTGCCTTCATAGATGACAGGCCTAAATTTCAGAAATCATAATGCTTTGGATGGTTTATTAGTTTCTGCATATTTTTCATATAAACAGATTTACGAGCACATTATATTTTAGAACTGCCATTAAGAAAATATGATTTTTATAGTTCCAGACACATTTGGAGTAACCGAACGTGCTTTACATATTTATGAGGGATTTTTAGTTACAGTGTGCTCATTAAAAGTTAGCACCCAAACCTAGATATTAATAAATGTTTTAATTAAGATGGGAATATCATCTGGGATGAAAAATATTTTCCCTATTCTTCTCCAAGAACTCCAGAAACATTAATATGATTATTATAATCAATAGTACTGGTTATTTTTATGCCTGCAGCAACTACAGCTCCCAACAACAGAACACAACTCTTTGCATAAGGTGCTGTACCAATATGCAATAAAGATACAGCACTTGTCACGGGATAGAAGTAATTAAAAGGAGACAAATTCAACCAAGGCATGTAGCACATTTTCACCTACAACTCCTACAGAAGCAGACTGAACAGGAGGTTTCAGCTGTGTATCTCACTGTAAAAATAGAATACTAGAATGGATTAGTTGGGAAGGGACCTTAAAGATCATGTAGTTCAAATCCCCTACCATGGACAGGAACTCAGGTTGCTCAAAGCCTCATTCAGCCTGGCCTTGAACACTTCCAGGGATGGGGGTGAGGAGTTTCTCCTCACCATTCTCACAGTAAAGAATTTCTTCCTTATTTCTAATCTAAACTTATTGTCTTTCAGTTTAAATCCATTATCCCTTGTCCTATCACTCTTGTCCTATACACTCTTCTGAAAAATTTCCTCTCTACCTCTATTGTAGCACCTTTAGGTAATGGAAGGTGCTCTAAGATCTCCCTGGCATCTCTTTTTCTCCAGGCTGAACAAACCAAACTTTCTCAACCTGTCTTTATATATGAGGTATTCCAGTCCTCTGATCATCTTTATGGCTTCCTCAAGACTTGCTCCAACAGGTCCACATCTTTCTTATGTAGGGGCCCATGGGTGGAACACTGCACCCCAGGGAGGGTCTCATGACATCAGAGTAGAGGGGGAGAATGACTCCCCTCAACCTGCTGGTCACACTTCTGATGTGGCCAGGGTACACGAAGCCCCAGCTGGCTTTATGGGCTGTGAGCACACATTGATGAGGCATATTGAGCTTTATGTTGTGCTTTAGAGACCTTTACCACCACTCCCAGTGCTCTGTAATCCTTCTTAATACTCTTAGATGGGTCCCAACCTTTTCAATGGTGGTCTAGGAGTAGCTCTCCACCTGAGCAGGTCTGCTGCCTGTTTGTGCCACAGGAGAAAGGTCTGGGCACTTCCTGCAGTCAAGGCCTCTGCTGAATCCTGTCTCTTCAGCAGCTCCATCTGGGTGGAGGCATCGGCCACTGCTGGGGTGGATGGTGCAGACCCTTCAGACAGAGCTGCAGCCCTTGCTCTCAGAGGAAGGTCCATCATCCTGCATGGAGAGGTAGGTGGGATAAGTGGCCTCTGCCTGCACAAATAGTCACAGAATGGTGCCCACTTGCTGCGTTATGTGGACTTCATTAAGTGTCCCCATTTGGCCAGTAGAACATCTCATTCTGCATATCCTCCTAAGCAAACCGCTGTGCTGTGACTGATTGCCCATCCTGGTTGCAGTGCTCCTGTTGTTGTATCCTACAACATCCTGATGATGTATCCTACAGGATCATTATCATCCTGCAAGGTGCAGTATCCTACTGCATCATCATCACCCAGAACTGCATTGGGGTGCACATACAACCAAGTCTTGATGCAATACAGCACCTGAGTCTCCTAACTAGAGAAACGAACTAAATAGTTCATAGTAATGACTAAAGGTTGGTTATTGCAGTTCACATTAAAAGCACATCATTTTGAGCAACATTTTTTATTAAAGACATAACTAAAATGAATTGCAAATTGTTGAGTGTCACTGTCAAAGACTGGGTTACACAAAAGCTGCTGTGAAGGAAAAGAAAACTGCTAACATACAAAGGCAGAATGCCACTTTTAGATAATGAGAGATTTCAGCATCCTCGTGCTTTTTCTGCCCATATCCTGGCACTGGTTTCAAAGCTTTTCCTCTTCTATATCTCCTATATGTTCACATCAGTCTGTGAATACCATGGTAACATTTTCTCTGAATGCCACTGCATCACTGCCACCCCCAGAAAAATTCTCATTCACCATCCTTGACTGTTCAGCCTCCAGATTTCAACATATACTGATTCTGACTGCCTACTTCCACTGCGGGAAGAAAAGCAATCTCACACCCAAATATCTGTCCCACCCACCAGCAGTTTCCTTAATTTCTGTATTTAAGGATTCAGTTCTCCATTATCGTCTTCCAAACTTAAACGTTACTGATGTTATTTTTTTAGTGTGTTTGTTGTGCACAATATTGTATAGCATTTAGTATAAGACAGCTTCAATAGATGCCAGAGGATCTTAGATAGGATAGCGTGCACATAAAAAATTTCATTACTGTTGGTCACAATCCATTGACTTAAACAGGAATTCATCTGCCCCAAAAGATTTGCAAAATCAAGCATTTAAGGGCCATTACTTTCAGTGGTCAACAACTCCCTGAAAAGTATACATTCCATGTAAGACCTTTCCCCTTTTCCACTGCCAACACCATAACCAGCTCAAGTCAGCTAGGCTGTCCCTTTACCTTTTTGAATAGAACAGGGAGAATGACTATTCCCAGCAACTAGAATAGAGGGAAGATACTGCGTAGGAGAGAACCTGCTTACTGATGTGAAATGAAGCTGTTCCATCATTTTCAGTGACACTTCTGCCTTTTATAGAAGCAGGAAATTTGGATGAGACAGCCCTCAGCCATCTGAAAAGTACTGCACAAGTCACAGTTGTCCTCTGGGAGGAAGATCCCATCTCTCACGTCAGCCACTGCTTATTGAGTCAAATCAGCTTTCTGCCACACTTAAGATTCAAAACATTAAAGGCAAACTATCTTCTGTATCCACATCAGTGGCTAGTTGACAAAGTCTCTAATATTGATTGTCTTACCAGAAATTGAAAACCTGTCACTCTGGACACTGAGTCTCCCCTTGACTCCCAACACAGTTCCAAGTAAGGTAAGGTGAAATCTACACAACCACTACAGGTGGTAGCAGGACACTCACTTTATGTTTACACAGAATCACAGAATGTTCTGAGTTGAAAGGGACCCACAAGTATTATCCAACCCTTCAGTGAATGGCCCATACAGGGAATTGAACACACAGCCTGGGTGTTATAAGCACCATGCTCTAACCAATGGGGCTCATCTCTGAAAGAGCTGACTGAAAGAGCTCTTCAGGGAAAATTACAATCCCTTCTGCTGAGAGGGAAAGGATTTTCTTCTTAAACCTATATTGATTCCAGCTCAGAAAACACTTAGATTCCATGTTTAGGAAATTACTCTGATATGGTTACTATTGTAATGCACAAAAGGTTCTTTCAATAACTTAGGTTATCCATTTAAAAATTAAATGTGATCGTAAATTCATTTATTGAAGAAAAAAAATTCAAATCAAAGGTAAATAGACATAGGCTATTACAGTCTATTAGGGGTTTTGCTACTCTGGTAAAAAATTCAACATTTGCATACTTGTATTAGTTTTGGATGGCATAGAGATAAATTTCTTCTTAGTAGTTTGTATGGGGTTGTGTTTTAGATTTGTGCTGGAAACAGCATTGATAACACAGGGATAGGTTTGTTACTGCTGAGCAGTGCTCACACAGAGCTGAGGCCTTCTCTGCTCCTCACCTCCCTCCCCCCCCTTACCAGTGAGGGGGCTGGGTGTGCACAAGGAGTTGGGAGGGGACAGAGCTGGGACAGCTGGCCCCAACTGAGCATAGGGATATATCAGACTACGTGGCACCATGCTCAACAATGGAAGCTCCAGGAAGAAGGAAGTGGGAGATATTCACAGTGACAGTGTTTGTCTTCCCCAGTCACCATCACATGTTGATGGGGCCCTGCTCTCCTGGAGGTGGCTGAACACCTGTTTGCCCATGTTAAGTGGTGAATAAATTCCTTCCTCTATTTTGCTTGAAAAGCACCTTTTGCTTTCCCCATTAAACTGTCTTTACTGCCACCCACGACTTTGCTCACTTTTACCCTTCTGATTCTTTCCTTCATCCAACTGCAAGAGGAAGACCAAGCCACTGTGGGGCTCAGCTGCCCACTAGGATTAAACCATGGCATATTAAAAATGATCCAGAGAAGTACAATTTTGTCTGGATCTGAGAATAAATCCATATGCAAATTTGGATGTCTCTTTGAGACTCTCTTTCCCATTTAAACCTTGTTCCTCCTTTATTCTCCATCAGTCTGGTGGAAATAGCAACACAGAAAGTGAAAACATACACAAAACAACAAAGATTGGACTCCAGAGAATTAGTGGCCAATATTCCTCTGGTAAATTTGAAAGATTTATCATTTACTTGAACTAAAAGAATTTTTAAAAAGTGATTTCAGACCACTTACATCCTTACTGGTGGATCACAGATAGTACCACAGATATGAGATTTGTGGTTTCTGCAGCATAGGTACAGGGTAACATCTCCTGTTTGGAGGATAGATAGGGCCATCTAAAACTTGTGAAAAAGGGAAGAACACTTGTGCAGGGAATGTCTATATGGGAATGACTCACAATTTCCAGATCTAAACTATTTTATTCAGGCTACACTTGTATCAGGAATTAAAATGGGGCTCATGTCCATACAAGTACATACATACTGATCAAGTATTAAATGACTCACTTGGTTCTGGCAAACCAGAATTCCCCCAGACACAGCCTGGGCATGATCTAGCTGTTAGAATGGATCACAGACCACTTCCAGATTGGGCTGTTTGTACATGACTGCAGATGTCTCTGTGTCTCAGGCTGGTGAGAGATCTTTGCTGCATGGATGCAGCCCATGTTGTGGCAGTCTGGGTTAGGGCCAGAAAATTATTTGTTTATTAGCATACTAACCTCTGAGCATCTGCTCATATCATGTGTATAGTGAAAAAGGAAATATTCCCTGATGTATATTCTAGCACACGTGAAAACATTCACCCTCAGAATTTTCTCTTGGTGTCCAGTTGTATGGTATAGCAAACAAAGATCCCAGCTGGAATCACAGAGCCTCACACCAGTGATGAAACAGAGTCCTCTCTTTCCTTGAAAGAGTAAAGAAATTCCTGGGGTTTTTTTTGTGAAGAACACTAGGTTTTAAATCACATCCCTGTGACAACAAAGTCCTGAAACCCATCCTATTCTCCATCATGCTAGAGACCCTTGAGAACCACTTATCCTCACCTCTCTAGAAAAATCCCTGCAAACCCCATTCCTACCTATATGGTTGGCATTAAGAGGGTCTGAGGTGTAGTAATCCACGAGGATCCAGGAAAGTGCCATTCTGACAGGAACAGAAAGGCAGAAAAGATTGTTAGATGCATCAAGAAAACACAGTCTATATTATGAACTTGTGCTGCAGACAGAGCGAAATGTAAAGAGAGAAAGGAGTACGGCAACAGCAAGAGAAAATTCAAAGATTCAGGGTCTCACAAGGATGCAGGCCAAATAAACCAACTCCAGACACTGGATTAAGTACAGCATTTTCTGTCTCCTCTGTAACAAGTCAGAGACACAGGACACAGTTTAGACCCAAGTCTGAATTTTACTTAAAAACAGGTGGAAAGTTCAAGATTAAGATTCTGACCCTGATCCAGAGCCACATCAATCATTAAAACACAAAAATTCCCAAGAGTAAGTATATGAAAAATAACCACTCAGAAATATAAAATTTTGACACTAAACAGATAAAAAGTTCTAAGATTCCTCTCCACATCAGTCTACCATTGAGACCAGATCTAAAGTGCCTCAGTGCCAAGCCTTTGCAGCAATGCCAAGTTGTACAGGGAAATTCAGCAGAGGTAAGTAGTCCTGTTTCAGTTACTGCAAGTTCCAAAGTTTAAGGACTCAGATGATAAATTGTCAAAAATCAAGTTTGTTTGCTCAGCATCATTTTGGCACTTCTATCTAAATGCATAATACTAATCTCTCTGGCATGGTTCTAATCTATCTTTTCACAGTATCAGCTTCTAAAAAATTTGTAAATTTTTAAACAGAAAAATGGTGTCACAATGTAACATACTGAACTTCCTCCCCTCCCCAGTTCAGCACCATTGCCAGAGCTGTTAAAGCCCTACCAGTATCCCTGCACTATAGACATAGATAGCAGCAGACAACTTCTTACACAGCCTCCTGAAGAGACCAGGAAAAAAGCAGCTCCCACTAGCATTCGGGAAGGAGCTACTTTACCTGGAGAACAATGTCAGGTAATTCACCCCATTCTGACTTTTGTCAGAGGAAAAAGACCAACAACTACTAGTTCATTACAATTGAAGTGACAAAACGGTTCATCCTACCTGATTTAGTTAACACTCCCTAATGTTTGTCTTTGGTTCCTGAGCTCATTGCTTAATATACAGAGCTTCAACAGGCTTTTCTTTCCTACTTCTGTGCCTTTGACCCTGCTTCTCATCAGCAAGTTTTTGACATACACATTGAAGCATGGCTTAATGATGAAACAGAGCTGTCAATTAACGAAAAGTTCTTCTCTTTGAAGTCCTGTCAACCCCTGAAGGACATGCTTTTACTTAGTGTTAAATGAACCTGTGGCAGCATTTTATGGACCGCAGACAAAATAGAAAGTCCTCTAGGAAGCTGAAACCTTGCAGTCCTAGATACATAAATCATGTGGACTCAATGAAGATTCCAAGACTGAAGAAAATATTCTAATTTACTGTGAGGGTTTGGATACTGAATAGGCATTTGCATGAAATTCATCCTTTGAAACCAAAGTTGGAGCTATTCTGGGAAGCACTCCCTCATGAATAAAAAACAACAGAGGAAGAGTATAAAGTCATCAGCTATATGCTCCCACAAACCCCATCACCACAGTAGTTATTTTTCTCTAGATTCCTTTATACAAAGAATTACACTGACAGGTAAAAGGTCAAACTGCAGGGACAATAAAAGTCTCAAAAAGTGTACCTTTAAAAGACTACTGTGACCAATGTGCTCAGTAAAAATTCTGGTAGCCAAAGGAACTGCCAACACTTGTTCTACAAATTCACCACTGGAAGTATTGACAAAGTCACATGGGTGCAGTTGTGCTGGCAGTTCTACCTGGAAGGGCGGGGACCAGATGAACCAACTTGATGGTTTTAATACTGTCTGAAAGATGGAGACAGCTTCATTCTCCATTAGGCTTGCATATGCTCTGAGCTGGCCCCAGTCCTGAGCCCTGAATACCCCAGCAGACCTTCCGAAAGGTGACCTGTGCAGCAGCACCACATAACAGAGCCACCACAAGGACACTAGTCCTTCTCCAATAAATCATCACTAACAAGCAAATGAAGAGTCCACCTGTTGTTTCCAAGGTAAAATAATGTTCTACTTTCCATACTCTTTCTGAATCAAACTTAAATCAGTCTTCTCTGACTGCCTTTTTACTGACAGTCACCATGACGCTCTTACTTTAACCTGTGTCCTGGGGAGCCCAGAACACAACCTTCAAATGCTGCCACCACAGCCAGGGAAAGGGTGCTACGTGCTGCTGTGGGATTCTGATTTCAAAAGGATTTGCTCCACTAGGTTACTATGCTTTCTAACATTAACACAGCTTTAGGTGAGTAAGAAAAAACAACCACAGCACAATATTCTCGACTTATACAAAAAGGGAGGTATGTTTTCCTTTCTCTCCAATTGCAGCAGCTTTTTAGTCTTTCCCAATTGTCCTTTACTGCCATAACTATCTTCTTTCCTTCTATTTTTTCCTTATCATCAAGTTTGTTTCTCTTATTAGAAGACGTTCTGCTCAGATTAGAAGCTTTCTCTCCTTGATGGCTAAAATTGTTTATTTATCAAAACACACATTTTATGTATTCTTCAGCCCTTTGACCTCAACAATCCTTCATGTTCCACATTCACCTCCTTCCATGACAGCTGAACTGTTTGACTCAGGTTTAAGAAATGAATTCTTGTTATTTTATTGCTCTGATTTATTATTATTTTGTTCCATGTCATTTTGACTAACCTGTATTCAGAAGAGAGCCGCAGTTACACAGCAGGGGTGGTTTTAAAGAGGTAAGCAATTTCTCTGTAAGCATTAAGGAAATTCAACTTTCTGTCTCCTCTGTCAAGTAATACAAAAGTAAATTTTCTAATTACCTTATAGGCTAGGTCAGTCGTTATCCTAAGGCATTACTACCTTCTCAGATTGTTAGCTGAGGACCATAAGATTTAAAGATATTGACCAGGCCAAGGCTAGGCTTCATTTTTATTGTTTACTGTACGTGCACATTTTCCCAGGAGCATCTGGAAGAATTACTTTTTGCAGTACTAATAAAGTAGAGAAGACACGAGTAAATAATCAGAGCTCTTGAATGCAATGTACCAGATTTCCAGTCCATAGCACATGATGGCTAATTATACCCATGGCTGGAGCTGCAAACTGAAAACACTTCTCCTGTTCTGAGTACAGATGGGGTTCCTATAAACAGAATGAAAAGGTTTACTTTCAGCTCAGACCTACTATGATGACCTCCACATTTATGAACGACACTGGAGGGAGCTACTAACAATCCAAAACAGAGAGCTCGAAATACAGAACATTTTGCAGAAATATTGCTTTGGGCATTCATCTAACTTCAGCACTTGGTATGATACCAGGAACACAAAAAAAAAAGAGAACTGATGTGAGACAATGCAAGCAACATATCCAAAAGTCAGCATGGGAGGCATTATGATAGTGCTATGCACTACAAATGCTTTCTAGTTAATCTTTTGTGGTTTTCCAGGGGATGGATTAAGAAAAAAAAAAAATTCTGATGAAAGTGTGTTATTTTTGTAAAGAACAGGTCAAACTCCTAGACTTTCAAAAAATTCTTCAAATCTTTCCTGACAATTCATTAAAGCAAGATAAAAATGACAGCTTGATTGTAAGGAATTCATCAGAAGATCCTAGCCACAGAAAATTTTACTTCATACTTTAAAAAAAAAATTTCCCAGTAATACTGGGGAAAATTTTTAGTGCTTGCATGTATTTCCACCCCCTAAAAAATCTTCTGGGCTGTAGAAGCTACCAAAAAGAAAAGGATTAATCAGTGGTATAAGCTTTCTGAGTATGTAATTTACAAGGTCAGCCCTTAGCAGGAAATACACTGTAAAATTACCTATCTGTTCATAATAAAGATCTAACTATGCAGTTATAATCTCTGTGATATCTAAGCAGCTATTGAACCATGTAAATATGGAAAGATTGAAAATAAAGATGTATTTTCTATTGTTCCTTGCTCTTTTATGTTTGTGTAAGCTTCTTTGGTAAGGAGGGAATAAAACCCTTCAATCCTCTCTTCTTTTCTAAGCAAAAGATCAACAAATCTAAGTGAAGCAACAATATCTACCCTAATTCTCCTCTTCTCTTTCTGGAAGAGAAAAAGAAGAGAAAAGGTAAGGAGTGAAGGGATATCTCATTGTAATGATGCTTCCTTAACTTTTTTTATGTCAAATCAAATCCAAATACAAACACCACTTTAAAATCAGTCTTGGTGAAAGTGTAGGAGAAACGCTAGTTAAAGCTCTTACAGAAGAGTTTTTAAGTAGAAGTGACCTTGATTTTCTTCCTTTCCAAGAACATAGCCCTTCCAAACGGGACAAGTTTACTTATGTCTTTACTTTCTGTATAATGTTAAGAGACTGAATAACTGTATTTAATGAGTTCTGTAAATGTAGGGAAAATGCAGGTGGGAACTCCAAGAAAAGATGAACTCACAGAATCAGAGGAAGTAGTCAACACATTAAATAATATTTTTCATTCATTTTTTTCTAAATAAAATTCAGAGGCAGCAAACCTGTTCTATTTCATATCCATCAAAACAGAACAAGTCCTTCCTAGAGTATGAAGTAAACAGAAGTTCACCATTCTAGGAAAACTCAGATGACCCCTGCTTGTGTCTCTTGGTGATTAGCTACAGGCTAATAGCTTCGTTATAGCTCAGACAAGCCCTGCAGTACATCACTTGGAAAAGTGCTCCAGGTGACTAGCAACCCATCTGTCATTCACTTGCTCCCTTCTCTGCTCCTGTTAATTTATTACTCCTGCTGTTCTCTTCCCACCTACATTGTCCCTTCTATAATTCATTTACACAACCTATTCAAAAATACTGTCCTCAGAGTTTAACATGATTTCTTTATTCCACAGCTAATAATTGTTTTACATAACAACTAAAAGTTATTTGAACCTCTGCACTGCCTGCTCTGTCCAGAGATTAACCTTCCAAGAAGTTTTAATAAGTAACAAAACAAAGTACTACTCGTTAAAAATTACCAAACACTATTCATTTATGATATAAATAACAAAGCAACTTTTACTGTTAGAAAGAAAACAAGACGAACCTGTCAAAGTAACTGAGACTAGCATTGACTTTGTATCATTCATAATAGATGCATTTTTTCCTTCAGCCACCTTAGCCTAAGTGATATGCAGCACTTTTTTTCTGGTGAAGAAAGGAGGAGCTGTAACTACCATAAAACTAGTTCCATAGTTATAGAAATGCCAAAAGTATAATGCGAACAGATGAAAAGAGGCTAAGGAAAACATAACAAGAAAAAAAGTTGGTAACTAAACACAGTGATACTGCTTGCTGAGTTGACATATGTTTTTTGTCTTTATGTGGAATATACTGTACAATTAAAGCCATTCTCAGGGGTTTTTTATTGTTTTTATTTTTTATTACTTTTTTTTTTTGTAATCAGTGAAAATTGAAAAGACTTGTAACCTCATAAATCACTGGCTGTGAGTTTCTTTTACTGCAATACAGCTATGCCAATCTGGTAGAGATAGTGCATTATGCCGTCAACTCATCAGCTTTTCTCCAACTCTTGCCCTGGAACAGAACTAATAGAATTCTGAGAATCATAAGGAAAAGCTATGCTGGTATATTAGAAGTCACATTTTTGTGTTATTATAATTCTAAAGCTGAATACCAGGAAAATAGGCTCATAGTTCTTATGGGAAAACAAACAGCCCTATCTTTCCACATCTTTGGAATAAAATAGTAGTATATAGTTTCAATTCAGATTTAATAACCAAAGCTCCATTTGAATCTCCATATTTACTAAAATTACTCCTGAACATCTCTCAATCTTCCTTAGTCTCTGTAAACATCATTAAGTGCATTTCTTCTTCCACGTCCACCTAAACTTATTTCATCTCAGTAGATAGGTGTAATAATGGTAATCAGAATTCCAGATTCTAAATATTTTTTTCAGAATAGTGCTGCAATACATAATCATAAAAATAATTTTAATGTATAAATTCTGGGACATATTATTCCATCATTTTAAAGAGAGCTTGTAACTGATCTTTCTTTGAGAGTCATTTTACCTGACTTTCTAGACTTACTGCAATTCACTGTCTTTACATATTTTTAGTTAAATTTCTACATGAACTCCTGACTGCTGCAGTATCCTCTTCTCTGACCCAATGTTTTATCCTCTGGGTCTGAGAAATGCATGTGCTAGTATCACTTTTTTTCTTATTGCTTTAATTATGCCACTCATTCCCTAGAGTTTCTCCCGTAACTCATTACATTCATCTCCTTCAAAGCCCTGTGGAGTTCTGCTCTTATTTATCTCCCTCCAGCTGTCTTTGCTTTCCTTCCCATGCCAATCTTGATCAGCCAGTTTGCCAGCAGAGACTACAGGCCTTTTTGGTTACCCAACTCACTATTTTAACTAGAAATTCAGCCACAAGATTTGTGCCACCTCTTTGATTAGGATCTCCTTGAAGGCTCGTTTCTGCTGTGCTGCCTGTGGGTAATCTCTACCTAACAGTGACATAAAAGCTTAAGTGTAACCTTATTCCTAAAAGCAATTGTGCACACTGTTTGTATGTTCTTCATAACTAATCTATTTTAATGTGCCGATTGTGAACTCCCCAGGAAATCACATGCCACAAGTCTTATCAAGGAGGAGCACACATCACAGGAGGCATTTCATCCATCATCATACTCCCTAAAGGTAACCATTTCTACTCTGGTTTAATAGAATTTTTAGGATCTAAAGTGTAAAATGACTAACAAATTACTTACCCTGTCTCACAGAAGTGACTTGGTCAATCTCCTCAGGGTGCAAAAAAATGGGATGTCCAGTCCCTTGTTAAAACTATCCAGGGAAGTACCTTCGCTATGGCCAGCTCCTTTATTTTTCTTTTCCTTTCCCCAGGCTTCCTTTATTTATTGCAATCTTATGCATACTTACAGGGCACATTTTTATAGTAAATAATGGAACCGCAATCTACTCATTCATTATTGATAGGTTTTGTACTCCTGCAGCCTGAGTACATTTTATGAAGAACCAGTGATACATAGTTTCTTTTGGAATATAGTCCATGATCTGTTTTTTTTCTCATTAGTAATTTCTGAAATCCCATAAAGTCATAATCAGAAGAGAGCTGGGCTGCCTTTACCAGGAGGTCCAATCCTGCAAACTCATGGGCACCAGCCCTACAGCAGATACCCAAGGCAGAAAATACAAGCAGCAGGTGAGTGGGGGTACTAGAACAATACTAAATTTTTCAGTTTAGCTATGGAACTCTATCATTTCAGTCCAAAGCAGATGATTCTTATGCTACTTCTTAAAACACCTTATTTATCTAACATGATTATATGGCTTTCCAGTGCTTTTAATGACAAAGTTTGTGTTATGCCTCTTAGGGCTGTGTTCCACAGTACAGTTTTCCCTTTAAGTTTTACATTTCCTTTAGGAACAGATATAATTGTTGTTTGTCTGTATCCTTTTCTGCATCCTTGGATTTTACCTAAATTTATCTCTGTTTCCTACCTGTGGTAAATGTGCTATCTTTTAGTGTACACCTGCCCCCAAATAGCCATCCTTCCTGCACATGTATGATGATGAGGTCCCAAGCGTGGGCCATTTCCTTTTATTATTTCCTGCAGAATCTTCCTGTGTTTATTTCTCTCCATCAGCACAAAGGCCACTCAGATGCAGCAGTCCAAGCACCAGGTGACCTATAAAAGTCTTATGGAAGAACTTTTCTGCTTGACTGGGTTGCTGCAGGGAGCTGGGGAAGCTGCAGATAAGAAGCTCACCTGGGAAAGCCATAGATGCCCTATATGCCAGGAAGAGCCCACAGGGTAATTATGCGCTAAACTGGGAATTTCCACCTCTTCCCTTGGTCCTGCTAGATTCTTTTCTACATCGTGCTTTATTTCCAGACTTTTTGAGGGGATGGAAGGAAGGATATTTTGCTGTCACTCTTACAGAGTGGTAATGCAGTGCTCTTTTTGTCCTTTGTTTTTAGAGTTTGGAAAAGAGATGAAGGATTTCTGCATCTTGCTACTGCCTCTCTCCACTTTCGGATTCTGCTTACTTGAGATTCCCAGCCAAGGAAGGCATTATGTTAAGTGCTGCACTATCAGCAACAGTCCCAGACACTTTTTCAAAAAAAAAAATTTTTTTCCCAAGTGATACTGCAAAAAACCACAATACTAGGAGATTGTGGGTAGGACAGGTCTGTAATGGACAGTACAGAGATGCTGAGTTAGCAAACATTGAGGTAAATCAGAACGAGAAGTAATATAATTATGTCACAGCAGAGATCTCCAGAACAGAGCTGTGCTGGCTGAGGCAGTGCTGCCTCCTCTAATGAACTCCTCTGCCAGGCTATACCTCACCCAGCTGCTTAGGTTTGGGAGTCAAATCTCCCTTGTCTGCATGGCGAGTTTGCACTAGAAAGCTCAAAAATCTCTGTACCTCGTTCCACTCTGCACTGCTCATTCCCTCAACACATTCTGAAGACTTACAGTGATGTGTGTGTGTGTGCAGTGCATGTAAACAGGGTGTGTGGTGCTTCTTACAGCTAATGTCAAAAGATGTAATTATGCCAATAAATTACACTGACTAATCAAGACTCCTGGTCAGACAAACTACCACTACCACACTGGTAAAAGGCATTACAAATCAGTCAAAGTATTTAAAACCAAATGAATCTGTGAGACTGACAGTTGATCCAGTCCTGGGGGATGGTGAAGGAAGGACTCCAGGGAGTCAACTGAGCTTCATCTGCAGTTCTGTACCTGCCTCCTTAAATGTGAGGTGCTCCACCTGCACAGAGCTTCTGATACTGATCCCCAGAGCCAGACATGAGTTTGTACCTAATGAAGAATCAAGTTAACAAAGACCATGGCTGATTGATTTGAATTTCTGAGCTGGTTACATTCCAACTGAGATACTTTTTGTCTGCCTTAACTTAGACAGCTGGAGAAAACAGGCACAACACAGAATCACAGAATGACTGGGGTTGGAAGGGACCTTAAAGACCATCTAGTTTTACATTCCTGCCTCGGGTAGGGACACCGCCCACTAGACCAGGTTGCTCAAGGTCCCATCCAACCTGGCCTTAAACACTTTCAGAAATGGGCCACCTACAACTTCTCTGGGAAATCTGTGCCACTGTCTCACCACCCCAATTGTAAAGAATTTCTTCCCAATATCCAATCCAAACCTGTTCTCTGTCAGTTCAAAACCATTACCCATTGTCCCACCACTACATGGCCTTGTCAAATGTTCATCTCCTGCCCTCTTGCAGCCTCTTTAGGTGCTGGAAGATGCTCCCTGGAGCCTTTTCTTCTCCAGAGTGAACAAAACTCAGCTCTCTCAGCCTGTCTTCACAGGACATGTTACCATGCCCCCTGAATACAGACACCTCAGATAACGTTTGACTAAGTAAATATCCCAGAGCTATGAAAAGTGTTTTCTATGATAAAATGAACAGCTTTAACTTTCAGTTGATTATTTTTTGATATAACTTTTCTCCCACTGTACTGTACTTTTTTTTGTGAGATCATTCAGGAAGCTGGACATTATCTAGTAGGCTTTTTATTTCAAGAAATGATACATTTTGCAGATTACAATGCTGTTCTAGGAATGCCAATTATTTTTAAAATCAGAGAAGGAGAAGGAAAAGATTTGATCTGCTCTAGCTGTAGCACACTGTTATCCATTGATGCCGGATGATTATTGAAAATCACTTCTCAACAGTGAAGACCAAACTGTGAATGGCAACCAGATTGTGGGATATTTCAAAAATGTATGTGAAGCTCAGAGAAAGGATAAAACAGAAACTAGTGTTAAAAAGCAGCACAGAGGTTTTTTCAATAATGCGCAAGAGTGGGACAGCTTGGCATATTCAGAGAAGACTTTTGCTTTAAAAAAACTAAATATTCTTTCTGATCCCAAGAGGATCTGCCACAGTATCATTTATTTTCTAGCTAATGGGCCAGGTTCACTCAGAAAATAGTTTGTATTCAGCAACACCAAATTAAGCTTCCTGGTGCACCCACCCGTGCTGCTGTGCTTTCACAAGCACTCATGTACCTGAGCGGCCAGGGGGCTGGGCATGGATCTGTCTGGAAAGGAAAAAAAATAAAACCCAAAAAGCAAATTTTCCTCCCAGTTCACAAGGCTGATTCCCTGTGCAGCTGCACAACAGCAGGGCCAAGTCCAGTGCTGGTGTAAGGGGGATGAAAGGGGAGGCAGTCCTCTGGCACAATGGCCACCAAGCAGCAGTTCTTTTCTACCATGGCTCAAGCTGATTTAGGGGATTGGGAATGCCACCTTCAAGGATTAGCTGATCTGAGTGCATGGGCCAGTTCTACTGGTGCTTCTGAGTCACTTGACTGTTTTCAGTAGCTTCTGGCAGCAGATCAAGCAGAGGGTGCTGCCTCTCTGCTTACAGACAACCTGCTTTGCAGACAGAGCCGCTGCTGACACTCTGAGCTGCTGCTGCGTGTTTTCCCCATCATACCTTCCCTGCATCTTCACAAGCAGCCTGGGCTGACTGTAATAGAGTATATTTTTGGCAGAAAGTGTGATTCTCTGTAATCTCTCTTTCTGAGTGGAGGCAATGTGATGCTCTCCCTAACCCAGAATTTAATCTATGGTTTGGGTGATAGTAGATGAGAGGGACAGAGGGGGGCACACACTGACCTTTAATCCTGCCCATAAAGACTATAATCAGTACTGCTGACCCAGGGTATGATGGGAATTCCCTCTGAGGCTGTTAACAGATCAAGGATAGCTGCTTTATTACAACTGGGAAAAATACACCTCTCCTCATGGTGTCAAAGCAAGGTTCAACCCACAAGCACCAAGTAGTAGCACTAAGGCAGCTCAGGAGCAGCTGATGGTCACCAATTCCTGCCACGCTGGCTGTGCTGGGCACAGCTGTGCAGGTAGAGCAGACCCCAGCAGCATAGGAAGCAAGGCTGCATTTGCTGCTGGCACTGGCATGCCTCTAAAAATAACTGCACACCTAACCCAGCTCATCTAGGCAGTGGAATCACAGGACACGTGGGTCCTGTAATATTCTCTCATTCCCATCTTCCTTCTTCCTCTCAGAGCATTCAGTGCATCCTGTAACTCTTGTCCCTGTTAAAATTTGGCAGCCATTGTCAGTGATCTAAACATAGGGTTAGTCTCAATCAAAGACAGATGAAAGTGAATTTAAAATTAGAAGTGTGTTGTTTCTCTTGGATAATAGCTGGATTTTCTAATGCAATTGGCCTTTTCCCCCTAGATGAAATGTCTTTGATCTTAACATTAAAAAACTGTAATTTCTAGAGATCGTGAAAATGTAGTTACTGATAAAAATTGTCGTAATACTGTGTAAGGTTTAGAAGGTAAACCATTTCTTGGTGTTAGTAATAAAGTTACAAGTAAAGAGCTAGCATAAAATGCTCTGAATAATAGTGCGCTCAACCTACTTGAAGAGCTGGAATGCAAACTAAGAAGAGATGTGGTTGAATCTGGTGAGGTTTTATTTGTGAGATTTTAATCAAAGGACTTTGTTTAAAAGAATGCAGGAGAGGCCATCAGTTATCTGTGACTGGCAAAACAGTACAATAGCTTACTGTAGTTCTAAGAAAAATAAGTTTCATCTTGGCACAGAACATGAAACTGTAAGCATGGCAGAGAGATGTGGAATGCCATAGGTAATTTAGCCAAAATTAGATTTATTGGCAAAATCCAAAGCAGTTAATGTTATACTCACTCTCCAGGAATGCCACAGTATCATGGACTTGGAGAACATGGATAACTATAATTTGTTTCTCAAAGAGATTTTATCTCTTTTGGAAAACAAAGCAAGAAACCCACTCATGTTACTGTATGTCACTACCAGAATTTTCTAAATCATTGAGAAAAGAAAGGCAACACTATGAAGTCATGGTGATTGTTTTGAAGACTGGAAGTCAAAAAAAGATCATCCTATTGTTCTGCTGGCATGACAGCAAATCAGCAGAAACACAAAGATAACTTGCCTGAAAAGCCTAAGACTTCAAAGAATCTAAATGAATCTCTTAAACACAAAATACAATAAATTACTATAGTATAAACTAAAATAATGTATATCAAAAATGTATAGATATGTAATAAAATATTTATGAAACTGGTGACTATGAATGCAACGAGAAGAATTCCTCATCCTTCTTGTCGGTAACCAAAGTTGCAGAGAATCACAAATCACTCTTAAGAGTGCATCTGACTGACTTTTCAGAGAGATAGTTCCAAAGGGGCCTTATTACATCTGCAGGTGGAGAGCTCAAAGTGAACAAAAGCATCTGGGCAAAATGCTCCTTTTATTACTTTAACACTATTATAATATATTCTTAACCTCTTTGCAGTAAATGCATGATTCTAGGAGTTAACTTAGGAGGAAGCACTTGTGTTAAACAGTTCTAAGTCCTAGTATACCTTAAGAGACTTCAGTAAGAAGAGAAAATCTACAGTACAGCCCGAATTTTAGTCTGCAAGTTGGTGCAGGAGAAAAGGCTGGAGCACAACAGACTCTTTGTTCTACGCTACTCAAGTTTTTACTTAATACTTCAATACTTGAATTTCAGAAGTTCCAAGCAAAGAGTGACTTCAAAGTGAAGACGGTCCCAAAATGTGATCAATATCAAGTGCACCTACCCAAGAGGTTGGTTTGTTCCCTGTTACATATTTGGATCTTGGTCCCTGACCGAGGTCCAACACTACTACACCCAGGCTGCTGCACTGTCCCTTTCAGATGAGCCTACTTGATACCTTCAAAATTATATTTCTGAGAACTGCTTATTGCACCGAAAAATCACATGAACTTAAGGTCAGAAAATGCCAGCAGCAGGTGTAGAAAGAGCACAAAGCTTTGCACAAAGGTTTAGCTATCCCAAAAATATGTGACAGAAGCAAGAAAAATGTTGGCACAGAGGGAAAGAATAAGCATCTAGACCTACATTTAACTTGTGTCTTTTCTCTTACAAAGTAAGTTTCCAGGCTTACAAATTAAGGTTGAGAAATGCAAAAAAAAATGGCAAATAAGTACAAGTTGCTAGATACTCTAGGTTTGATACTGCAAACTGCTTTATACCTTCAGACCTTATCGAAATGTTGAGAAACAGTGTTTCTCACAATGAAGGGAGCAAATATCTGGCAAGATCAGACTGTTGGCACTGCCTCCAGGCTGCATACACTTCCAGAACAAGAAGTAATCTCTCTTATTTCTCCTTTTATTTCTAGTTTCCATTTTGTTTAAGCAGTAGGCAAAAAAAAAACCCAAACCAAAAAACCCCTACTCATTTTCATAGTAGTATATAAAAACGAGGCAAATGAATAATTGAACTGCTCAGTCATCTCTCCAAGGCTGTGATGGATAGCACATATCCATTTAGGAGATGGGAGTTGTCGAAGAAACAGACACCAGGAAAAACATGATAAAAAGATCGATCACCTTTGAAATACACCTGCTGCTTTTGCCTGCAGATAAAGTAGAAAAATAAAGACTTTTCGCCCTTGTCTGTAAAAACAATGAGACACCAAGAATATTGAAACATTTCAGGTAGTTCTCCCAGCTGCCACGCTGGGACAGACAGAAATTGGCTGCTGCTATAATGTTCACATGAATGGAATGAGTGTCCACTGCCACCCACAGTCCGGGTGTCTTGCTCTGAAGAGGAGCAGTTCTCATGAACTTCAATGGAGGTTACTCAGCCTCTTGAATTTCTCCCCTAGAAACAGATTTTTTTCCCAAATTATCCCACAATTAAGACCAGGTTTTCAAGAGTCTGCAGCACCCAGAAACTCTTGCTGTATGATATATGGCTGGGTAGAAAGCCACAGAAGAGAAGCTGATGGATCCAGTTGCAGGATCCATTCACAAGATCCAGTTGCAGGTCCTGATTTCATTTGAACATCAGGTCCAACATATACGTATTGTAAAATAAATCACAAGTCTCATGAAGAGGACAGTATAAAGTTGGTATATCAAATCAATCCTATTAAAATCCCATTAGTTCTTGGGATGGTTCATTACATAGGTATGTTTTTATCTATCAAGAGCATGATTATTTATGACTTCTTCAAAGCATACTTCACAGTGGGACTTCTAGCACTGATTTCTGTTATTCATGATGCAGCCCAACATCTCTAAGACTTGAAGAATAAAACCTTAAAGTTTGTTTTTCTGTTTAAGTTAACAGTCTGTGTCAATGAAGGGTGCAGCATTTTGACTGTAGGTAAAAGAATGCAGCTAGAAACATTTTCTTTCTCTTACTTCAGCTAAAGATTTTTCAAGATCTAATAATCCATCTCCTCACTCCAGTGAAATGCTATTTTGATAGAATTAATTTTAAATGAGCTCCTAGGCTTTCATAGTTCAGTGAACTAATTACATCCACCCAACACAAACTCAAGATGACGCCTCTTGTACATGGGATTTTAGGGGTGCTGGAGCCAGAGAAATGCAGGAAGCGGAGCTGAGACGCAGTGTGTGATTTGTCCATCTTATTTTACACACAGAGGCACAAAAGCACATTCCAGCGAAATGCTGAAATTCTGCATAAGGATATAAACCTGCAGGAATGAGATACATATAACTAAGGATCTTTTGTTCTTTCTGTCTTAGAGCACAGAAGACTTGAAGAACTGCCTCATATTGTTTGCCAAGAATGTTCTTAAGAGCTAGCAGTGGGCCAACGCTGCTAAAATCATTGGACATAGATGCAGGTGGTCTTTTTTTCTGACTAACAATAAAGAGAATCAAGACAATATTTAGGGTTTGGGCTTCTTTAAAAAAAGCTTAACTCATTACAAAAAAAAATTAATTTAAAAACCATTTAATGAAAAAGCTATTTTTAAATACATTATTTGTTCACTAGATATGAAAAATTATCAAATATATCTTCATAATTTAACTTTCTACAATTCAATGTAAGATTTTTTTAAGAGTAGTATTTAAATCGATTTCAATTCTCTGTCTAAGCCACAGGCTGAAAATGACAGAATGAGGACAAAATAATTTCTAAATATTTAAAAAAATATTTGGAGAAAAGTTAGTACTGGATCCTATATACAGTCATATTTTTCTTCAATTTTACTTCCCCCCTAGCCTCAGGGAAGGCAACAGCTGAGAAGGAGGGCTGCATCTCAGTCAGAAGGCTCTTGAATCATAGTGCTAGGATTTAAATGCTGGAGTGTTCTGTACAATAACTATGTTGGAAATGTTAGTTGGCAAATCTTCTGCAAGCCCTTATTAACTCCTTATGCGAATTTCAACACTTTGCCTGACAAGCATCAATAAATCAGCTCCCAAATTCCCATCTCTAGTCATGCAACAAGGCTACTTAATAGATTACTGTGCTTAGTATCCATACCAACTACTCAGAAGGAGGATTAAATCAGCTAACTTGATCTTCAGCCTTAACTTAAATTAATGTGCTATTTACTTTCAACGCCTTTCTCTGATGCTTTAAAAGGTTTTACTACTCTTGGGAAAGCTCGGTTTGGTAGAGAACTCATTTAGATTATTGATATCTAAAAGTTAGCACTCTAGTTCAAATTCAAGGCCCAGGTTTTCCCTATGATAATAGAAAGACAGGCTCCTTTGGTGGTAACTGGTTCTGGTGGTATAGGTTTAATCATTCTTTGGAAGCAGTTTTCCCTTTGCACTAGCTTTTGAGGGAACCATAATTGTGGAATAAATGCTCCTAAGGTTGAAGTCAAAAGTCAGGTTAGCTGAATCTGGGTCATTGGCTCCATAATCAAGTACAAACTCCTTGTAATTACTTAACACTTTCAGAAAGATAACCATTAGGACCAGGATTTACAGTCAGCTGGGTGGGAGAGAAGATCAAATGTCTTTAAGTGGGAGAGAAGGCATGGCATGCTCTCTAGTTATATGAATTTTGAAAAACTGAAACTTCTATTCAAATAGAAACAGAAAGAAGGAAGATCACCAAAAAAACTGGTGAATTGGATACTCAGTCTGAGGGCTGCAGACCAGTGTTTACAGCCTGCTCTGTATGATATGGACCAACTAAAAAGAAATTTCTACCTCAATGGCATAGGTTTTTCTCTTCATCTTGGACTTGCATCATTTTTTCCTTTTCTAATAGGTGTATTTCATTTCAAAGAAAACTTTTCCAAATTGTTATAGTCCTGACAAGTTCTCATGAGGATACTCCTGTACCTGTTCTGTGTGAGCTAATCCAAGCCAGAACCTCACACTGATCTCCTGCTGAGCTGTTCCACACCAAAAATCCTAGCTGGCCAACCAAATAGTAGGATGTACACTTCAACTCTTTATGGGGGGAAGACAAGGATCTTCCTCTGCAGAGCAGCACACAACTGTATGGATTCCCTGCAGGCGTTTCCACTCCCTTCTTGTTCTGAGCTAAATGCTGTTAACACTGTCTCATGCTAAATAAATAAAAGCTTTTGCACTCTACACATGAAGGATGTCCTGGCCTGAAGCATCTTTCACATTCAGATATTGGACTCTAAGCAAATGACTCTACATCAAGACACTCTCAAAGATGAGCCAAAGGAATATTAGCCATGCACTAGTACAAAGCCTAAACCTGCTGCAGTCTCACATCTGAAAATTGCCCAGCAATGCACGTGCACATCTGACTGGTGGGAAGATTATCATACAAACAATCCCAAATTCACAGGTGATGGAAATTCCTTTAATATCCATGAAAGATATGCCCATTGGTTTTCAAACAGTCACTTTTAGTTGTATGTTTGAGTAGTTACTTGTATGATGAGTATGCAGAAGGAAAATGATTTGTGGTTGCTAGAAAAGTCGTAGCCCAAATATATGGGTAAAATATGCTTGCTTTATTTTCCTTCTCTGACCGCAGAGACATTAAAGCAAAGCTTTCCATCTTCATCCCTTTTCAGGATGAAATCCTTATGCTTTTGGTGCTTCAACAAAATAGAAATATTTTATCCAATGTATTGACCTCTTTCATGCTTTCAACAAAGAAAATGAAGAAGCAGTATGATTTTAAAAAGTGTAAAGGGATAATTTCAATTTCTTTTGACCTTTGGAAAAATATCAAAGCCTTCCTTATTATATGAATCTATATAATTATATTACAAATGACAAAACAAAGTACCTGGATCAAGCTTTCTTGTTATTTCCAGAATTGCATGCTTTGCAAAAATATTTTAGTTGGAAACTGCAGAATTTCACATCTTCATTTGGTTGACACACAAGTGTCACAGTTCCCCTGGAGCAGGAGTTCTGGATGCCACTAAGCTGAACTGAGCAGTGCCACCCTCCTCCTGCTAGGGCAGAGTCAGCAGCCTATGGGCTCCAGGACAGAACTCAGTGCACATAAATCCTTTTGACCTGCAGTCTAGCCAAGAGGCTCTGCCCAGTCATTCCTACTAGCTCTGGCTGCTATGGGATGTACTTTTAAATTTCTGTTAAAAATTACAGAGCATACACAATAACAGGAAATAATAAGTGGATAAAAAGTCTTTCCAAGAATGGATGTTGCTGTGTCTGCTTTCCCTTGCTATCATAGAAGACAACTGAAAAACACAGCAGTGTTCACCCATTTCAAGGAACAGATACCTGGAACTTTGGAGTTCCTGCTCACATTGCAATATAAAAGCTTTCAGAGGTCTCAGGAATCCCACTAGAAACTGCATATATTGAATAGAATACATATACAAAAATAAACAGGCTATCAGAATGCCTTCAAAGCAGAAAAGTCAGTAGTCTGAAAATACAGAAATAACTGAAATTCTCACTCCATAAATCTTGAATTAGGTTAGATCATGGTGAATTGCATCGCCTTCTGGCACTAAGCCCTGCTAATTACTTCAGTCCTCACTCAGGGAGTGGTGAGATTTAATATTACCATCAAAGTACATCCAGTCAGTCCTGCATCAGCCATACAGAAGCCACAACTCAATTAGACACTGAAACTAAGCTCTTTGTTCCCTTTTATACTGCTGGAGTCCTTGTCAACTTAAATTATGCGTGAATCAAGACAAAGTCCTTAAGACATAGCCGCCGGTGAAAACTTTTCTGCATGAGGGGGATTAATCACAGATAGCAATTAACATTCTAAGAATTAAGTGCAACTATAAAATTATACAAATGCTAATAAACAAACACATTAGCACTTATTTTCTTTCTGCTACAAAGATTAATCAAAGGTCATAACACTACAGGTGACAGGATTCCTGTGATTACAACTCCACTATGCAGTTAACTTCCCCTAACATTCATTCCCCTTTTCAAACAAACTGCCATATGGCCCTTAAGAAAGAATGGACAATGTCAAATGATTTTTTTAAACGTCAGAGTGATATTCAAGAGCTGCACTCTGCAAAATCTACATGAAATGAAACTGATCATTAAAGTGAAATCCCAGTTCTGAAGTACTTTTTTACTTAAAATACAACAACAGAAAAAAAAAACCAAACAACATCTTTTGAAATCACAGGATGAGTCAGGTTGGAAGGGATGACAGTGGGTCATCTAGTTCAACCTCCCTCCTTAAGTAGAGCCATCTAGAGCACATGGCATAGGATTGAATCCAGATGGTTTTGAGAGTCCACAGCCTCCCTTGGCAGATAGGTACTTAATGCAGTCAGCTCTTGGTCACAGCTACATCTATTACATGTATTAGGAGTGAATGGAGATGTACCCAGTACAATTTCAATCTTCTGCCTTTATGACCTGTGAAATGCAATGTGAAAATACCTAGGCCATTTCCAAGGAAGCCAGCTCAGTCCTTGACCTGTACATGCGGCTCAGGTAGGATGCCATATAAAAAAAGTGAAATAGCTTCCAGAGCCAAGCTGGTTATCTCTGTGCAGCACTGACCTGCACCTTCGCACCATCTGGACTGTCTGCTCAGGTCAGTGCTAGCTCAGAGCTCTCTGTGCCCAGCCAGGTCACAGACCTTTCTTTTCTCCATTACCTCCTCCTGGCTGGCTCTGATAGCCTGTTTTGTCAATGTTCTGCACAAGCTATGATTTTGCTTTCTTTCAGGTGATTCTGTCTTCCCATTTGGGCACTGGGCACTTCTTTCTTTCATTTATCTTAAATTAGGCTGTCAGTGGGATACAGTCTCCCTGTGAAACTCACTGAGTAATATTCCTACTGTGGTGGCACCTGGAGCACACCAGGAAGACACAATACAGAAGTAGTTCCTGGTATAGGGAGCCCATGCTATGGTATCAGACAAATCATATGGAATTTACTGCTGGCTGAGGGCTTAATAGCATTTCAAATCTTTTTTAGAAACCACTTATAAAGCTTCTGGGCATGCCACTGTCCTAATACAGCCGAACACTGATTCACCAGCAGCTTACAAATGTACAGCAGCATACACATAAGAACACAGACATGCCCTAACACCCACATTGACATCTCTTCCCTGCAATCTGGTGACAGAGTGAATGAGATAAGCAACCAGTTGAGGGTGGAAAATATATCCAGTTAATGACAGTGAGGAATGGTCTTTTCTTCCTGAAATGACTGTCTATATTGAAAGGCCTCTCTGACATGGTCTTGACATTTCTCTGCACTTGCAATGCCTGAAGCAAGATACAGATTGAAAATCTCTATTTTTATCTTTCAAAGGATCTGGGTCCCCATCTTCATTTGCTAACCTGAGGAGACTCGATCCCAACTTTTCTCCTCCTGAAGATCCTACTTATTAAGGAAAAATCCTTCAATTACTTCCCTTATTGATAGGAAATTATAAGAGAGCTGCACTTGGCAACGAGGCTAGTGGAGGAAGATTGCCTTCTTTTAGGAGATGGCTCCTGAGGTTGTGGCAAAGTGAATAAAATCCTGAATTTTATGTGATATGGTTTCCCTATCAAATGCTAGATAATGAACAAAAGAAATTGAAACAAAAAGAGAAACAGGACAATGCCAATTATACCCTGGGCTGCATCAAAAGCAGTGTGACCGGCAAGGCAAGGGAGGGGACTCTCCCTCTCTACTCCCCTCTCATGAGATACCACCTAGATTACAGCACCCAGCTTTGGGGTCCTCATCACAGGAAAGACCTGTTGGGATTGGGTCCAGAGGAGGCCATGAAGATGGAGAGAGAGCTGGAGTACCTCTCCTATGAAGACATGCTAAGAGAGTTGGAATTGTTAAGCCTGGAGAAGAGAAGGCTCAAGTAAAACCTAATTGTGACATTTTAATACTTAATAAGAAAGATGAGGACAAACATTTTAACAAGGCCTGTTGCAAGAGGAAAAGAGGTTGTAATTTTAAACTAAAAGAGAGTAGCTTTAGAAAAGTTATAAAGAATACATTTCTTATGATGAGGCTGGTGAAACAATGAAATAAGTTGCCCAGACATGGCAGATGCCCCATCCCTGGAAACATGCTTTCCATGGATTGGTATCATGATGTGCCATCCTATGGAGCTGTGAGTTCAGTGTTTAAGACCCTGTCTTGATCAGTCACAGACCAAAGAGCAATTCAAAAGACCAGCCATGGTTCATGATTCTGCCATGGGTTCTTGACTGTCCCCCCCCCCCAAGCAGATGTCCACTGCCATTTGAGATGTCCTAACATCACTTGACTGATTTTCAGGGGTCACACAGCTCTCCCATAAGATTTGCAAGAGATATTCCAGCTTTGTGCAGATCACAAGCAAGCTAGTACACCTCAGATTATACCAGCAGTCATGGCTATGCACCTGAGCCAAGCCTTAGGTTTCCTCTTCAGAGGTGGAAAGCATTGTCAATACTGACAAGGTCTCCATCAACAAGAGGGGTTTAGGCACCTGCAGTGCATGAAGTCCTATAATTCGTAAATGTCCTCAGTGCTTGTGGACACAATACATAAATCCAGGCATTCCTTTGGAACTGAAACCCACTGTGATGCATTTTAATTGCTGCAGGTCAAGAAATCTCAACAGCCTAGAGGCACATGATTATAGTGTTTCTCAGCCTGAATTTCTACAACCAGGCATGGTAGCTGTTTCATAACATAGAGTGGGTCAATTTTACCAACCAGGAACCATCTATTCAAGCAAACTTACTGCCTAACAAGCAGCTCCCAGACACTGACTCATGGTCACCGGAATCAGTAACAGTTCCACACTGCTTCAACAGTGCTGTTGAAACTAGAAACTTGGCTTACCTAACTCTGAGAAAATAGACCTGAAGGTTTTTGTATGATGTCCTCCTCATGTTAAAATACAGTCTGCACAAACAAATTCAGGATATTAAGTCTGGAATTAAATCACTGAAAGGCAATTCCTGTATATCAAGCAGGTAAAATAGTAACGGATCTAAAAGTCTTTTGGAGGTAGAAAAATAGGGATTTCTTACAGCATATTCAAAAATGCTTACAGGTCCAATGCAGAATTCTGAAGAATTATGAATAGCTAGGCACTGACTCTTAGACTTGCTATCTTCCTGTATTCAAGTGGAATCAATGGGTCTCACCAACACAAAGTCACGGGACAAGAAAAAGGCCACAAAAGTTGTAAAATGCATCCTGGGAAGCATCCTTCATGCAGGAAGCCTTTATCCCACCCACAAATCATCTGGGAACCTCCAGCAGATGGAAAAAGGCAGAGGTTTGAATGAACATCATTGCCTTAGAAGTGGGAAGCTACTCACATAAAAATAGAACTCTGTCCTATGCAGCAGCCTGTGAGGATGTGCAAATTCTGCTGCTGCTGTAATTCTGAAGCCCTTGAAGCTCATTCTCACACACACATTCTTTACGACCCCTGAACAAGAAAGGGAACAGCTAGACACAGTAGACTGTACATAATCTGAAGAGAACTCATTTTTATTAATATGTAAATTATCAAGTTGCTATCTCTGTGCATAAGTAATTAGGCACAGACATATATGGAAAATTGCATTTGGAGTCTTAAGGCTAAGTAGCATGTTTCCTAGTAGAACATCTAATTTTTTCACAAGGTTGCTGAAAGTGGCCATGGAGCATGCAAAGCAGGCACTTAATAAGGATCTAAGTTATTATTTCAGCTCTGAGTACTTAATTTATATGTCCTAGTTGGCAAATTGTTCTTCCAGCATGCTTCTCCTATTTAAAAGAGTATTTATCCCTAGATAAGGCATACTGTAATGTCTCTTAGTATGAGTGCTGGGACTCATCACACCTTTATTTAGCACCTTAACCGGGAGCCTGCTCTACTGTCCTGGTAATTGATGGAAAGAGGAAGAACTTCCACAGGTTGTGTCTCTCCCCCTTTTACGTATCTGAGGGATCTGTGCTCCTAACTTGACTTCAGTTTAGTGACCAAAGTCAACAAGGAGAAACCCAGATCTGTGTCTTCTGGGAACAAGCTATATTTGGATAAATATTTATTGCTTCAGGAAGGCCTTTTAATCATAATGAAAATCAAGTCAGTCTCAATTTGTCAACAGATGTGTTTGATATTCAGTTTTAGTATTTTATGGTAGAAATGCCTCAGGCATATACCTTTCCTCACAACTCCAGCCAAGTGCCACAGATATTCCTGCAATCACACAGGCAAGGAGAATTTTCTATTATTTACCCCATATTCTACTCTTCTTTCTTATATACTCCAGTTTTAGATATGATAATGATTCGCACAAGAAAGAAGAAGCTAGAAAGATGTGTTGTCAAACTGAAAGCATGTCATTGAATTCACTGATTTTATTTTTTTAACATAGAATCGATGTTAAAAATATTCCTCCTAGAGAATGAGAGGTTTGGACTTTAAAAATGTTGCCCTACTGACAACAAAATAAGTAGCTGCATGATGTTCACAAAAGTATGTGTGTAAAGGGACTAGAAGAGACTTTGTTATTTACTTACATTAATTTGTAAGTATTGTTGTTGTAGCTAACATGTTGTATAAAAATGAAAGTGGGTTCATCTCAAAACACTTGTCTCCTCTTGTGAAGTAGGCTATTGTACCATAAGGAAGCAACTGTTTAGACTTTTACTAGCTAAACCAGCAATATAAATTAGAAATAAAACTTTCATTTTATGGCCATTTTGTTCCAATGTTGCTGACAGTGGGCTGGTGTGCTTAAAAAGAAATTATGATTTTGAACAAAGATAACATGGGTTGCACTCCCTCAGAAAGGTACAGAAAGAAATGTAGGAGAAAGAATGAAACTGAATTCATGGTGAAATAGGGGGTACACGTATCTGAAAGGATTCCTACTGCTGACAGTACTAATGATACCATTTCCAAGGACTGAAGTGCTGCTGTCTTTTCATACTCAGCTGCTGCGAAGGAGAGATTGGACTAGATAATGCTCTAAACCATATCTGAGAACTATCACTTTTATCCCAAAGAAGGTGAAAAGAGGATAAGAGGACAAAAGAGAAAAAGAGTATCTTGCCATAAAGTAGATAAAGGAAACAATAATCAGATTTATACCATTTTTTCCTAAGGAAAAAAACCACAGAGAGCTTCCCCAAGAAGTACTTGGAGACAGATCATGTTTAGATATTGACTGCAACTTCCTAAGGATAGTCATGAATATGTTTAAATTGAGCTGTGACCTTTTCTTGAAAATTCAGATTTCTGAGTGGTTTCAAGCTCTTCATCACCTCAGAAAAATAATTTAACAAAAGGTTAAAAAGAAACCCTTTTGACTTTGCTTGGAAATAGAGAGTAGGAACAGGCATCAGCCCTACACAGGGGCACTGGCAGCCACAGAGCTCAGCCTGTGCATCAATGTGTGAGCCTTTTCCCACCAGCAGGGCAAGCAGCCTGGTTGGCTTTGCAATGGGAAGGAGGAGGAATGTAGAGGAATAGTCAGGAGAAACTGAGAAATGGTTTGACGAGTTGCTCCTCAGCTCCCATCAGCCTGAGTTTCTTTATGACTCACTATAATTCCACCCCCTCAGCAGCGTATGGGAAGAAACCTAGGTTGATCCAAGAGGATTAGATATTCTTTTGATTTCAGCTCCAAATGATTTCAAGACCCAAATACTGGACTCACATAAACCTGGCTTTTAGTATATTAGTGAAAGACACTAATTGATTTTTGGATAAAAATAGAACATATCAGAGAGCAGGAGACTGGTCACCAAGGTTATACTAAGGTTTATGACTGACAGCATAGCAAAAAAGCCCATGGAATGCCTATGATGAAAACATGCTTTTGAAGATCTGGAACACTCAGTGTTGGCAGATATTTTGGGTAAAAGGCATCAGGACTATAGCAGACTGGTCTGTCAGATGATCTCTGCATACACACTGAAGATGTATACACGGCACAGAGTGTTTGTAAGAAAGGCACGACAAGCTTCAGGTAATTTAAGAAAAAAATTGATGCATACAAGGGTACATTCAATTCACACATTTGCTTTGTGAAGCCACGTGGCCTCATTCTGTTCTCAGTCTTGAGGGCTCAGCAAATCAGCACCATCTGAGACAGGGAGAGCAGACACTTGGAAAGTGCCACTAACACAAACAGAAATGGTGAACCCAAATGTGAAAAGCTGTTGCAATATTAGTGGCATACAGCAGGCACACATGAGACCTGCCCTGTGTTTTCTTTTCAGCTATGATGTGTCACCAGCCAGCCTGGCACAGCTGCAGTACAGATGTGCTGTATGCCATGCTGATGGCATACACTTCCCCCACTCTGTAAAATACTGTATTCTCTGTCACTCAGCTCAGAATCTAGTAAGATAAATGTCTAGGTATAGGGGACAGATGCTATTATTGCCCTGGTCGATGGAAAATAGAGTTGAAACTGTCCATCTTCTCTGGTGGCAGCACCTGACCTCTCCACCACTGCATGGACACAAGCTGGCCATCAGTCTGTGAATACCTCCTGGATTAATTGCAGCAGAGATGCTTTAGTGCCTGGCAGTAAAATTAAAACATCTCTTTCTCTGCTGCAACTCTTCAGAAAAAAAGAAACAGGTTTTATTACATGTGATGGTGATAGAACAAGCTATTTACTAAATAATTTGTTAATCATTTTGCATTCAGTTTACAAAGAGAAATCTCACCTTCTGGGTAGTGCACACACTGTTCAATTTAACTGCTCTTTGGGCATTTGCTATTCACAGCATGTAGCTGCTCACACAAGACACAGGGTGTTCTTCCTCACTGCTTTGCAAGATTTCTAGAGCAATTTGGACAGATATTGTAGATTTTTCTTTGACTTGAAGGCTTTATTTAGCTTGACCTTATGCATACCACTGTCCACAGCTGACAGAATGTCCACATGCAAACATGTATATTCATATGAATACCAAAAAGAATGGACAAGTGTGGACAAAACCCCTCTTGCCTTACAAATATCAATGAAACAAATAAAATTGCATCAGGAAGCTGTTCCTAGTCTGAATGAGCAGTGTTTGAGACGTGTTATTCAAGCCATTCTCTCTCTTAGGATAGTTCAGCCTTTTCAATGATCTGTTCCCAGATGCTAAATTCATCAGACCATAAATCATAAGTTGTAAAATAAACTGGACCATCTCAATACAACCCAAACAATGCACATCTTCTGTGTCAATGTGGTTGCAGATGATGGACCTAAGCATGTGGAGATGCATGGATGAAATAGAATGCATTCAACATATGCCTGCATCTTCCTACACGCACAAAAATTTTTCAGAAGAATCAGAGAATCATCACATGAGCTGGTTTTAGCTGCCAGGGGAATATGTGTCATTTTGTGCAACTCATTTATACTCAAAATAATACTTGGGGACTAAAGACTGCAAAATTATTCTTTCAACACAAAATTTGGAACAAGACAGATGTACAATTGACTTGAAAATGTAAATACTCTGATCATCGTTCAGCATGAAATCCAGGAAACAAAGTCTTCTTGAAATTCAGTAAGACTTTGGGCTCTACATGTTTACAGATAGTGCTTCAGATAATTCTGCTGATAGAGAAGGAGATGCTCACAAACATTAACTTGAGCCCAGGGAAACAAGCCATTGGAGTGCTGCCTACAGAAACATGCATTTTCCTGCTGATGATAGAGGGAGCATGGGGATATTAGATTTAATAGATAACCAACCTCCACTGTGCCATTCAAGATATTGGCCCTGGTTCACTCTTGCCATTCAGATGTAATTCCATAATGAAACAACGATAACCAAAAAGGGTCTGTAACACTCCTTTGCAATGGCAAAATGAAACAGATGCAAATCCTCTGCCAGGTGCTTGTTGGACCCTGTTGGAAGGGGTCCAAATAATTAGCTGCTCACCAGATGGGTAGCAAAGCACAAACAATCTAATGTGTCTTTTGGGTACAGACAACTCTTTCAGTGATGTAATAACATTAACATGTGACAGCATTTAAGTTGTCAGCAATTTGAGAACTTAATTTTGTAGTTTGCAATCTGCAATGGTTTTATTTTCATTAACCAAACACCTACAGAAAGGAGACCAAAAATACAGCTGGCAGAGGGGGAAACTCAGCTTCCCAGCGGGACATCAAGACTTTGCTTTATTGCCAGTAAAGGACCTGAGACACTAAACAACAAACTAGAGAACATCACTAGCATGCATGAAAGCTATTTTGACCACTTTTAGTAATTTATAAGATTTTCAATGTCTGTGACTAATCAAAAAAAAAAAAAAAACCAAGACTGGGAAATTTTATCGGACACCCCCCAAAAAATGTGAAACATACAGCACACCAGACGTGGTGATGGGTTTATAGAGCTTGCAAGCAGTCACTGAAATAACCTTCAAAACTCACTTCTGAGCTACATTGGCACCCAAAGCAAGACCTGACTGAGACAACTGAAGCTTTCCAGAGAGGAATTAATTCTGGGCACTTATTTTCCAGCCTCAGGACTCCCACATTTGCTAAGATAAAGAACTGGGGAGGTTTTTGGGCCAGTGTAAAGATGCACTTTAGATGAGCAAATGCAGCCTCCGTAGCTGCTTTTCTTAAATAAATGATGTGAAGACTTTTGCCAGCTGTCTATACATTCAAGTGAAAGTGGCACATATTTTACTTAAAGTTGATGAGTATTGAATTTTAAGATCCACCTGAGCAACACTGGCAAATCTTGCAATTTCCTCATGGTATTAGGTGTCGTTTCCCAGAAGACCAGACCTCTAAGTCACAGATTATATGTGAATTTCAACTTTCCTCTTAATAAATAAATAAAAACAATTTTCCAGCTTTTCTGGTTATACACAAATATTTGGAAAATACAAATGTGGCAGCCCAAAAGGCTTCAAAACCAGAAGACAAACAAGGAATGTATCAACTCATAAAAGGCACAAGGAATATTAAGTCATTGCATTATTCCTGGAACCTAACACTTAGTTTCTGAGGAACTGCTGCTAGCAAAACTGTCTGTGTAAAATCAAAATCCCATCCACATTAATCCCACTGCCTGCTCTCTCCAGTTTTAGGTCACTGGCATTTGCTGGCCCGACTGAATTCTCCATTTGAATGAGTCATTTTATCGTCATGGAAATAGTTGTTGTTCCACAGTAGATTGTGACTGGGGACAAAGACTCTGAAAAGACCTGATTAATTTTATTTCACTAAGGTTTCCTTTGTAATAACCCAGTAAAATATTTACAGGAAAGGTCAGTACTAAGAACAACCAGATTTATTCATTATTTCCTAAACTCTGCTCCAAGTCCATCAAAACTTCTGATCTTCTTCCATGAGTTTTGAATAAGACCCTTTAAAAAATCACATTCATAAATATCTGTCTATTAGAAAAGCTTTAATATTTACCAAACAGGTTTTTATTTTTGGTTAATAAATCAATAATGTTTAAATCCCTCCAAAGAGAGATACAATAAAGAAATAGTTACATCCTATTTAAAGAAAAATAAAATAAAAAGAAAATTAAAAAACAAGCACCAATAAATTAAATACATGCCTAAAATTTCTGTAAATAAAGCAACCAAGTCTGTATCAAAATAACATATGAATCCATATATTGGGATAATCAATTTTGGCTATAATTTCTTTAAGATTTATTTTTTTAGAAGATAAATTCCTTTAAAAATAGTTATTTATCTCTATTCATCCAAGAATTTCACTTTAGCATCACCCATGAAAAGGGATGATAAGGGTTCAGATGAAATAAGATCACTTATGACAAATTTCCCCTGCAGCCTAAAGTGTGCCATACTGGATATTTTCTATCTGCTGCTTTCCAGATCTTGGCTTAACCACTAACTACAGTCCTGTTGTTTATCACATGACTGTGGATAATTATTAAACAGACATTGGGCATAAATATTAATACATAATCATGGGCATCTGTGTATAAAATATACATACATTCAAATCATAGGAGTCTTGCATTTTCAATTGCAGAAGAATTTGAAAAGCATGCAATCGAAGAGTCTACTGAAATTAATTTCAAATGGCACAAAAATAAGTCCCAAGAACATCTGCTGGAACATACGGCACAACAGGATGTTCAGTATTATGCCATAATAGTACACCTTGGGTGCAGCATGAGGCATGAAGCCAAAAGGCACATTTAGAGGGAAAAAAATCTGGACAAAAACAAATTAAATACCTAGAATTTTATTTAATATATATATAATAGTAGTTTCCTGTTTACTTTATCCTCTACATAAAATTAACAAGACTCACCACAGAGTATTTCAAGAAATCCAGTGTCCTGTATAAAGATTGCTTTCTTAATTAAAATACTTAGATGTATATTTAACAGTGCCCACGCAACCAAAGAGCCTAATATCCATTGCTTTAAACCACCTGGAAATCAAAGAAAACTTTTACCTGTGACTCAAAGTCGCACTGAGACATGACAAGAAGCCATGAATCACAAAGAGATCAATTGGTGAGTGAAAGGGCTTCTTTCTACCTTGACTTTGTAGCCTCAGAATGCTGTGGAAGGACTGTGTGTATAAAAGCGGGTGGCAAACTGCACATCAGACATCTCACTTAGCAAATTATGACATTTCCCACGGAGTAAGAACAATATAATTAAGCTCCTTGGCAAAAATACAAGAAAACATTTTGTCATTATTCTAGTTGACTTTATCTTTCCTATGTTTTTAGATAAAGGCTTGTTTTGCCTCCTAATTCTGCAATTTATAACAAAATGCTCATTCAAAATGACAATTCAAGACTATTACCCCTTGAGATGTCTCAGGAATCACAGTTGTATTTTTTCTATATGTCTCAGAGAGAGATAATATAACTTGCAAAATTCTTTCAAAAGATGTGATTTCTCCAATGTTTTGTAAAAATGGAAACTTATGTGGTAATTAGGCATGAGGAGCGGGATGCAGAAAGCTTCTGAGAAATGGAAGACATTTTGGCAAACACCAGATCACTCAGTTTCAGATTATATTTTTAATGCCAGCTTCCAGACTGATCGCATTACATTTAATTAGTGACTCTTCCCACACCTACTTATTAACTGACTGCTGTCTGCCACGTGGTCAGCAGGTTGGTAACTCCACTGACCTGACTGGGGATCTAATGCAGTGACAAAGCAGTCACTACCAGCTCCTGGATCAAGTGTTACAATGTCAGAGGATGCCAGAGGGAAGAAGGGAATAATAAATTGCTGTCTCTGTTGACTGATTATAAGACACACATGGGTAACAGGGAAACAAGGGAGATTCATGATTATCATTAGATAATTATTCAAATAAGGACACGGAGTCTTGAAGTCTCAATCTTATTACGTCAGGAATCTTACTAATAATGTCTGCATAAAAGAGACATTGAGCTACTATTTCATTGAACCTGGTTTTCTGCAGTAGGAAGGTCTGATGCGAGAAAGAGTCTGTCTCTGAGTCTGTGCTTCAGAAAGGAATTTTGTGCTAGCAGTACATTGCATTTGTGAGCATATGTTGGTGTGTGCATGTTTGTATGTTAAGAGGGTTGAACTTGATGAGAAAGTGGGTGAATTGATGAAGAGAAACATAATAATAAAATACATATGAAGACCATTAAATGTCTACTAAAATAAATGAACTCGAGGTAAAATATCTGGAACCTGTTTTCACATTCAAATAATCTGAAGATGAGGACTGCCCTCAACGTGTGAATTGCCATGAATAGCTTCCTGAGGACACTCTGAAGCCAAGAAATCATTAGAAGCACTCAGAGCACAAACACACTGAATAACTAAGCAAGCATCTCTAGTACTTTGAACAAAAGCTATTTAAAATAAAAGGCTAAGTAAAATTACAGAAAAGGCGAATGACTGATCCAGCAAAATGTTTTTCATTATTCATTTGTAATTTCATCTTTCTTTGCCAAAACCTAGAAATATGTACCATTAGAAAAGTACTTGTTTCCAGCTCCAATAAAAGTGCTCTGGACTATGCACAAGCAGCTAAAGCCCTGCAAGTCCCATCTTAATCAGACATCAATGATTACTGGGGTGGGGAGAAAAAAATGTGTTTGGATATATCCTTCCTTATCCTGTAGCAGCCCTGCTCCTGGCTACATTCACATCTTCTTGTTCTCAGCAACAAGCTAGAGCCATTCAATCCTGGCCATTATTGGGACTAATGCAACAGTGCAGGACAAAACACACGACACTTAGAAGGTACTCAACTCCTAAAGTAAAAACAGAGATCACAGGAGGTCAAGGTTAAACAACTGAACTACCTATTTTAATATGAATGAAAAATTTCTATAAATAACAAACTTTTCTGTCCTGTCTTCCACCTTTTATAGACAAAAACTGGTTTCTAAGGCAAAAAGAAACATTTCTGGGGAGGAAAAAAAGTATACTGAGCTGACATTGATGAAAGAAAGAAGGCACAATATATAGTGGAAAATTTTTCAAAACAAAAATAAATTCCTTGCTCTTGTGTTTTCCCTTCAGCACAATTGGGTCAGACAGACCTTCCCTTTACAGGAACATGTGTAAATATAGGTTTGAAAGTGGTCAGTACAAGGGATTTGGTCACAGTACAATCATCAAGCCATCTTGCCCTCAGTTTTCTGCCAAATAAAGGATGTCAGACAGCCACAACTTGCTTTTGTTGCCATGGTGGAAGAATGTGCACACACATTTACTTTTTAAAATATTTCCTGATTGCAATAATCAATAATCTGAGGACCTGTAAACAAGCAGTGGCTGGGTATTTCCGTTAAGCTTGACAGATGTCTTTGATATAGTGCAGTTTATTTTGCTCCCCTTAACATACAACAAACACAGGCTGTAACTTCAAGATAAATCTGGGATTAAATACTATGATTGTGGGTGGCAGCATGAAGTTCCTAAGAAAGCAAGTGGTATAAATGTCTCAAAGATCAGCAGATTCCCTGGGAAAAATTAGCTCGAATTTAAAGTTCTAAAACCACTTGGTCTTGACTCAACTCACCAATATTTTCCAGATGCAAACTATTTAGGTTCTAAATGAGTATGTGGTCCCCAAAAAAATTGGTTATATGCATCTTTCATGTTAAACTGCAGTCTAGGTCTTTACAGAGGCTCCTCCAAAGAAAGTTTGGCACAGCTTTACTCAGAGCCTGATTTCAGCTGAAAACATGGAAAAACAAAGTACTGTTAAACTGGCTACAGAACCTTTCACCACATGTTTATCTACAGATGACAGGGGGCTGCTGTGATATGAGGTCTAGCCCCCTGCTCTTGTTCTCATAATGCTCAGTGCAAAGTTATGACAAGTCACATTTTCTGCCACAGTAACAAGATGATGTGTCCAAGGTCAAATCTAGTGGATGGTGTAAAGACCAGACAGGGATTACAGAGAGTTGGGTCAAATACCAGATCAGGTTACTTGTCTTAAGAAGTGGGAATGCACGAGCAAAGGCACACTTTTATCCTTCTGTTGAAATATCTTGGCCTATGTTTCCAGAGATGCAAAACAGAGATAACCTCTGGAAGGCCTGGCTGCAGAGCCTTGCTTGGTTGAGACTTTGAAAGAAACTATAGAGAGTAACATACTTTTATTTTCCAAATGCAGCCAACTACCTAAAAGAAGCTTAAAACCAAATATGCACAAACACACACACGTGTGCACACAAAGCCACCAACAACTTGTTCTACTCCAGTTTAAAATTGTATGAAAAACCCAAAGCAGTTTGATTCAACCAAGCACATGAACAAGTGCCAAATCACTGATCCAGAGTCTCTTTCTCCCTTGGCAGGAAGAACAACTGGAAACCCTGCACTCTCTTTCAGCTTGATCTACTTCATCCTATTTACCAAGACTTCTGTGTCTGCAGAGTCAGACTTCAGCCAGACCCTTTTCATATCCCTGCAAGTTTTCAGCAGCTACAGATAAAGCACTGTATGATCTCTAGTGTGCCTTTCCCAAACCCATTTATTTCTCATCTGTCTGAAGTGTAGAAATTCCATCATGCTACTCTGAAGGGAATGGGCCTGGCTGAATTGCAGTTTCTAAGAATCTCATGTGCTTCTCACTGAAGGATCTGCTGAAGTTTTCATTTAAAATAAAAGTTTTGTGAAAATACTCCTTTTATTCAAGTTACTCAGTGGAATTCACTAACTTTCTTAATCTTAGAAAACAAGACAATTCTTCAATCTCTAAGCTTCTTGTTAAATGTTAAGACTGTGATTACATTTCCACCCTGTGAACGACTCAATTACTCCATGTAAGAAACTCCTATTTTCTTGCAGTTGTTTTCTTGCCATTTTAACTGAACATCTTTTCACCAAGTGGGGTTTTTTATAAGTTCTTTTTGTATGAATCGTATTGTAATCCACTGTCTGTCTAAGGTATTGTAGTATAATTGTGAAATTCTCTTTGCTGAAGAGAAGCTAAGCAGAGTCTCATGTGTACTGTGCATCAATCAGATCTCAGACCCCAGAGAATTGTGTCATGGCTTGTTACTTTGTTCAGTAACAGCAGTCTGACAAAACAAACTTGCGAGAAGATGACCACTGAAGTGATCATTACAAAAGCTTATGAAAATTCAAACTACCCAGTCTGACCACTTACAGCCGTGGCTGAACCCTCTAAATGATGTCTTTGTATATGCTGTAATGCAGGATTCATTCTTAAATTTATTAACAAATTTCAAGAAAAGGCCAAACAAGCACGGATTTAGAAACCAAACTGTGAATTGGTAGGTGCCAGACCTAAACTGTCAGTAGCATTTAAACAAAGCTATTCTTAATAAAAAAGCCCACGTGTTATAAATTGACCCTGTACTTCTCAGACAAGATGATTCCTGACCCTTGCAGGCTGCCCTTTGGTAGAGGGACAGGTAACAGTGTTTGGCACAGTGGGTGTCTTTTCTTTCTCTTGCTGTTGACAATAACAGTCCTTCATGCTCACAGGAGGCAGGTGTCAGAAGTCCTCTCTATTTCCCTGGGCTTACCACTTCAAATGTGGTTTGATGAGACAATTAATGTCTCAGTCACAAGCTGCAATATAATTGTGAGAACTTGATCTTTAGAACAAATAATGTGATTTTTTTGTGTTTAGGCACCCCAAGGGTTTGTACACAGACTACATTTATTTGAGTGTTGCCATCAAGAAGACAGGGTGCCCTCTGCCTGCCAGATATAATTCTGCTTAATGACTGTTTCAAACATTAAACCAGCACAAAATAATGCAGCATTTCTTTTAAAAACAAATAATTAACTTCCTGATTACAGTACTATGAACAAGGGTTTGGATTTGTCTCACCCAAGTGGGAGAGTGCATCACTGTCAGTTCCGTTCATGGTTGGTAAAAGAAATGAGCATTTCTAGAACATATTTAATATGATGTATAGGTATAAAAAGTGTCTGCTTCCCTGCACTACTTACAGTAAAGGATTCTAGATCAGTAATTCAAAGACAAATGACATCCTACTAAAAAAAAAAGCAAAACAAAGTGAGATAAAATCCTGGAGCATACTTAAACATGTGTTAAGTACAGATGTCTTAGACTTTTGCTCCTCTTGAGATGTTCTGCTGTCTATTCAGCTTTACCCCTATTTTAGCTGGTCCTGGGGCTTTCTTTGTACATACACTTGACACCTTTGTAATCTTCCTTTGCCTTTAATCATTTTTCTCGTTTGATTTAAGGATCATCATTTGATCTCAGGATCAGCATTTGATCTAAGCATGCATGTGTTACCTTAGCATCATTCCCTTCTTTGCACCCTGGGCAAGAAGGTATGAAGTACAAGTACCTGAACTCAGAGATTTCTTTGAATTTTCAATCATAATCATAGCCCATAATTAACATTTTCCTTCTGGTCCCACTGGCTTCTTTCAAAGTTATGACATTTTCATGACGGCTGCAATATTTGAAAATGGTGGCTCACTGAAGTATCAAGTGTACAGCCCTCTCATTACATCTGTTAGTTACAAACAACTGACAATTTTTCATAAAGGGTACATAAGACACGTTAATAATATAACTGACAGATTTGGCCTTTAGGAAGCTTTTCCTGGACTCCTCTCCTCAACTCCCACTTTTTATCAGTTTTGCCATCACGGTTTCCTTACAATGGTTTTACAAACAAAATTTAAAAAATAGAGCAGAAGCTAAGCCGAGTGTTCTCCTCTATTCAATGACTGTTCACAGTTCACAACTGCTCTTCAAAAGGCCCTCCCACATCCCTTATGCCTGAGTTTGGCATTAAGCCACCCACTAAAGCAGGCTGGGATGTTGCAGGCAAACCACACCAGCTTGTTCCATACACACGGCAGTCAGAGACGAACAAGCATCACTTGGCACCATTTTTTGCAGGCATGGTAAGAAAGAAGGAGTAGGATGACACAAGGCCAACCCACCATGCTCATTTATTCCCAAGGTAAAGGACACTAATGTGCACATTGTAGAACTTCACAGTCCTCCTTTTCCCCTAATCTTACTCACATCTGCATCATGCAACCACTAGTTGTGACATTTTGCAGCCCCCCTACAGGCAGACCATGGACCTCTGGGCACCTGACTTGTCCCTTCCTCATCTGCTTCTTCCTTACGTTCTGAATTCTTGCCTGACTCCCACTATTAGCAATCAGTATTTTATATCTATAAATTAAATTTATTTTCAAGGGCAATTAATTGCATTTATTTTTATAAAGAGAGGGAACTTGAATCTATAGCCGCATTTACATCCAGACTTCAGAGCTCTTAGGCTTTTTCATTCCTTTGCCACAGCTTTTAAGTTGGGAATAGATGTAGGAGGCATATCAAAAGGGCATTAAGTGAAAGTGTGTTGCATATTTTCCCACCTGCCTACATGTACTTGCATCACAAAAGAAAAATTTGACAGGACGGGCAAAAGATAAATCATCGATACTGGTGATTCTTTCTACTGAATTTAGTCATTCTTTTATGTCTGTAAGCTATAAGTGATTATTCATTTTGTAGCTACACATGAAATCTAACAGATCTCCAAGATGCTAATTAAGTAAATTCATATAATCATAAACATTAGAGATAAATATGACAGGTTGCTTTCCCCATCTCTAGTAAGCACTTCAGAATAAAACAAAATAGCTATTTGTAAGAGAAATATATACAGCAAGAGATTTAGCACTGTCAATTAGCTTTCAAATGCAGTAGAAATCTCTCTACAACACTGATATTTGTTCATGGCAGTATGAGTTTGCAGGACTCTAATAACAAGTAACCCAATAAAAAGGAACAAGATTTCTTATGTGCATTGAAGAAGCACAGCAGAGTTTATATTAGCATATCACAAATGTGAAACTGGGACACAGGCTCAATGCTAAATTAGAACAGCAGCTGGTATCCTGTTAGCAAGTAAAGTGTGTTTGCTTGGGGAATAAAAAAGAAAGAGACCAATGCAAAATCAAGCCATGCAAATGCACAGAGAACAATTAGCCAGAAAAGGATCTGTGAACCACACTGCACATTTCAGCTTGCCTCTGTACTGTATGACACATCATTACGACAAAAAAAATATATATTTTTAGAGAGGTCAGATCATATTCCCTCATCTGAATTAAGAAGAAAGTATTTTCCCCTACAGACAATCTGTAAATTACCAAAATTTAGACTCTGACAGTTTTGGCCATTTTTCATTCTATTTTCTTTCCTGCATCATGCAGAGCAACAAAGTATGAAGCAAAATTTCATGTTCTCCTATGTAACTCAGGATGATGGAGCAAGCAGACAGAATGCACAAAATACTTTCAGTTATACTTCACACGAAAATTTTCACTATTTATTTATTTAATCAAAATAGCCTTTTAACAACGAACCAGAGAACAAACGTTTAAAGCCATGCGTTTTTCTTTGGCTTCCTCTCACACCATCCAGTTTGCACAAAGTGAATTGGCCACTTAACTCCCATTCAAGACAGGGACAGATGAAAATGCTCTTTCAGACCAGCTGGCTGAGGCCACTTACACAGTTATTGAACAAGTCCTATTATGTCCCCTCTTTTCAGCTCTTTCCCCCTATTGCCATGAGTTTTCCAATATTTAATGGTTTTTTTGGGAAAGGTGAAGGCCTGAGGAGCTGCCGACACTGTGAAAGATATCTGACTTTAGCCCAGCGAAGGCCCAAGAATAACTGCTGGGTCTGGCAACCAAAGTAATGAGTACTTAAGATATCTATTGTCTAGCCATCGAATTTGCTTCACCTAAACGTCAATATTTTGTAAAATATTCTGAGTTTAATTATTTTAGGAAGAATCCAAAATAATCTGAGATCCTCCAGGATACATGAGCAGACAATTTTAATTTAAATTTTAGATTTAACTTGCACAGGCAAAGCAGCTCCAAAATTAGAAGGAAATAGAGGAATGAGTACACAATCCTTACATGCTCAGTGACAAGGACCATTAAACTGTTATCACATGAATGGCATTGCTTGGAAATACAGCATTTATTCTCTTAACACTTCCTTGCAGCACTGTTTGCCCTGTTGAAAAATACCCACTTATAAAGGCTTTTGTTATATTGGTGTAGTGTTACTGTACACAATCAGGTTCTAAATAAATCCCATTCCTGTGCAGTGTTTCAGCAGCTCCCAGTGACTATTGAGCAGCAGATGCCTCAGCCAGAGGGATAGCTCAGCTCTCCTCCCAGCACAATGCCAAAACCCACACCTCACTTGGCATGGGAGGATGACATTTTCCCATGGGAAGGCCTGTAACCCTATCCTACTTCTGTGTAAGAGCAAGATGGGCTGCATTGGCTGGAATACAATCTTTGATGGCCGTATTCAGGTTGCTTACTTAGATGCTGTTGGGGTATCTAAGACCAAGAGACCTGTTTTCAAGGCCATGACATGTGGCTTCTTGCACACTTGGTAAGCAGAAGCCAGGAGGCAGGGATGACATTCGAGATAAGTTTCTAAAGGAGAAGCTCTCAGAGGCAATTACATGCCTCCACTGACTCCAGTGACCTGTATAGCCAATGTCCTCAAGCACTCTATTAAATATAAGGGTTACATCCCAGACTGCCACCCACCCCTGCCTCAGTACAGACCTGAGTGGACTTGCTTCTCTGGATTTGCTGTGCAGAGCCACACTGGTTTGTTGCTCTTTTTATAAAAACTTAAGCTATGAAAACTTAATAGCACTCTGATTTGGTGATTTAATAAAATGATGTTTTTAGTGCATCTGTTCTTGGTTTGTAGAAGACTTGAACATGTTGTTACACATTGATAGACTATGGTAGTGAAGCCAAAATACCCATATAAGACCTTTGGTCTCAACAGCCTCCTTAACATTACAATGATTAACCAATACCAGAATAGTGGGAATTTTCAATGCCATAAAGACAAAAAATTTATCTGTATCACTGTACTTTACAACAGTGGAAAATATACCAAAGTTTCATCATCCTTTCCTAATTTTTGCAGGCCAACACAACTTCCACCCTGCCAATAATAACTAAATTACATGCAAAAAGAACGTATTGACTACAACTCCACCAACACATTTTTAAATGATTTTTGTATGTGGTTAACTACTGCCTTTCTGGAATATGCTATAATTCCATGTAAAATTCATGGAGAATGGCTGTTTCATTTATCATAAAACAATCATGTCAGTATATCCTTCTAAGTACTTAGCTTCCTTTTCTACAGAGATAATTTGGCTGATGAGATTTTAAAATGTCAAACTGAAGAGTTGCTGTCTACTTTGAAAGTCAGGAAGGGTGACTGCAGGTAAAGACTTCGGGACAGAGGGGAAAACATTTAAAATAACAGTAGGACATCAAATCTCATCTCAGAGAACAAGCTGATCTACAAATAAGAATGAGGAAGAGTGATCTTCATGACTGACACATTGTGTTAGCTCAAGAAGAACAAATTTGGCATGCTTACTGCATGATTGAAGGTCAATATGCCTGAAAAACGATAAAAAGGTTCTGGACTCAGAAAAAAAACCCAGAGATATTAAGGCCAAGGATGCATAACTAGCCCAGGTAACAATAAAGTATCTTTAGAATTAATGGTCGGTATCAGAGTGCCATCCTACAATGCCTGCAGTCCATTTAGAAGAAATGTTTGGGCGAAAATCCTCAGTGACGCACAACAGGCTATTATGAAACAGCACTTGCCTGAATATATTTGCCTTAAAGTGCCTCAGATTTTTGTTGCTGTGACTTTATTCAATAAAATGTATTTAAAGTTAGTACTGAGAGCTTTTGGAAGTAAAAATTGCTGCCAGGTACCCAATACTGCTTTTGCAGAGCTCCTCCAGTTTCTACATGAGAAAGCTGAGGCAGACTTAATTGTGCCAGTAGAACAGAACTAATTCAAGCACAAACAGTTTCAGCAGGGGCATATGAGGCTACCTGAACCACTCTCAGAGTCACCAGGTTTGGACAGGTTTTGAAAGACCCACAGTGATCTGAGACACTGCTACAGGAAAACTGCTTAAAGCCTTTGTGCTCCTATGCCTTTATCTCCATCCACATTAAGACTTAAGTCTAACATTAAAACTGCCCATAGAAAGAAGAAAAGCAATCAAATAAACCACTGAGGCACTTTGATGTGGAAGCAGGAGGGCCATCACAAAGGACAGTATTACTGGACTAAGATGCTTCCCTGCCATACAGCTCCTATTAACAGATAAACAATTTTTATGTCTCCTCTACAGCCTTTTGATTTTCTTGATTTTCAGGTCTGGGGCTTACAATAGAGACCAAACTGAGTACTTCAGAAATACATTAGCCTGTGCTTCACGAGCTAAAATGAGAAATCCTAGAGCAAGGAACTGCTGCTGGAGGCCAAGGTTGGATCCTAAATCAAATATTTTTAAAGTGCTAGTTCTTCAGTACCTAATTCCAGAATGATGCTTACCACTGTGTGGGAGAGACTGGAAATGTGTTGAGCACTGGCCCGTGGTGGTTTGGAAGGAGTTGATATATTCAAGAAAGTGTCTTTAGATTCTGAGACTGGCCATCAAGTTCCCCCTCAGTGTGGCCAGCTAGTGCTGGCATGTGCTCAGACAACAAGAGGTGTGGCAAATACCTGGGCAGCTGCACAGCACATTCTATTTCTATAGCAGTTCAAATTAAAGCTCCTAAAATATTTTTAACCTACTTCAGCATTCAGTCTACTTCTTGAGTTAAAAGTCATGCAGAAGGTTAAGGAAAGATTAAGTTACAGCATAATGTCCATGTTTTTCCAATTAATTTAAGTACTAAATCTGTATTTTTGCTGCATTTTTAAAGCTCCTCATTTCCAGCTTCTTGATAGCACTTAGGATCAGTACATAGCCCGGAATACAAAATAACTTGTCTTCTGTAACACTAAGTTTCCTATGAGCTTTACTATTTTAGTGCCATTTGGATTCATTCCCTCTGGCAATCCTTTCTTAATGCAAATGGTCCAAACTGTTCTCCCTCTAATGTGCTGCACTACAGAAATACACTGTAGACAGAGTTCAAGATATTCAAAAGGAGAATTTAAATTCTAATAAAATTTAAGTTCACTTCAAGTAAACCAAAGAATGATCAGCATAACCCTGCAACAGTGTTTATTTTCTATATTTTTACAGACATTTTGAACTCACTGATAATAAATGACAGTGTTCATTTTCTTCCATTTTGTCACTCAAAACACTCTTCACACTTCGTATTCTGTCAATTCAAATTTTATATCTTCAAAGATGTCTAGTTAAGAACATGTAATGGCAACTGATACAAGTTATGTACATGCACTATCTATACAACATTACTCCATTGATTTTAATTACCTTAAGCACGTTTGTAACAATTAATAAGAATCCTGCTTCTGAAAGCCTGCAGAAAGCAGCAGCATTAAAAAGCAATTGCTTATACATCTATTTCATCTTGAAACAGAACTACATGAAATCATGCAAATAATTGAGGAAGGGATGGTTGGCATATTTTTAGGTGTACACCTCAAAGAGATACAGCTCCAGAAAAAAAACCTCAGCACCAACAAAACCTCTTACTTGAAAATCTGAGCAATAGAATTTAAGGCAATATTTTACTTGGGAACAGTCTGAGGAAGTGAGCTGATGATCTGAATCACAAAATACCCACACTGAAATGCATTGTCTCATTTGCTTTCCTTAATGGAAATGTGAACCTCCATGATCAAATGGCCAGATCTAAAACATTCAGTATTCTAAAGTACTTTAATATACCTAATATGGAGACAATTTTCAGACCATTTTTATGTGCAATTGTGTAACAACTGGAAATTTTTGATGGGTGTCTTGACCTCACTGCACATACAGCTTCTCCCCAATTCTGGCAGTAGATATTAACTACATTTAAGTAAAGCTGCATTGGGTAGCAAAACTCCTTTTGGAACTGCCATAGTTTTTAATATTTAATCTACTAATGTGTTGTAAAAAGAACCCATCGCCACCTGAATTCCATAGAAAAAGAGTTATTAATAAAGACATATATATTTCACTGAAAAGGGTAAAGAATACAGCAAGGCTGCACAGTCAAATACTCAGATATTACATCACTGCCAAATCCATGCTTCCATACAAGCAACTTTTTCCATGCAGGACACGTACTCACTTGCAACATTCCTCTCAGGAACTTCCTCTCCAGCACACTGGATAACAGTGAGGCTTTATTTGAGGAATTTAGCATGCGAATTATTGGAGTAAAAAACAACCAAATCCACTGTCTTATAATGGGAGGACCTTGAGAGTGCTTAAGGTTAAGATTCATTTTGGACAACACTTTCATACTTCACGGCTTCAAAATTAACTCCAGAATAATAAATATTGTGCTATAATATACAGGGCACTGCTAAGACTTGGTATTTGTAAGCAGCTAGGTGTAGAACCTTGGTATCCTTACTTGCACTTAGAAAACGACATTTTCATCCGTATGTCTTCAACATTTTTTGCAGTGGAGTATTTGCAGAACATCAGTGACAGCAACTGCGATAGAAGTGTCAATTTGTAGAGATATAACAAGATGACAGATACTTCTTCCCAAGAGATATCAGCTATTTATAGTAATGCCTTGTTCCCTGCCCCTCTAGCCTGTTTCTACCATTTCTTTTCCAACATCCAGTCTTTTTCCTGCCCTTTCCATTCCCTTTCTTCACCTATTTCATTATGCTTTTTATAATGTCCTGTCTTTTTTCTCCCAATCTCCATATTTAATTTTTCATACTTCCATCATAGCCTAGAGCAAGAATGGCTCATCCCTTCACTCTTTGTCCTGAACCAACCTGTTACACTTTTATATGACACCATTCACAATAGTCATCTTTTTAATTGTGTTTTAAGGGGCTGCTTCAATGAAATACTTTACCAAGTGGCTTTAAAGCTGCACAGGTCTAATAACAGAAGTTCAAGAACAAAGTATATTCCCTCAATTAGCTGAACATACTTGATACAAACCTGCCTTAAATTTTCATTTCAGAAGTCAAAATTAACCTTTGAAGGTTATAGTGATTCGATTGGGTTTATCTGCTTGCTAGGTCCCTTCACCATTGCTTTGCTTAACATATACTTTTCTACTTACATATGTATATACAAAATAATGACAACACTGTGATGTTCTACTGTGAAGAAAAAAGGAAATTGCAGGTGTATTTTCTTCCTCTTGCAACACAGTAAGTCTGAAGATAGAATGAAGAAGCTTTAGCAAGCCTATTTTACCCACAACAGATTTTTTTCCATTTTTAAAAATGAAACATTCAGCTTGTCAAAAGTCATGCAGGTCTGATTAAGAAAAGACAGCTTATTGTGCAAAAGTATTGCAGCCTCACCTTAGAATACTTTTCTACCTGTATAATTTCTTCTCCTGTGCTAAATAAATCAGGGTTCACTGCCTCAAGGAAAATCATTGCCATTTTCTTGGTGCAGAGTGAACTGGCCAAGATGCCCTAAAGTTACTGTACTCTGAATGACCCTAATAAGAAATGAAGCCAGAATGCAACATCCTGATCTAAATGAAGACAAAGAAAATAGTGTCATCTATTTCACCCAGAACAAGATTATCCATGACTATCTGCAATGCACTTTACACAGACATTCATCATCTAGCTCTCAGGGAAGATTTCTGATTCTTCCCTACTCACCAGACAACATAGTAGGGTAAGGGTCTGTCAGCCTACAATACTGTCTTCAAACCTGAGCCCTTCTGTAGCTCCCTGGCTGGACAGTGAGATTAGAAGCTTCTAATATCACATTGCACTGTGTTGCAACACATTTCACTGTATCACAGAGTGGGGCTATGAATAAGAACCTTCTACCTGGATCCCCGTCAACCCTTACAGTAACTGCTGGTCTGCATTACTTCCTGCTACAGGAACAAAAATAATGCCTGTCAAACACTGACATTTAATATCTTCTGTCTGGGAAATGGAAGGAAAATGTAGTATCTGGAACAGAAGACAGCCCAGAGTCAAAATGTAAGTGGTGAGTATTTTTGGCTTCTAAACTAATGAGTAAATGGCATTTCTCTTCATTAAAATTCAAGCACGGATAAATAATGTATGGATCTACTGATATACAGAACTATTTTCAGTTGTGCTGGGTTTTACTTTTGGCACTCTTCTGTTATGTCTGCTCAAATAGTAGGAGAAACTCCATACAGGTACCTATGTGGACTAGAAAAGGAGTGGTGACACACACCATTGCCACATCCATGGCATCAGACCACACATTTCCCAGAACCAGACAGTTAATCCACAAGCTGGGATCAGGACACGTGAAGCAGCTGAGGTAGGGAATTACAGTAGCCAGTATGCTGAGCAAGAGAAAACCAAAATCCATTCAATAAATTCTGTTTTGAAATTCTCACACTCTTTGAGATTTAGGCTTCTCCTAGAAGTCCAGCTCAGCCTGAGATTCAAATCTGGTGTCTTGCCTCCTGGAACTAGAGCCTAAATAATTCCTTTCTGTACATTCACTTCAACTGCTCCTTTATTTTCCCTTTTTAAACTCTCTTTGAAAAACAAGCAGGTTTTTCAAAAAACCCATTGGAGACATCTCTGGAAGCTGGTGGGGAGCAGTTAATGAGGGAAACTCAAGATCATGTGTGTTTGGATAGCAACTCGTGCTCTACATGGCTGCAGGGCAATGCAAGTCTTCTGGGCCAGTCAGAATGGAGCATGGCATAAAAACCTGTACCTAAGAACTTTTTCAATGCCCTTGTTTTATAACAAATACAATCACAAACGCAGAGAAATGCATGGGTGCTAACAAAGAGCTGAGACATGAAGGTCCTGAATTTCCAACCCAACCTCTGAATGAGAACCTATGCTCCTAAGCACCTTACTGAAACTAATGGCATCTTCCCATGGGGAAAAAAGGGCACATGCACTGCCTACCTCCTGTTGAGAATAGCACTGTGTCTTGTCTCATTCTTCCACCTCCTATGGCTGGGAGAATGTTCTTTCATCTTCTCTGGTTGACTAGACCAGACCAGAAGGCACTTCCCAGATCAATAAGAGGCAAAACTTTTATACAGAGCAGTAATGATCATTCAGGAAATCCAAATTAATATGGTCAACCACAGCTGGTTTACTATCTATAATACTGTTTTGATAGTCTTTGGGAGAACAGGTAAAGAGGGTGAGGAAAGCTCTATTTTACTTCCAGTCACAAGCAGATTTTGGCTTTCATTTTCTATTTCCTGGCTAGTGACAAGTGAGCTCTCATCTTTCCATCCCTTTGAACTCCACAGTTTGGTTTTCTGGGGCTGAAGTTAGTGTTCTGTGATCCCTGGAGTGGTTTTGAAATCCTGAGTGGCTCTCTAATAAGTTATGGAAGAGCAGGACAGAATGTGGAGTTGGTTTGCTCTTCAAGGATCATGGCACATTAAGTGGCTAATCTGAAGTTTGAAAACTTCACTTAATTTACTTTCAAGAGAATTATCAGAACTCCTGAAACTACTTCACCCATAGAGAGGTTAGGGAAGCATAGAAAGGACTCCATAAGGTTTCAGCAGTCTGATATCCCTAAGGAAGAGTGGTTTCCAGTATTTAAGCAGGGAAATGAGACCCAGGAGCCAACAGGTCTAATCCTGACTCTACCAATGTGTATGGGTTTCACTTAAATTCACCTTGTCCTATATGCATGTACCACATTTTTTATAATAAGTATTTACAATGATTCCTGAGTTCTCTACATGGAATGTGTATTACTGCCATTCCAGGAAATGTGGATCAAATGATTCTGTTAACAGTGAAAAGACCCTTTCTGTCTGTCAGATAAGTTTTGCTGTGTTTACATATTAGACTTCTTGTCACTTCTTCAAGATCTATTGACTAGTGCTGGTTATGTGTCCATGCCAGCATACTCTCTGGTATTCATTCCAAAGCTTGACATTTCTTAGGAAACTGAGTATAATACTTAAAGAGAATTTCAGGTATATTTCCATATATAACCAACACAAGGGATTACCTATTTAGTGGTTTAGTGATGCTGACCACCACAAGACTGCCACGTCCTTCTCTATAAAATGAATGGAATTTGACCATTAAGGCTCAAATGTGCTGCAATAATGGGGTTTGTTTTCAACATAGTATAAGTAATAATCTCATCTTTTGAGAAACCATTCCAATTCTTTCACAACACTGTTTAGATATAGATGTCAATGTGAGATACTGATATAAAATAGAATACAAAATTTGATACAAAATGTGGACAGAGTTGTCACAGTACACACTTTTTGGACTCTCACTGAAAAGTTGCTGACTTCTTCACAGGCAGCAGATTAGATTCAAGCCTTCAGCATTCCAAAAAGACATTACCAATTTTAGGAGAATTAAAAAAGAAAGTAAAAATAAACTAAATGGTCAATGTAATTAATCTCTGGATAAATTCCACAGAAACAAAGAAGTAAATTAACAGAAATATATTTATTTCTAAAGCATTCTCCTTCATATAAAATCATAAGGTAACTAATAGATATAACCCATTTTGTTATTAATATAACTACCTCCTATCTAAGTTCATTGCCTACTAAGAACACACAAGAACACAAAAGAAATCAACAAGACAATTTTAAAAAAAACCAAATAGAGAGAGAGAATCCCACATTCACATATACATTCATCTCTAAATAGCATTTAAATAAAGCTTAACAGATATGATTATCAGCTACTGAAAACTGGTATGGAATACATGGCAATGAAAAGGATTTAACTGGGGGTTTGAAAACCAGGCAAGGAGAAATGTTGCCTGAGTAACTGGGGAGAACTATCAGGCCTGTGACACATATCAGAACAAGCCGTGGATTCCAATAGAAGTTCTAAAAGACCCAGCATTACAGAAACCTGAAATCTGAACCTAAGATTTCGATACCAGTAAAAACATTGAGGAATCATGCAACCATGCACACTTCAGAAAGGATGAAGAGCCAAGAACTATTCATACATAAGAAAGCATGCTGAATGTCACAACTTATTTTTGCAATTTTATCTAATGAGCTTTTAAGTGGTAACAGAATTTATTGTGGGACTACTGTCAATGATTTCCCACTGATGCTTCCATTTCTTGCTTTCATTTGCCATTCAGAAGGTGTTCTCTGCAAATACATCGGCCAGAAAAAGCTGCCTTGTTAATAAAAGCACACTTTTCCCAGTCTCACACTATGATAGATCCAGTATTTACTCTCTGCTTCACTCTATCCAAATTTTCTAATTTTTTGATTATAAAGAAGTCCACATAGAGAGATTTCCTTCTGTATAATGGGTTTTCATGTACAAAAAAGCTCCAAAACTTTACTAATCCACCAGTATTTCACATCTGTAAACAGCAACATTTCCTGTTGACATTCAATTTTGAGTTCAATCTATATTTAAAACACCAGTAACTCCAGAGTTACAATCCATTTTACACTTCAGCAGCTCAATTGTCCATATACAAGAGACTCATCAGAATGCCTTGCAATGAGCATGTTTAGCATTAATGGGCCTGTTAGCAGGCACATCCTTTTCATCAAAGCATTGAAAACCTCTGTGTGAAAGGACCACAACTATTTTTAATGACCTTTCCCAGATCAAGTCATGAAGCAATATATCCTGGTGTGAAAATGCCAGTGGGAGGCTAGCACAATAAAATTCAAGGTAAAATATAGTCTTTGTGCAGTCATTAAACTGTTACTTCTTAAACTGTAGATGCAGTCAGCATCAAGTAACAGGAGCAGGATTACACTTCATACACTTATGACTTTTCTGCTTTCTTCCTCCTTATTATAGCTTTTTTCAACTCTGGAAGTGTTCAAAAACAAGCAGACGTGGCACTTCATGATACGGTTTCAGGCATGGTGGTATTTGGTCAAAGACTTAATGATTTTTTAGGCCTTTTCCAACCTTAAGGAATGTATGATTTTGCTATCTATTCTCCATTCTTCTACAGGTTTTTTGCCTTAGGAATCCAGTGAATTCCTCCTGCAGTGAAGCAAAGCATCTTTGAAACAGCTCAGAGACCTTCAGAGTTTCCTCAGCTCCCTTCTCATTAGTCAGCTCAAGTACCAGTGGACTTCACACTTCCTCAGCTTATGGCATGGGACCACCTACTTTAATAGAAACAAACTCCTTCTTCAATTAAAAGTTGGTCTATAACCTGTACAAACATAAGAGGCAGGAATGTAAGAGCTGAAGTTGGAGAGGTGCCTTTCCATAGGGCCTGGACCAAATCTGCATATTGGGGCAACAGGATCAGTAAGTGGCAGCACAGCTTCATGTGTGTTCAGCTCACTGAACACACGGCAGCACTTCCAAACAGGGAGGGCTTCCAATTAATGACTGATAAAACTGAGGAAAATGAGCCTCTCCTCCCAACAAAACACCAATTTGTGTTAAGAGCACTGGGCTGGCAGCCAGAAAACCATGTGTTATCATAAAACCTGCTCTGCCAAGGCCCTTCCTCTATACCTACAGGCAGAAACAGGCCTTATGAATTGATTTTAACCCTCTTTGCAAAAGTAACTGTTTCAAAGAGGCTGATAACCATAAACTAAAACACAAGTTCCACCTCAACACGAGGAAGAACTTCCTTACAATGAGGGTGGCAGAGCCCTGGAAAAGGTGCCCAGGAATGTTGTGGGGTCTCCTTCTGTGGAGGCATTCACTCCCTCCTCTGGACCCATTCCTGTGTTACCTGCTCTAGGTGACCCTGCCTTGGCAGGGGGGTTGGACTGGATGATCTCCAACAGTCCCTTCCAACCCTAACAATCCTGTGATTCTGTCATTTCAAGAATGATGCTGTAACTTCAACATATTTTGGCATAACACACATGCATTTTGCATCAAACACTCAGCACATGAAACAGACAAAAGAAAATTATGCTGTTTTACAGGGTGGATGGACATAATTTATATACATCAGAGCAAAGAAGTTAAAGGGGTTTTCAGGATCCCAAGAGTCTAAGAGTAACTCAGTGAATGTCTGGATGTGCAAATTGTATCTGTAGCTCTCATGTTTCAAAGTGTTTTCCAATAAAAGGTACAATCCTGGCAAGGAATAGAAAATCAAAGTTTTCTAGCATAGCAGATCACTCACTAAAAAGCAACAAGGCCATTTAATTGTGCTTTCATCATCCTTGGGATATGGATATGTGCAATTAACCGTGGTAGACTGAACACGTACATTCACAGCAAGCAACATAAGCATGTATACTACAAATCTATTTTCTGTCATAACTTTATGCTGTCTTCTTTGATCTTCCACCACCTTTAATTCCATGTGGTGGCTATTCACTCCTTTTGTGTGTATATATATATATACTCCAATGATTATTCTGTCTTCACTTTTGTGCCTGCTTTTTCTGTTGTTCTTGGTTCTTGGGGTTTTTTCCTAGGTTTTGTTCATACATATTGTCCTTTATTCAGTAAGAAAATTGAAATCTATTTGACCTTCCATTATCATCAAAAACCCCCAACAAATCTCCTAAGTGTTGAATAATGATTGCCTGTGATAAGGATTAACGGTTTTGCCAAAACTCCTCACGACTTGTTGCATATTTCTTTACAAATTCAGAAGAACTACCCTAAATTAAAGTCCTCTTAGTAAATGTAAAATGCATAGTAGCAAGTCACACAGGCCAAATGTCCAGAAGGAACAAATATTATGCAGTAATATATTAATCATCAAGAATCAACCCATCGCTTAACTGATCCTTAGTGGTAAGGGACTGCAAATGGGCAAATCGATGCCATGGCATCAACTTTTTAAAAGGTTTTGGATGGATTTAAGGACTTAGAGAGTGTATAATCTGTGTTCTGCTCTGGAAAAAAAATTGTAGAAACTATACAAATGAATATATTACCAGATGTAGTACAAAGATGTGGCAAAAAAGGAAAAAACAAGCTGGATTGAACATACCACAGATATCGTTCACAGAATTTTCAAGTCTCTCCACTTGAATGAGATAACAGTCACACAGACAAGCTTGGTTATTCTGCTTGGATTTCCAAATAAAAGGAAAACTATCCTTTTCAGGAGTCTTTTAAATAAACTATGCTCTCAGGAGGTAAAAGGACAAATCCTCTGTCGATTTAAAAGCTTGACAAGAATGGAAAATAAAGATTAGTAATAAAAGGCACTGCTTTGCTGTAAAAAAAACAATTTTAGTGAAATCTATTTAGAATCTCTATTGGCACCCATGTAATTCAAAATACTTATAAATCACCTGAAAATGAGGATAAGAGGAAGCAGACAATGTTTGATGGGGATGCTGAGTTAGCCACAGTGACAAAATGAAAGACAACTCTGTAAAGCCACACAACAATCTTGTGCTGCTGGCTTATTCTGTACAAATTCCTGCCAATAAAGGGTGGGATTCATCTGCTTAATCCCGTGTACCTTTAGTCATTTCCATGTGTTCAGGTACCCTTCCTCAACTCGAGAACCTCTCTTGAAGATAGCTACATCCTATCTCCCCTGAGCCCTTCAGCAGGGATGTTTCAGACACATTAGAGCCACTAAAAGGCATCCCATTCTAATCTCATTGAAATTAAATATCAATTAATACAATGCCGACAACAATGGGCTCTAAGTGAACAATGATTATTCAAAAATAGTTTCATGTACATTTATTTTCGAATTTATAAGAAACCCTGGTTTACGTCCTGGTTTTTTGCCTTTTTTTTTTTTTTACATAAACATAGGTTGAAAATATTTACTTATAATTTATCCTTTCAGGTCACTTTTCAAGCCAATACATATTTTCCTGACTTAGACTTTGACTTAGATTTACTATTTTTTAATCTCAATGACTGGCAGCTGATAAACATCATCTTCAAAATTCAGCTCATTAAGAGAATGATATTAACAAGAGAAGATTCTTTTTTTACTCATTTAAAATAAAATTTTATTTTTCCCTCCCCCTCTCCCTATAGGTTCTTTAATTTTCCATTGACTAAATGCATGAAGAATAAGACATCAAACCTGATGGCTGAAATTCAGTCTTAAAGGTGTTTCATACTCTCTTTTTTTCTTTGTGGTATTAGTCATGTTCCTCCTGATCTCAATTCACACTGACTACATTAAGTTCATGATTTAATCCATTTTAATTCTACCAAAAGTAGGATCCTATACAAGACACGGCCTAAATATTTGATGGGGGTGGTAGTGGTGAGGAGGGTTGTGTTGTCTTTTTCAACGAGCTCCTAGAAAGCTGCCAAATTTGGTTTCTGCAAGTAACTCCTTTTTTCCTTTATCTCCTGGGTGGTTGTCAAGCAGTAAAACCCAGTTCTTGATGCACTTCCACAGAAGCTTTTTCACTAGTCAATCATTCAATAGAGATTTGCCTCTTACCCTTATCATTCAAGGGCTTCCTATTTTCTCCACCTCATTCCCTATCTTGCCACTGTAAGTATATCCGATTGATTGGTCCCAGTGCATCCCTACGTCCCTCTTCAACACATTTCCTGTTTCCCCATAGAGTATCCCTCCCCTTTCTATTTTCCTTTCATTTCTTTCCCAGTCTTGACCACTGGCTGCCTGAGGACATCTGTTTTGAATCAGGTATCACTAACTTCAGCCAAATTTGCTTCCTGCCATTTCCTGTAGCTGCACTATCTTCCTTCCTTCTAGATTTCTAGTAAAAATATATACTATGATACAACTTTTTCCAGTAGAACAGATACAATATATGCCACCTTTGGAGACCTTCCAATTATACAGTGGCAGAAAAAGTGTCCATATTTAGTTCCAGAGAATTCAGACAGGTGAGGTGATCTAACTGATTTGCATTTATTTGTCCAAATTACTGGCTTCTCTTCAATCTCCCAGTACAAAAGATCTGTCTTAGGGGGGTGTGTTATTAGATGTGAATGCAAGTACTTTCTGCCTTTGATCTACCTGCATTAGTGACCTCTAAATTTGCTTTGGTCCACAGAGCAACTAGATGATTTGAAAGAATTCAGAAAACTACTCAGCATATGGGAATATTTTCAGAGCATCACTGTTTGTCAAGAGTTGTCCAGTCTCTCTTCCTCAGGTGGTATGTGGAATTTACCACTAAAACTATTTAAGATCTGTTATTCCCATGAAAAGTTCCACTTTAGGTTTTGGTTCTCAGGGGGATTGATGAGGTATATCAGATGGGAGTTTTCTTCTACAGGACTATATTAACATATTAATGCTCACAGCTTCCTGAATTTTTGGCCTTTACATTTCCTTGCCATGCTGCCCTGAGCCAAACTTCTCAGTTATTAATGAAAATATAAAGCAAGTCTGCATATAATACTGGTGCTGGAAGCAGTGCCAGCATCCTTACACAACTCATATATATCCATCTGGGCACAGTCACTCCCAGGGGTCTAAGAAGTCATGCAGCAAGACTAAACTCCAAGCCAATTAGCAAGAACTTTTCTTTAAAACTTCCAGAGATAATGCAGCACATCCTTAAAAACAGCAGGAGTTGGGTAGCTAACTACTCTCGATGTTTTTGAAAGTCTATCTCTAAAGAGTACAAGCAGCAGCTAATAATTTAGCAATTCTATCAAAACAAGCAATTAAGTGTCTCCTGTATGATTTGTTCTCTATAAAATCAAGCTGTTTGTTTACCTAAACTTCCATTACCCTCTAGACTTAACTGATTTCATCTCCGGGTATTTACTCAATTATTTTATAAGGAATTGAAATCTAATTCATGAGCTACTCACAGTGATACCTAAATCTTTTCTCACAGCCAACCTGTCAAATGAGGATGATCAGTCAGTATAAAATAGACTATTTTTGCCAATGCATATTACTATACTTAGAAAGCAGAAAGTAACTGAGCTACAGTTCAGTTAAATTTCATGTTAAGAGTTTGTTGAGCCTCCCAAATTATTTTAAATTGCCTATCTTTCCTAACTTTCTGCCCTGATTTAACTGAGCATTGTAGTTTAACTACTTTAGTTCTTGACTTTTTCTTCCACAAATTAGCATAGGAATGTCCATCTGCAAAGGCTTAGGCAAAGGTCCTGTAGCTTTGCACAAGGCATTAGGCTCTGTCCCAACTTTCTTGCTGCTCATCCAGTTTGTCACTGGAGGTGGAGTTTGCACCTTTTTTTGTATGCAATGTGTCTTAAGAGAAATCCTAGCAAATACTCTCAGAAAAAGATAGTAACTTAAGGCCATAAGCATCACCTCTGCTTAACCTTTCATTACATTTCTTCCATTATATTACATTCTACAGTCAGGGGTGGCTTAGCACCTGTTAGATGGTGACACTAACATTGTCATTTTGTCATCAAGATTTCTACCACACCTTGAAAAGAGCACAATGGAAATGGCTGCAGATCTGCGAATCCTAAGAGCTGCCTGATATGGCCCTTAGGTAGTCATTTCTGCAATGCAGTTCATGAAAAGTACAAATAATAAAATTCAGGAAAAGCAGTATGTTGGCTAGAAGCAGGGGGAAGTGCAAGTAAGAGAGGAGATAAATTGTTGCTTTTTTTTTAATTCCCTGTATTCTACTGCAAGTGCCTGCCTGATCTGTGCTTCTAAAAGAAATCACAATAGATTGCCGAAGGCTCTCAACCCTACTCCCATGCCTAAATTCCCCTTTTGGTAGGCAGGATTGCTTCATTTTTTTCCCTCAAAAGATGGATGAAAGCTGGGATGTTCTCAGTATAACTGCATTCTTGTGAAGGGAAATTCAGAGCTCAGCATAAGCTTCACTCTGGAGAGTACAATCATCAGCAGCAACAAATAACATGCAGACAGAGGAAGTCTCCATCATCCCTGCAAAATGTGGCCAGTTGTACCTGGAGAGATGAAGGAAGCTTCAGCAAAAAGGATGGGAGATGTACTTCTGGCAAGTCTTGGAGACAAACAAGCAGGGGGGAAGGGAAAGATGGGAATGGACATGAGCTTCATGAACTGCCTATTTGGACTTGGAAACTTAAATTTTATCCAAGATGCATTTCAGTCACTAAATTGCTTATGTGGAACCAGGACTTCACAGTCCTGTGATGCATCCATGTCTGCTAGACCGGCACTTTGAGAGGGTGCTCCATGGGAGCTCATCCTGGGTAGGGAATAGAGGTGAGAACAAGTTGCTGTTTGTTATTCTTCAGTCTTTTTAGTTTCATGGCAGCTGGGGTCATCTGGATCCCATTCAGAAAGCAAGATAAACTTGAGGCTTATGCAGGTGTGACAGTATCTTTAGTCAATGAAGAACAAACAGAAATAGTAAGTCAAGAACAAGTATATAAAGACTGCAGTGGTAAGAACTGAATAAAAGACTGTTGAAAAAACTAGTAGCATTTACTTTTCTATGCTTTTAAGTCAAGTTATTTTAAAGCAAAAAAGTTCAAACCACCTTGAACATTGATAGTTTCAACCTGCATCTACAATGCATAGATTTCTGAAGTTGCTTTCTCTAAAATTCAATTATAAAGTATACTATTATGCCAATATTTTTGGCTTTGCACCCACAAACCAACTTCCAAAATAATGAGCTTTTTTCCCTGTCTCGTCTCTCTTCACCACCCCCCCCAAAAAGTCCTTTTTAATACAATAAAATAGTGTTTTTCAATAACTTTTCTTTCATTCTCAATTTCAAGACAAAAAGCACCTAATGCTGACCCTGGAAAATTGAATTATAAATCACACCAAAATTATTCTGTACTTTATGCACAAATAGATCTCAAAGAAATCTGAGATCTCAAGGAAAGCAGCAAGTATTTGTCTATCTATCTTGGTGTAAGCCAAGGGACAGACAGGGCTCTTTTTAGGGTCTGCTGGAAGCAAGGCAGAACTCAGAAGTTCCCCTGGAATAATTCCTGGATGCTTTTTCCCAATCCCACTCTGCCTCAGACCAACAATGATGCTCTGCATTTTATGTAAATTCCCCAGCAACAAGTACTTAGAAATTAACTGACAATTCTGTTAATTACCTATGAACCAGAACACAAAACAACTCCCACCCCCAACAAATCTGTCCTGATTCTGTAGATTATCACTACTAAACAAAGTAAAGCCAAAAAATAGTAGTGAACCCCCACATCTAAAATACCATTTGGAAGTGGTAACATAACCAGACATGTATGAATAAAGATGTCAAGATTGATTTAGTAAATAGACCATTCAACAATCTCAATTTTCTTGGATTTTACTGCTTAACAGCAGTTAAGCACATCTAAGAACCCAATAAACATGCAGTATGGTAAACTACTACTGCGAATGCTATGAATTCAAATTTTTTTCATTTTCCCAGGTAATAAACAGGGGACACCTTTCTACTTACATTTCAAAATCAATTTTGTCACTGATTTTGATGAAACAAAAGAAGGTCTTATCCAAAGAACTACCATTAAATGGAAAAGAAATACTGTGAATAACTTCACAAGAGCTTCCAAATTTCGTATCAGCCACTATGCAACAAATAATACTCAAAAAGAAATAGAAAATAAATGAGAAAAGTGGAAAAATCTGCTCAAAGACATTTTTTATTTTAGCGGATGCTGAGTTTCCATAGAAGTGATGTTGCAGAAAGTTAGTGGCAAATTTGAATTTAATGACGAATAGTTGAAAAAAAGTCATTATTCAAATCGCCCCCTTAAATCTCTAAAGGCATCCTTCATGCACATATCATGAGGGGGAGAAAATGCATAGCTGAGCAGAAATTATTAAAGTAGAATATATACTACACTAGAAAACTGATAAGCAGTACCTGATAAGTAAAACCTTCTTTACTATACTTAAGAATTGATAAAGTAAATGCCAAGGTTTTATTATCAAACCAGTTCTTTATTTAAAAAAAGTACAGCAGAGGATCCAAACTTCCAAGATTTAATCACTTTTACTATCAAGGGAGAGAGGGAGAAACCAAACCCTGCCCTGTTCCACTGGTGCAAATCTAGATTTACATATATGATAGCAGAGTTTTGCTTCACTCATCCAATTCTTATTTTAAGGAGTTTTGATCTACTAGAAGTAATGCCCATCTGCAACCTCAAACTCAAGAAGGCATTAAACTCCTGATTGCTGGAAGCAGGAAAGATATCCAAGGCAACTATTACTTTGTACACTTATCACACCTTATCTCTAAGCATCAACCACGGACTTCTACCATCTGCAGAGGTACAGAGGTCCTTTGGGACTTCCCTTCTCTCTCCTGTGGCCAGTTTTACGTTTTATGAACCATTTAAAGTGACTGAGTCTGCTAATGCCAAAGGTGACTAAATTTGCTTTTTAGCAGGCAGACCTGGGCTGAGCTTACGATCAAAGGCTCCACTGTGCAGAGATGCAACAGACCAGCGCACTCAGTTCTGTTTTACAGTAGCAGGGCAAATCCAGGCAGACCACAAATTCTCAGCTGAGTTAGTTCACCTGGCTTTTTTACTGAGACCAATCTTTAAATACCATGGTATGGGCTTTATCTTATACATTCATCCAGTAGCAGAAACCAGCACAGGATGATAGCAGAAGTTAGAAGTGTCTGACAGTGAATAATTTCCAAATTCTCAAATGATGTTTTGCATGACTGTGTTCCCTGTAACAGCAGATGACTGGGTTCCCTCTACTGAGGTTTATCCCACATCCTTTAATCCAGTTTTGCCATTATGCTACTGTTATAACACATAAATATTTTTAGGTGGCTATCCAGTGTTAGAAATCACGGTTCTTCAGACAGCCATGACTGGCTTTTTCTGATTACCTAGTCTGCAAAGATAAACAGTTTAAAAAAAGTAAATGTTTATTCAAATAGGAATATCCCTAAGTACCTCAGAAATGAGGACATGGCAGGGAGGAATAAAATGTGAGAGCTGTTCTGTGGGTGAAAAGAGAGCACCAAAACATGGAAGAGCACTCCCTTACCCATCCTTCCATCCCCAAAATGTTTCAAGACCCAGGCTTCTCTCAGGAAATCTGAGACTGGTGGCAGAGAAGGGAGTAACACAGCAGTCAGACTGAGAGGCAGGTGGCAAAGCAAAAAAGAACAGGAGTGATTGCAGGTTTAGATTAACTGGAGACAGGGACAGAGGGTTATTTATGCAGCGGAGATAAGTATAACTGGGGTAAACTCAGGAGCTGACACTAGAGGAATGAAAAAGGAGATACTGAAACCTATGTATAAAAATACATATACATATACATAGTATATACTTGTGGGAGGAAAAGCTTCATCTTTCCTGTGGTTTTGCTTTTTCTTTAATTCTACAGCATCCTATTTTAGATGTTTCCACCATACATTATAAACAATTCAGAGGAACAGAGAACGTGTAGCCTTTAAATGAAGCTGCCCTGAAACTCAGCCCTGAGCAAGGACAGTGACATTGGAGCAGCTTGCAGATCTGACAGCTCCTGCACACTGTCACTGTCCCCTTGCTCCTCAGCTAGAGCCCAGCTCACAAAACAACACAGCAAAGGGATGGCCCAGGTCACTAAACTGATGTAGCAAAATCCTCTTCTGAAGTTATACCTATGATGGTGAATATTTTTTTAAATGTCCCTTTCCCTTTCCACAAAGGAGTAATATTCTGTTCTGTCAGTGACTGTTCTGTTACAAAGTCCTAAGGTTGTTCCAAGAGCTGACCAGTTGAGTACACAGAAGAGTACAAGGACGTGATATCATGCATGGACTATTAGCTTTATTATGGGTTAATTGGGTTAATTACCCTCAGCGCAGCGCTCGTTCCAGAGTTGATATGCTCAGTGTATCCCTACACAAAGCAGTCATGTTCTCCACCTCTCTGCTTCTCACCCTTGTTTCTAAAATGGGGATAACAGCTTTTCCCAACTCTTTCACGAGGATCTTGTGAAAACAAATTAACATGCTGAGATGCTCAGACACTGAGGAAATCCAGTGAAGCATCCAAGGTAGGAGAGACGGCCCTACTGTGGTTTACACAAATAGGTACTGTTAGAATGACTGACAGGATGGGGCTGGATCTCTAACTAATGTTAAACACTTCAAGCAAATATTTATCCCTGTGACTTGACAGTGAGTCTTGGTGCAAAAAAGGCAGATGTCCACCAAGAAAAATTCATGCAGGGTCACTGACACCGAGAGATGGATAGAGAAGCTCCAAGAGTCATCAACAAACAGGGCAGAGCACCTTTGGGTTTTGACAAGGCTCAAATCCCAGGAAGGGATGATAGAATTCAAGTCTGTCTGCAGGGATAATTGAAGCTCTGGTTTTCAAAACCCTGAAAACAGAGTACATTTAGACCTATAATTCTCAGTCTTCCTGTGACATGTAACAGCCTATCAATTATATGTTTTACAGGAAATTTACATTCTCTGCTTCCTTAGAGAGCCCAGAACAAACAAAAAAAGCAAACAAATCCTAATTTGCATTTGTTCACAACTGAAAAAAAAAGTTTCAAACAGCAGAGAAATGAGTACTCTGCAGGGAAGAGTAATTTCTATCAGCATTCAAAGAAGCTTCTTATATTCATTTCTTGGGAAATGCCTGTGCAACACGTCCCTGATATATAAGCTGTCCCAGTCCCAGGGCAGGATTTCTGTGCTTATTTAGAGAGGCATATGAATGATACCAACAGGGTCAAACGGAGAACCCCCAAGCAGTTCACAGGAGACATTCAGAACTTTCCAGGAATAAATCTTTGCAGAACACATTTGCCAATATTGTTGTTTATAGCCATTTATGTGATAAAGAGAGACTTTTAGGTTCCCAGAGCCCTTTAAGTGCAAATGACATTATACAGTATGTATGTACTGAATGAAAAATAGGACTTGCAATCTAAAAGTACCAATGAAAATGCCACTAAAACATATGGTCTATTATGTTAAACAGATTTTTTTTCAAGGTATTAAGGAAAAAGGCATTGGGTATAATATCAGATTCCATGAGATGTTGTAATACCTCTACACAGCTTGGGCTGTGCCCAGATCCAATCCTGTTTTCCTTTGCATTTTGCCTGGAAGTCAGCAGCAGCTCTACCTATCTATTGATGATAGTAAGGCTCTGCAGAGGGATCCAGACGTGCTGGATTGATGAGCTGAGGCCAGTTGTATGAGGTTCAACAAGGCCCAGTGCTGGGTTCTGTACTTGGGTCACAACAACCCCAGGCAGTGCTAAAGGCTGGGGGCAGAACAGCCAGAATCCATCCCAGCAGAAAAGGCCCTGGGGGTGCTGGTCAACAGCAGCTGAACATGATCCAGAGTGTGCCCAGGTGGCCAAGAAGGCCAATGGTATCCTGGCCTGGATCAGCAATGGTGTGGCCAACAGTGACCATCCCCCTGTGCTGGGCACTGGTGAGGCCACACCTTGAACCCTGTGTTCAGTTCTGGGCCCCTCACTGCAACAAAGACATTGAGGGGCTGGAGAGTGTCCAGAGAAGGGCAACGGAGCTGGGGAAGGGTCTGGAGCACAAGTTATGAGGAACAGATGAGGAAGTCAGGGGCATTTAGTTTGGAGAAAAAGAGGCTGAGCTAGGACCTTCTTGTTCTCTTCAACTGCCTGAAAGGAGGTTGTAGACAGGTGGAAATCAATGTCTTCCCCCAAGCAGCAAGTGACAGAATGAGAGGGAATGGACACAGGATGCACCTGGGAAGGTTTAGTCTGGATAGCAGGAAAAATTTATTCACTGAAAATATGGTCAGTGATTGAAACAAGCTGCCCAGGCAGGTGGTGGAATCACCACTTTTGGAGCTGTTCAAAAGGCATGCAGATGTGGCACTTGGTGACTTGGTTTAGTGGTGAGCAGCGCTGGGTTAACTGTTGGACTCCATAATCTTAGAGGTATTTTCCAAGCTTAATGATTCTATGGTTGCAAAAGGATAACTATAATGAAATCTGTGTTTGCAGTACCTAGAAGCAAAGTCTTGTACCTGTGTGTACCTGCTGTATGTCAACACTTTGCCACCTTTCTCAGTGGTTACCACTTGGGATATACCTTCAGCTCAGACACTGTGTCAGAGCTGGCTGCCCAGGTCTCCTGTATCATTAGTCAAGAGAAACACAGCCTTCCATAACCCAGTCCCTTCATATCAGTGTGAAGGTGAACTGTCCCTCAAAAGTGTTTATAGCTCTCCAACGACATAAACCTGGACAGATGAATTTCACTGTCAGCATCACTATCAAACACTGCTGAGCAAGGCACAGTTTCTATCTTTTTTCTGCCACAACTGCTTCCCCCACAAGTTTCTTCTATAGATTTTTACTACAGCATGAGGCAAAGTGAGGCTGCTTGCTAACATATAGTTAGATATCATGACAGGAGTTACTGACCTCTGAGGAAGAGTCCTACTCTTCCAGCTGAGCTCCCCTTCACCTGTTGGCTACATACACATACACTTTTTAAAGTTATATGGTCAACTTCTTTGGTTTTTTTTTCCTACAAAAAAAATATTAGATCGTTACTTCATTTTACACTGCAGCACATCTAAGATAAAAATAAGAAAAACAAATTTGCTGACTTTACTGGGGACTAGAAACACATCTAAGCAGTCATAATAGTCAAATTCTCTGGTTATTGCAGGTTGTAAATAAAGAGTGGAGCTAACTTGGGTTTTGTGCACATTGCCATAAACGCAGAATGTTTGACTCACTAGTGTTTGACCATAGCATGGAATTTCCCATGTCAGGAGAGTGTGGCTTTTTGAATAGCAATATCCCTGGTATATAACCCCCAAGCAAGGTATAGCCTATCACAAAAACTGTACTCAAACAGTGCTTTCCCTCTGGGAATAATAAATAATGAATACTGTAGAAAGTGGATGGGCATATTGGTTTTAAACTTCAGTAACACTGTCAAAATGTTGCCTGACTGAATGAGCAGTTAAAACAGAATTTTAAAATAGTGTCCAGAAGAAAATTAAGTGTTGTTTAAATTTTTTTTTCTCATAAACCTCATGCGCCGCAATGATTTTAAGTAGTTAAATCTATATTTGCTTTTCCATAAAAGTACCTTTAAGTAATTGCTCTCATAAAGATCAATACTAGGTTTCAGCTTAAACAAAATTTCTATAATCAAGTTAGAAATATTTTGCTCTAAATTATGCACTGCTACACTTCTGTGACTGGGACTGCTGCAGAAACATCCTGGTGCTTTCCATAAAACAAAGAAAGCAATAAAGACAGCAAATATCCTATACATAATGTGTGCTTAATGAGATTACTCATTGTAAATAACTCATGCAGAATGTTTCCTGATGATGATGGCAAGCAGCTATGTGGGTCAGTCTGCAGATAATGGTTTTGAGTAGCTTAATGTTTATCATTAAAAATTTTTAAATGTATTATCAACTTATCTGCAGGGTTTCTGAGATTGTTTTGCAGTTTTGAAATCCTTCCCTAGTTTCACTGGGAACTGCAATGGGATGAAGGACCATATATGTTATAAATTAGCTATATATATTTCTTTATCAAATGGCTATTGCCATTTCAAGAAATCTTCTATCTCCCTTCTTCCCTTCTATTTGATAAAATAGTGGCGCAAACAGCTTTGTTTGCCTTATCTCTCTCAAAATTTGCTCCTAAACCTAATCCCTTCTGTTTACAGATACTCTGCTAGCCTATGCCTCTATCTACCCAAGCATGAAGCATTTGCTGCCCTGCTGGGATGTGCTGTGGTTTGCTGCTAATCCAACACTACCTTAGCCTAGTAAGCCTAATTTTCCCCACTGAATCTGTAAATCAGATTACAGGAGAGAATCTTCAGCACCTCCAGCTACTGCCAACAACAATAGGAACAGCATGTTTTTCCTCGGGGAAGGCTAGGGAGAGGTAGTGAAAACAGGAAGGAAGCATCAGAGAGTTATCCAAGAGGAAGGGGGATTTAAGTGGCTATTTTAAAAAGCATCTTCATAGCTGGCAGTTTGTAACAGACAGTTGGTAACATTGCAGGGTACAGACAGACTTTTTTAGCCACACCTTTTAAAGAATTGGACAATAAACTGCATTGAGCACCGGGCAAGGAGCGGTACAGGAGACCTAGGAATGAAGAAGATCTGCAGGAACATAGAGACCTAGCAGAAATATGGCATTACTTTAATACCTCCTTTAAAAATAAAGTTGGGTTTTAGCACTCAGAATTTTCCATTGCCATCAGCACTGAGGTGAAAGACAGAAGAAGCACTGTATTAATAGCTCTGTTCTCAAATATTTCACTTTATCCACAAAAAACATTCACCACCACCCAGATTGTGAGTGAAATTTATTAGCCAAGAGGGGTTTAGTAGAAAAAGACTTAAAGCTTAGAGAGACCCTGCAAAATGCATTTCTTGGAGCGTAGAGCAATCTGTTTATATTATAGAGCACATCTACACAGGAGAGGATGGGATGTCATTAAGAGGCACAACGCTAATCCCAGGAGAGAGCTGACCCCTGCCAAACAGAGACTTCTATTTGTTTTGTGTTAAACAAAGCAAGACTGATTTCAGAAACATTTCTTCCAGGCTCATAGCCCTAGACCAAATCAGAAGATGCATGTTTCAATGTATTTCTGTTTGGCTCCATGTCATGTTAGAACATTCTTTACACAGAGCACAACCACCAAAACTAACTTGCATCTTCCAAATCATCTTCCAAAAGTATGAATTTCTTTGGAACAACTCCTGTGAAATGAATGTCAATACAAAAGCCTTGATTTGTTTAAACCAGGAATGTTTATGGGTTAACTCTCCAATCAGGCAGGCTAAATTCAGAGTTGTACGGGGCATTAAAGCATTCCTGTTCCTCCAGTGTTCCAAATAAACCGGGAAAAGAAAAAACAGAAGTAACTATATCCTCATACAGATCTAGCCATACAAATAAAACAAGAACATATGCAGGTTCAAAGAGGAGTAATACTTGCTCTCCTTGTGCTATGGATATAGGCAAATCAAGGGGCAGAAAGTTCAGCTGCAGAGTTCAAAAAGTTCAGCTGAGAGCTCAGCTGCAGAGCAGCCTGGTACCCAAAACCTTCACTAGATTTCTGCAGAATGTAGCACCTATATAAATTTGCAATCCATGAGCTATGGCAGCAGGTACAGCTCCTGCGTTTACCCTGCAAGGACCTTAGGCTCACCTTCCCTTAAAGTCACTGCCCCTCTCTTCACATTGAGGGGGCAGCTGATGCTGTATGAGGCTCTGCTTAAGTGATGTGCCAGATCCTTTATCTTTTGTGCCCATACCCCTTTTACTGCTCCTTCCTGCTGCTTCTCCATGGCAGATGATGCCAAAAGGGATTTTTTCCGTGGGCTGGAACAGAGGGCCAAGGAGCTCTGCTGAGAATGCAGCAGGGAAAAGCAGAGGGAACCTATTAATGCTGCAGGGTGATCTAAGGTGAATGCTTGTGCTGAATGCCAAGCTCAAAAAAAGCTGTCAAGTGGGCTAGAAGGAAAGACAACCCCAAATGTTTTTGCAACACAGGTGCAGCTTCTGACACTTCATTATCTTTACATAATGGATCTAGCTAGCTAGAAGCCACAGCAATAGGGAGGTGTAGTATGATAGAGAGCAGTACAGTGAACTCCTTTTGGAGAATTTTATAATCAAATTCTACAATCCTTTGGAAGACATGACTAAAAGTGCAAGTGCAGACAAAGCCACCCTTAGGTAATTCCCTTGATTAAAACTCTCAGACTCAAAATGAATCTAATTAAGGACATTGTGAAGGCACAGAAAGTCAGTGTGCACTTTTGGCCTCTTTCGCAGATGATGAGTTGCCAAACAGAATTGAGAATCTTAACTGCAAGAATCATCAACAAATTCAAATAGGATAGTAAATTAGGGATGGCAAAATTCAAACTGTTCTATAACAACAATGTTGCCACATCTCCTGGTTCTTGCATTAGATGCAAAAGGCACTCCCAAGAGAGGACACAGTGCTTTTTATAAAAAATGCTGAAAAGGAGAGTCCAGACACATGCCATCCTCAGTAACACAGACAGAACAATTGATGAAAGAGGATACCTTTTCTAGCAGTTTGTTACTCCTTCGTTGTTCAACACTGTTCCCTCTACCACTGTTGAGAGACAACCAAACACATGCTGCAGTCATCTAATAGAGTTGTCACAACTGGCCAGATGTCTGGGGTTTTTTTTGTTTTTCCCCTACAAGACTTTTATAGGACGCAATATGCTTTGATGTGTCACTAGAAGTTTTCATTTCATTAATCAGCTTTCTATCAAAATGCTGATGTTTCACAGATATTTTTCTATGATAAAGGCAAGTCAGCTAAAAAACACTGTTGAAAAAAGATAGGGAAAAATATCGACCACTTAGAAGTTAATTTCCGTCTGATTTAATTTTCTCCGACTGTCTGCAGTAGTCTCCCAGGAAAATAAGTCTACTCAAGTATAGTAAAATGTGCCTATAAATATGTGATACTGATAAGACAGACAGTTTGTCTGTTTGGCTGTGTAGAATATTTTTTGATAAAAAAGAAGCAGAAGGTACTTGGGAATTACAACTTATTTGCCTTCACTCCATTCAGCTTCTATAATCAAGAAAAAATATAGATAATAACAAGCTCCAAGTAGGCAATTACCTCAAGGACCACATGTTGTACTCTATAATCAAAAAAATGGCAATCAAGTGAATGGTTGACATCTATTCTAATAGAAAGTTGGGGTTTTTTTCATAGACTCATAATTGTCTGGGTTAGAAAAGACCTCAAAAGACCATCTAGTCCCACCCACAGGCAGGAACACCTGCCAATAGAGTAGGTTGCCCAAAGTCTCAACCAGCCTAATCTTGAGAACTTCCATGTGGATCTACAGTTTCTCTAGGCAAACTGTTTCAGTGTCTCACCAACCTCATGGTAAAGAATTCCTTTTTTATGCTCAATCTAATTCTACCTTATTTCAGCTTAAAAACATGACCCCTTTTCCTGTCATTAAAGATCCTATTAAAAAGCTTGTCCCCATCTTCCTTATGAGCCTCCTTTAAATGGGGAAAGGCCACGATAAGGGCTCCCTGGAGCCCTCTCTGCTCCAGGGTGAACAGACCCTGTCTGTGCTGAAGAGGTGCTGCAGCGTTCTGGCCATTTCCTTGGCCTCCTCTAGACCTGCTCTAACAGGTCCACACCCTTCTTATGCTGGGATCCCAGAGCTGGGCACACCACTCCAGTTGGGGCTCTCATCACAGCAGAGCTGAGGGGCAAAATTCCCTCCCTCACCCTGCTGGCCATGCTGCTTTGGATGCAGCCCAGGATACAAGTGGTTTTCTGGGCCGGGAGTGCACATTGCCAGTTCATGCCCAGTTTTTTATCCACCAGTACCCCCAATTCCTTCTCCTCAGGGCTGCTCTCAATACATTTATCTCACATCTCACAGTATGTGCTGACACTGGTGCTTATCTTGACTCGGGTGCAGCACCTTGCACTTGGCCTTGTTAAACTTAATGAGGTTCACACTGGTGCACATCTCCAGCCTGTGACTGTCTGTTGGATGGCATCTCCTCCCTCCAGCATAACAACTGCACCATTCAGCTTGCTGTTATCTGCAAATTTGCTGGAGGTGCACTCAATCCCACTGTCTATGTTGTTGATTAAGATATTAACTAGTATTGGTCCCAGAATCAGTTTCCACTCCAACAGTTTAAAAATAATAACACTCGAAGTTATTCTGATGTTAGACAATTTCTCATGCTTAGCAAGACAACAAAGTTCAATCCTCAGCTTAGCATTTTTTGTGACAATATATTAGCTATGCATGCACAGATATCTAACAAGAGACAAGCAAAGAATACTCAAGATAAATACTTTTACTTTTTGTGGTTTAAGAAAAAAGTATCCTAAAAAATGCCCGACGCATTTAAAGCCACTATGTAAAAAGTCAGGTTATGGTGTTGCATTGAGTGCAACTGCTCTTGACTTTCTACAAATGTCCAGCACAGTTCCAGTTCTCAAAGCCTCACACTACCATACTTGTGCTCATGCTGCAACCCTCTAAATATAAACACAAAACAACACAAACCACAAAGTCAGTCCAAAGTCTTTAAGAGTGGAAACTAATAATTAGAATTAGTTAATAAGTTACTGGCCTAGATCCTCACCTGGTAAAAAACTGCATAGCTCAACTGTTAATTGATATTTTCAAGTGGGTTTCATCATACAGATAAACAATAACATAAATAATTTTAACATAATATAAAGACAACCAAAACCCCAGAGCTTACAATCACTTGCAAGATTAGTGAGAGACTGAGGGAGAGTGACAACTTGAATTTGTTTCTCATTCATCTACTCATAAGAGGTGACAAGTTGATAGCTGTGGACCAACATCATGCTGTGGTCCAGAGCCAACGGAAATGTCAGTGAAATCTTGCCAATTCCTTAGGTGCAATAAATCATCATAGCTCTATTAGTCAGCTCTCTAACTTCCAGCACCCAAAGATTTGGCTCTATCTACAATGCATGCTCAGACAAGATATAAATCAAAGCAGTGTCAAGTTGACCGCAGTTGGGTTTTTTCCTTCTCAACTATTACTCTGTCTTTGATAGTTAAAAGCAAATCTTACTGAAATAATCTACTTTGCAGGAGGAGGAAAGCATTTACAGCAGAAATTTCCTATAAACTCAGCAGACCAACTTTCACTCATTATCCATCATCCCAAAAGCTGTTGTTACCTATGCTGGGCAAATTTCCCCACTTAACAGTCTGTAAAGCACTTGGAATAATCAGTCCTTCTTCCATGAGAATGTGGAAAAGGAAAGATGCATCTCCCCTTCCCTGCATCACCACCTGGATCTGGACGGCTCCCAGTCACCACACTCAGCTGGGGCCCAGTTACAGAAACCAACAGTAACTTCACACTCCTTAAGCTGTACTCCTATACCACACTTGTCACTGATCTCCACTGCTCCAAGTTGAATGCATTAAATTCCTGAAGAGTCTGAACTTCTGGAGAAGCACTGCTAAGCCACTACCCAACACATCAACAGTTTAGGCTTCCCAAGGAGCTTGGTCTAGACTTAGGATTCATTTCTCAAATGCATTAATTATGGAAACTTTACCTGCCCAGGGCTGCTCCAAGCACAGAGACTTACCATTCAGTCCCTCAAATCTCTGTATTAAAAGGCTCAAACTTACGGTAGAGTGCTGAATGGGTATCCAGGCAGGGGTTTCGACTGAGCATTTGTGAGATGGGCATCTGCCATGGCTCTGCTGCAAATAAGTGAAAAGGGCATTACACACAACACAGTACGTGCTGCAATCGCTAGGCGCAATGGACTCGATTCCATAGGGAGCATATAGGAGTTTGCTCGTAGTCATCACGCCTCACAAAGTCATTTTCCACTGTCATGTAGGAAGAATAATCTGCATTTTTGCAGGACCAAAAAGGCCTCATGAGTTGTCTATTAATTTTGCATTGAAGTTCTCGGTTACGTGGATGGAAATAGATCCACTCTCAACTCCAAGCGTGCGTCGTCTGCCTTCCCTCCACAGCAGAGCTTTCAGAGAACAGCAGAGCATTAGTCAGCAGGTAGAGATTGGCTTTTTCCCCCATTTCATGACAGGCTGCATTTTTTCCACTATGTCCTCTTTGAACCAGTGATAGATGCAGCCTGAAACACCCGTCAGGGCTATTTTCTAGGAAGAGTAAGTATGCCCCAAATTTTTAGGGCATATTTATTTTCTGAGCAGAATGCTCTGCTTGCTCCCCAGATTGGTCCCTGGAGAACATGAGCAAATACCCAAGACTCCTGCAGTTCCCTGAAACTTTGCAGAACAAAAAGACTGAGGGGTTAATTTAACATTCCACATGGCAGTGCAAGATGCAGCCCTCAGGCCTTCAGGCTGATCTTCCTGTAATTTCCCTTGCATTTGCTGTGATTCAATTACATTTCAGCCAAGGTTTGGAGCCCATTAGAATGAATTGCACAGCAGATTGGGTCAGAATCCCTGAAGAAAAGTTCAGAATAAATTCTGGTGTCTGCCACCATTACTCTCAGCATTTCACGTAAGAGTCAAACTATTATTTAGCTCCCTGAATTGGAGGACTCTTGTAACCAGGTATGTTCCCAAAACTGGAAGTAGTGTGTAAAAAAAAAGGCCTTCTTCTTTTTATTTTCATTTAAGCCCAATATATCACAAGCAACTACATCACACCTTTCTTTTTCTTTCATGCTGAGAGTAAAGGAGAGAAATCTCTGCAAACACTAATGATCAGGTTTCACAATTTTCAGTTTTGAGTCTAATTTAAAAACTACTAGTGCTTTGTTCTTTATCTCCAAAAAGTTCACATTTGTAAAGCAGTGCAGTACTACTTTTGTAAGTGAAAAACAAAAAAGAAAAAAATTGGATATCAGATTAAGCTTTGTATTCTCCAAAACTTAAAACTGGTTATCTTTAACATTTTCAATTAGACAACTTCAAGAAATATTCAGAAAAACAGCTAGAAAGCAAGAATCATTGTATTTATAGATGAAAGTTTAGAAAGTCCTGTTTAAAAGGATTTGAAAAAGTCGCTGCTATCATGGCACCAGAATCCTGCCGGTATGTGTTATCTCCTGTAAGGAAGGGATGAATGCAACAGCAAACAGTGTAATCCTATCAAAATAATAAAACTATAAACAAATTCTGATTAAAAAGACAGCATGAAACACTAGTAATTATTTTTAGTTTAACAATTGTACACTTTCATTCTTTATCCCAAGGCAAGTTAAAGGCAAGGAAATTAATAATGTGCTTTGGACTGAAAACATTTTTCTGATTGAAATGCCTGATCTTACAGAGGAAACTATGTATGACTTTGTCAGGAGACTCCTCAAAAAGACTCCTCACATTTTTAAGAGGATACTTTATAAAAGCTCCAAATCTCATAGTAGGAGGAGCTTATTCTCTTCAAATACTCTCGTCTTTGAGATTCATACCTAAATTGTCCCAAGGCCTAGAATCCCCTGGCACTTGTGCATATACAAAGGTCAAAGAGACAGCAGTAACTGGGAATTGCTCAGAGGCAGCAGTTCTACAGAGTTCCCAATTTTTCAGGGCAAGAGCTGTGCTGGTTGTTCCTCGGGGATGTAGGGTGACCTGAGTGTTTGGCCTTTCACAGCTGGATATTTGAATTACTGTGCTGGTAACATGACATTGCACTGGTACTGAGAAATGCACGTAGTTCAAGGGCAAGGACTGAACACTTTTCTCCTACAGCTTTTTGGGGATTTGGAGTTGGATTCTTTTTAACAATTACAGCTTATTTCTTATTTAAATGATCACTTCTTTTTGTCTTTTGTAAAAACCAATGCTTTTCATACCTTTCATATTTTAGACCCTCACCTAGCTGAAACAAGTCTTAGATATAAGGTTGTATATCATCTGCTGGTAATGCTTTTCTTCCTAAATGCTCAGGATTTTTTAATTGCCAAAAGTTTCAACATGCAACATCTAGAGAAGCCAATTTAAAAAAATAGCCAAAAAGTCAACACTACATAAGTTATTCTGCAGGCATAGGCAATACAAGCAAGCACAGGAATAAATACATTGGCAAATATTTACAGGCTGTAGAAGGAATTAATTCAATTTGATTATTACTGCTGACATTTTCCTCAGCTTAGGAGTTTGGTAAGCAAAAAAACTACAAACCTTGGCCCACCACTACACTGAAAAATCTCAAAATTGATGAAAATCCGTAGTTTAAAATCGTCCTTCTTCAGACAGCCTTCAAGGGAGGACAGAAGCACCTCTAGCTTGTTTTTCATGTTTGCTAATAGTGGTATGCAAATATACCTTGCCCTGCTGTTTGGGAGGGTATGTTCCAATAAAAGTTTTCTCCATCTTTAATGGAAAGAGAGGGGCTGTTTCTCTATAGCTCACAAATGAGTGATTTCCAGAGTCTTGCCTTACTCCCTTTCTTTGAGGATACTCAGCCTCCTGCACTAAGCTTCACCCTTGAGACAGCTCCACACAGTGACAGACACAGCCATCCAGGCAGAGACTTTATCACAGCTCAATGAAATCAAAGCCTGCAAAATACACAATAAGACCTTCAGCTTCTGTAATTTTTGTATAAAGAGATCTTGGGACACAAAAGTATAATTTCATTCTCATTGCTGAATTCAGCATCATTCACAGCTTTTTTTCTGGGTTGACACTTCAAATGCTTGCTAAGTTGCATAGCAATGATACAGTCAGGAAGCAATGAAGCAATGACCAAAGTCAGATAGAGATGCTACCCCCACATTCAGCTAGAGACAGTGCAGTTTCTTCTCCGAAGGCCCTGACACATGTAATTCCCAAACCTCCAGGTTTATCAAACCTCCAGAAATGCAGACCCCAGGGGTAACCAGCAGACAGAAAGGCACCAATCTCAGGAAACAAAAAACAAGGCTGCAAGTCCTTCAGAGTCCATGCATAACACCTGCCTTCCTAGTAAGCAACTCTCAAGCAAGCTTCTATCTTACATGTTTTTCCCAGTCAGGTGTTAAAATAACTGACTGCTACCAGCACTATTTAGAAACATCAGTATAATGTACTTGGAAATGCATTAACACAATGCAGAGTGGTAGCGCATCAGTGCCCACAGCAATATTGCAGAGGGAAATAACTGCACATTGAATATTGAACTGGAAGGTGAGAGCTTTGTAGCACTGCAAAAGGGAGGTTTCAGGTGACAGAGATGCAACTGCACCTCAGCAAGACCTGGGTAAGATTTCAAAGAAGAACTCCTCTTTTGTTGAGTGACTTCAGGAGCAGGTATATCTTATTATCACTTTCTCATAGGCAGGGAGAGATTTTTATATACATAAAATATCAATATCAATACCAAATTTGGATGGCCAAATATTAGTATGATTCTGTATTGAGATACATTCAGAGGCAGATCTTAGCTCTGCAGGAAGATGGAACAAAATCCAGAGCGGATATTTAGGAATATGAAGGTTCAGGGCTCATTGACCTGCAGCACTCTCTAAGATCTGACTTAATATTCTTTCTCAGAGAAGATATTGCTGATGAAAGTCAAAATAAGCCACAGGTCATATTCTATTTGCATCCACTGAAATGGCCAGGAATACAAATACATGAAATTGTATACAAGTCCTTGAGTGAGGTCTCCAGTAACAAAAGCATTGGCTGAAGTCTATCCCAGTGGAACATTCTCAGCTACTCCTACACACCTTCCAAATTATCTTCTCTGATGCTCTGGAGACATGAAAATTGTAGATCTCAACTAGAGGTCTCAGATTGAACAAAATATAATAACATAACCAGGCCATACCCCTGGCCTAATGATTCATTAATAAATAACCATTCCATTCTCCTTGACTGCAAATATCTTCCCAATTTCCAGAAGTCTTGCATCAGGTGAATGGACTCAGAAAGAAATTTTCACAGCAGTATCAAACAGATTACCACAGAAAAGAAATACATGTTTATTTTGAGAATAAGGACCACAAGACAGACCTCTTCTGCTTTTCCAGCTATGTGAAATGCATAAAAATGCAGCTCACCTTGGCACTGGGAAATTATCTTCCCACCTTCACTCAGGTCCTCCAAATATCAGAAAAAGGACCTGCTAAGGATGTATAGCTCTGCTGTCATTAAGCAGCACTATTATTGAGGCTGCATCAAGCTCTAGTTTCCTTTTTCTTTCTCAGTGTCTTCTTCCACCTTGCCTCACCTCTGCAGCTCTCCACTGCTGTGCAGTATCGAGCCCCAGCCATATCTGCCTGAGCTGTTAATTGAACATTTTCTTCTCTCAGTTTATAGAGCTCTTCATAGATTTATGGAAAAAAAAAAAATCACCCTTCTCCTTTCATAGCTCATAACCATTTTCAATAAAGACATGTCTCTAAAATCAGCAAATTATAATCTAATGAAATCTACTGAAAATTTCAGTCACACTAAACAAGGTCAGTGCTCTGAAGAAATGAAGTGTCACCCAGAAATGGAGATCAAAGTAATTCCCTTCCATTCCTGCTGCTGCCATAGAGACCAAGGGAGGGGGAAGAAGGGAAGAAGAAATTTAACAGACTTAATTCTTCCTGAAATTTATAATTAACTACAAGGGAAAAGGGACTATTATCACATTTCTAAAGAATAAAAGAGGAAAAAGTTGAGCTTTTGACAAGATATAATTACCAGACATTACATATGCAGTGCACATTGGTTTGTTCTGTGTAATTTTCTTGAAATTCTCCCCCCCCCAAATGATTTTATTTTTCTAGAAAACACAACATGTGTCTCATCAGTTTACATTCATAATGTCTGAAATCCAAATGCTAGAGGCTCATAATAATTGTTCCAAAATTTAACATTGGTAAATAAAGATTTGAAACAAATACTGAGATACACTCCCCATCTGTCAAACATCCCTGAGCACGTTCTCCAGCTAAGATAAATGGTAATCAATGAAAAGGATCTTCCTTCTCTTCTAAGCCTGTGTAGTTTAGCCAGCAGCCAACCCACAGTCATCAAAGCTGTCCTCAAGTACCACTTTAGAATAGACTTCACTAAATTACATGTAAATTTTATGGATTCAGCACTATTACACTTTTAGGGTCTGGCAGGAAAACACCACAGTTTGAAGTGCTCATCAGCACCTAATAATGACTATAGAAAAAGATTTTGATTTTTGCTAAATGTGAATCTCTGGGGGGGAAAATCATTATGTTTCCTTTGTTTTCAGTTTGTTATAGCCAGGAAATTCAGCACAAAAAAAAACTTAGCTACCCATTTTATGACTCCAAACTGCAATGATTCAAAGCCTGGAGTCTTGGAAAGAAAAAACAACAAATGTTGCCCAGATCTATTAACAATATGCAGGCACAGAAATGTGGGGTTTTTTTGTTTGTTTCATATCCAGCTAAATTTAAATCAAATCCTCATGCAGTATTGCTCTCTACAGCTCTGTTAGTTTTGATAAGATTTTACTAGTCTGTAACACCTGAGGCACTGGTTAACCTCAGTATCTATATGGAGCTTTATACTTTCCTAAGTTTGGGACTGATCTACAGCCTCTCAGACACATACAGCTTATCTTGCAGGAAGTCCCACAAAACAAACTGAACCTCATTCTCTAAGTATATGCCTTTTTAAATCTCTCTATTGAGTTTTTTTCAGATTAACATAATCAAACAGGGGAGAAGGAATTGGACTACAGTCCTATGACAAAGTCACCTCAACATAAATAAATATTCCAACTATTAGCTATTTGCATTAGTATCAGGCCCAAAAAAGTCAATAATTAAACTGAACCTTCCAGTGGATTCATCTGCAAAGTGGGACCAGCAGCTGGCACACAGTGTGTGGACCTGCTGCTCACCTCCAGCAGATGACCTGATCTCATGGACCATTCTGCCCTCCTCAGAGCATATTAGAACTGCCTCTTCTGCACTCTAAATCAGAGAGGCCACCCCAGTGGTGCCATCTCCACATTTTTCCATTCTTCAGCCATGTTCTAAAAACACCCCCAGATAACTGAGCTGGTTTTGGGAGCCGGTTTTGTAGGCTAAATGCTGAATGATGTTTTCCTTCTCACTTGGAAAATCCACAGTATCCTACTGGGATACAAGACCTACTCCTACATTTCCCAAACATAGCATACTATCAACAAGGTTTTATAATGATACACTTAATATAGGTTCAAAGTTAACTAGCCAGACAAATTTTATAGCTATCCTCTGCTTTACTCTTAACTTCATGCTACAAAGTGAGGTGATGAGTGTGTGGAGTGGGAGAGACCTACAGAAAGGTCATAGCACACCCAGGGTATAAGCCAGATGTTTGTCCTGTCACTGACCATTGTAACTTCTTATTTTCCATGACCATCATGCATATTGTGAGTTCTGATCACATATCTGTTCAGAATTTTGCCTAAAGTGCACACAGTGATGTCTCCTGTTCCATATATATGGCTGGATGAGCAGAAGAAAATAGGACAGACAGATGTTGCTGGCTCCTGGCAACCTTGTCATTCAAAATTGTACACATGCAGCTTTAGGATGGGTTAACAACATAAAGAAGCTTCCTGCTTTTCTTCCCAGCACAAATACAAAATAGGGGGGTTTCCTTCTGTCTTTATTTCATTGTTTTAAATGTGTGAATTAAATTCTTAGAAAAGGTGCTGGATGGGCAGCCATGAAAGGAGATTGTTAATTTTTCAAACTAGACTAATACAGAATTCGTAAAAAAGCTACAAAAATAAAAACAAAATGCCAAACTTCTTCACTAGTGGCATGAACCAAGCCATTTATTAACGAAAGAAAAAAAAAACCCACAAATTTTTTTCCAGTTTCCCAGTCATGTGAACAATCATATTTTCAATTAATTGCTTCACAGGGGTCAGTGACAATCAAATTAAATGTAAGACCTGTCTAATGAGTAATCTGGTGTAAATCTCTACTTAATTGGAAGCTAACAACAAGAATCTCTAAAAATATGTAAATATGTAAATGTCACAGAATTCTCAATATTTTGATGACAGGAATTTATTTTTGTAGCTAAAAAACCAAGTTCAAGCTGAGTGTTCTCCCTGGTTCTGAAGGCAAATTCTCTGTTTAAGAAGCTGAAAGACACAGTCCTGGGACACAGGACTACTGCTGCCAGTGCTCAGTGCTGGGAACCTGGGAGTCAGGCACAAATGGTAAGTGGTTTAATATTCTTGAATAAATTAGGATTATTTAAGTGGTATCTCTTCTTTGTGTACATCTTCTCAAAACACAGAAGCATTCAGGTGTTAAAATCTGAGATTTTAAGCAAACCGCAAAATACAACTCCCAAACAAAATAAGTGGCAACCGACACTGATAGTTCTTAGGGATGTTACTGATATTAAGGATACTAAACCACTAGTCTAGATTGCCCAGGAAGTTGTAAAATCTCTGTTCTGAGAGAAGGTCTTTAGCTGGCCCTGCCATTGGCCTTCTGGGGTTTAAGCCCGCAGAGTTGCCACCTCTGAGCTTTCCTTTCTAGCAACTAGTGCCAGAAGATTTTTGGGGTTTTTTCCCAGTGAAAGCTAATCATCTTTTCCACACCACCTAATACCAAGAACTGGGGGTTCTGGGGGAGCAGCCCCAGTTACAGTACAGAGGAACAAAGAGCTATTTGTGTTCTTTTTCACTAATGGCAGCTCCCGTTGTATTCATGAGCCTGTAAAAGGCAGAAGGATGGAAGGAGAGCTGGTACCTACAGGAGAGGACAGCATGCTGCCTTTGACTGCTGAGAGGCACAGTGGTAATGTTCTTCCCTCTTAAAAACTCCTGGTGCTCCTGCTGGGATGGAGGCTCAACCTAAGCTTTAATTTATATTGAATTATTTCTAATGATAAAATAATGCCACCAATTAACATGCTTTATGTGACAGTAAAGGAAAGATGCTATGCTGGGAACATCAATTAAAATAAACCAGGACAACCATAAGAAACTGCCCTTGACTGATTCAGCATTTCTGTAGTCCTGTGTTCAGAAATGCATGGAAAAATGAAGGAAATAAAAAGAAGAGGAAGAATTTGTACAAATTAATACCTTAAATCTATCTTAAACATACTTTACACTTTGGCTGAAAAAACATCTGTTGGATTTAAGATTTGGCAAGGTATATCAGAAATTAATTTTATTAGATGCCATCCTTTACCACACAGAGGTCAAAGCAGGATCTGTAGATCCATTGAACATAATCTACAAGGGCATGTTCACTCCACCACAACATTTATTCTACAATGTGAAAATACCAAAAATTCCAGACTAAATTTAATGATCAAGTGTTAAAAATGTCAACTCTTTGAACAGTGTTCATCTTTTGCAGTTTAAAAAGTGTTTATCTTTTTCTCTCTTTTTATTACTTAAGATCTGAAGAATAAACCTGATATATTTACTCTCTCTGACATCAAGATCCACTTTTTCAAGACAAAGAATGGCAATTATCTGCATAAATCAGAAAAACGGCTATTCAAATATGGACAATTAATAGATCTTGGGTCAAAAAATGACCACATTGTTGCTCTGTAGAATTCATGCTTATCAAAATATTTTTTTTTTTTTAAATAACAATTTTTCTGAAAAAGGTCTGCTCGTATTATACTGGTGAAAATTTACATAAACAGATAAAAAAATTTGGTGCTTTAAAGGAAGGAGAGTAATTCCAATGAAAATAAAGCCAGTAAAACCAGATTATGGACCAATACAACACTAGTCCAACTATTTAAATATGGCACAAAGTAAGATGAGCAAGTCACTGTAACTTTGGTTTCAAGCTGTTGCAATGTGAAAATGTTCTGAAACTAGACTTTTGCCATTATTCAGCTCAATTACATATGATATTATGTTGTTCCCACATGCCTGCAAATAGAAAGCCATGTACAACTCACATTGTATCTCACTCCAACACCAACGTTGGCAGCAAAGACCGAATATCTGGAGTTGAATATTTGAGGCTCACTCACATGCTTGACTTTCAGATCATTTCAGACACTCAGCGTTGGATTCAAGAGACAGAAAAGCTGAAAGGAAAAATGTGTGTAGATGGAGTTGGGAGCCCTGCTCAAGGCAGCAGCAGTAGTGAGCTGGCAGTGAATCCATGTTTGTTATTTCCCAGAAGGCCCTGGGAAAATATTCAGCAGAAAACTTTCAGCACCAATTCATAAAATAAATAAGTGATGTCTCTTGACACATTTAAAAAAAAAAAAAGATACTGGGACATGTTCTTTTCCAATTATACCAATTTGACTTATTATCCTGTCCCAAATCCAATTTCTATGCGCCTCCATCCCAAAGTCTCTAGACCAAGCATGAATGCAATTACAGGTCCCCACTGCACAACAAGACACCCAGAAGTAGAGCTAATCCCAGCTCTTCTTTTCAACCTTTTGAACTGGAAAGCAACACTTGGGAGTGTAAAAACTGGATGTTTAGCATGATCCTGCATCTCAGCTTTGTTCAGCAGTGTTGCACCTTCATTGCTGACCGTTTTTCAATGGTATTGCATCAGCAGGTACCCACAGCTGCCCCTGCTCTGCTCCAGGGCTGATTGAGGATATAGTCTCAGATTCAGCACAGCTTGTGGGAGCCAGGAGGACCTGGAAAGAACAGGAAGTGAATGAGGCCACAGCCTCCTCCAATTTATCCTCCTTCTGTGGCCTCATTCACCTCTTGTTCTCTTCCCATATGGGTTTCTCCACCAGCAAGATGGGAATGACAGCTGGCATCTGTTTCCACGGCTCCAGTGCGCTCCCTGCTCTCTGCAGTGACCACCCACAGCCCCTCTCTGTTGCCCATGGGTGGCCAGGGTATACCTTCCTGTCCGTCTCCATGTTACAGATGGGTGTCCCCATTCTGCATAGCTGTGACGCAAAAAATGACAGCAGTGGTGACAGCAGTGCTAACCCCTGCTTTGCCTTATCATTTGTGCAGCCTTCAGGTGTTCTGGCCACCCCAGGAATTTTGCAAGTCCTACGGAAATGATGAAAAAGTGAGGCAGAACAGGGGGCACTGTGCTGAAGCCCAAAGCTGGTCATCCCCTGCTACCTGCTCCTTATAAACCCCACCAGCACCACGTGCAAAGGCGGCTGCAAACACGCGCTGAGCTGTCTGCCCTGTAGCAAAAGACAGGGAGTTCCCTTATCATCACCCTGCCATTCAATATTAAGTTAGTTCAATAAGTTTGAGGATGTCTCAAGGAATCTTTCAGCTTATTCCTACACCAGATCTTTAGGTTGGGAAGTGTCCCTAACCCTGGTCCTTAGCCTGATGCCGCTGTTGTGGAAAAGAAATCGTCTATATTCATGTTTGGAAGAAATTATTTAGAAGGACTGTTTCCAAACAGTCCAGGTAGAACTAAAATCAGTATAAGAGTGCTGAATTGGGACCTAAGCATTTTTATTTTTCAGGCCTAGAGGGGCAAAGTAATCTATGTTTTTTCCCAAAAAAAAAGCCACAATAAGCCACAAGAAACTTGCATCTCTCCAATCAGAAACACCATGACTATCTAAACTACATCTGATTGGCCCCTTTAAAATCCTAGGACCCATATAATGCCCCTTTCTTTATTATTCTTTAGTTTACAGAATAAACTGATAAGCTGAGAAAATATGTGCAGTATACCATGTATTCTGAAAGTGCTCTAGTTGCTAGAGTTATTAATAGACACAAGCATAGGCTAAGATAAAATATGAAATCCTTTTCGTTCTGCTAGTAAAAAATAAGTAAAATAAATATCATTTAGGAAGTCATATAGAAACAAACTGCATAATCTACAGACAAAGAGAACAAAATGCTTGTGGAAGCAAAGCTTATTCATCACTTTATCTTGCAACCTGACACAGTACATGCTCAATCTATTTAATTACAGGAACAGAAAAATAGCAGAGAAATATGTACACAGAACAGTAATGTTTCCAGTCCTACCTTGGTCGTGACAATGCACAGACAATCCATTCTGTAAATCTCCACAGGAGTGTATGTAAATCATAAAAATAAATCAGCAAGGGTGAGGAAAGGCTTTTGAATAGCATGAACAGAACCGGAGGCTTGAATCTGCACAGCCGGCTTTTCCAAGTGGGGCCCTCATAAGAAACTCGAGTCCTCCTCCACAATGCTAAAGGCAGTCATGATGCTCACAGGGATCAGTAAACCCACTAGAAATCGTCTCAAGCAAAACTTCCAGGTGGCTTATCAGGCTTGATTGCTGCATTGTTCAATCTGAGATCAAAATATGCTGTTGAATGGTATGCAGCCCTCTAAATGGGAAGATGAGAACCACAACAAGCACAAAAGAGCAAAAGCATCACATTTCAGCCCTAGCTCTGGTTTCACAATTCTGATCTGCTGTTTCAGTATACCCATAAGATTTCCCTTGCCAAGTCTCTCTCTCTCTCTCAGCCTCTCTCTCGCTCTCTCTCTCTCTCTCTCTCTCAATTTCTCTCCCTCCCGCTCTCTCCTTCCCTGTCTTTTTTTTCCTCCCCCCTTTCACTCGCTCTCTCCCTCCTCTTCCCTACTAACTCGGAGCAAGCACAAAACACACAACTATCGGGCCCATCTATCACAGCGCTGACACTTCTCTGCCAAAACAACTGCTTTGGGTTGTAAGGGGTTTTATTAAGAGCATGATTCCTACAAACACACATTGCTGGAAATGCATGATTGAAACATGAAGGTGTGTGTGAGAGCTCGTGCGTCACAGCTACAATTGCTCAGAATTACTGGGTCAGATTCGGATTTGGGAAGCGAATATAAATAACAGCTGGATAAGGCGAACTTTAGCTATAGCAGAAAATAATCAGTCAGGGGAAAGAACCAGGACTTGCATATTTACACATGCACGTGGATCTGTTAAGCACAACAGTGATATAATTATAGTTTACCACCCATGGAAAAAACATTATATACATTATTCAAAGCTTTGTAGGGTTACCTTTTTTTTTCCCACCTATGAAAAATACATCAAACTTTTAATTAAAAGAAAGCACCTTTAACAACAGAGCTTAAACACTCCTTTAATTCTCTCCCAAACTTTTCTTGCATCACTGACAGATTCACAGACTTAATCTATTTATCTCACGTTCTCTATGTTCTGCTTGGAGTTTTACAGACTGTTTAAGCCCCCACAGCCCTACCTTTCTTGCAGTGATGCTGGTGCAGAGCTTGCCTTTCAGGTGTTTTACATGACTCATTCTGAGTTAGAAAGCTTGCTGTCAGCTCTTACGGGCCTCCCTCTCTTCCAGATAGAGGAAGAGAGAGAGAGAGAGAGAGAGAAGAAAGAGGGAGGGAGAGAGAAAGAGACTCAGAAGGGGAAAGATATGTAAAATGAAAGCTCTGGCCAAAGAGAGAGGAAAATCAATGCTCCTATTCACTGGAAAAAAAAATACAGCCAACTGGACTGTTGACAGCAACAAGAGGAAATGTCTAGACACCCATACATTACAATTCACCTTTTCAACACACTGGACAGCACAATCTCCCCTGGGTGCTTTGCTGAGGATCTCTCATTCTCACTCAGAGCTAAAATATGTTTTTAATAAAATAAGCCTTTCCAAGAAAATAAAAGATTATTTAAGAGTCATCTCTCTTCCATAAATTACTCTGGTTATAACCTTAATATTCCCGTGATTGTTGGAGCAGTGAGACGCTCAGTAAATGACACATATTATTTTGCCAAAATGAGGTCACTGCTACCAAAGTTACAAAATCCATAGTGAATCAGATATGTGGTCAGAGAGCAATCAACCCTCCCCCAACCATTAAAGTCCTGGTGGATACAATATCTTAAAGAGAAAGTCTCCAGAGCACTTAGAACTGCGTCTAAGGCTTTAACTCACTCTGAGCAAACACATGTGCACAAAACAAACTTGATTTGCGTTTACAGGCTGTGCTAGAACCTGCAGGCTTTCTCTCTACTGAGGTTTAGTCCAGTAGTCAAACAGTCAGACAAGTTTATTAATCTACAGATTACATGAAACAGGGAACTTCCAAACATCCTTTAAGAATAAATTAAATATCTCCTTAAGAGGAAATTAACCCATTAATATGGTGTAATGTAAGCCATTCTTGTGCTCTAAGCATTATTGGGTAAAAGTGAATTCAGTCAACTCTAAAATCAGCAGATATTTTAACACTTGGGTGTAAAGCACCCAACAGCTTGTTCTCTTCTAACTGATACATTCAAGCTTATCTAGTAAGGTGCGAAGTATTTCATACATAAAATTACCTAATGACTTGGCTGTAAAATTTCATCTCAGACTTGAAATTGGCATATGGAGATGTATTTTGAAATTGGTCTCTAAGTGCATGATCTGTAAATGCTTCTTCTTTCAACTCTACTCTTGCGAGATGATCCCAGTGAATTCATGATCCTATTTAAAGTTTATTTGAAAAACAGAGGGTTTCAACCCTTTGAGGATGCTTACATGAACGTGACTCACCCAGCTCCCTCAGTGTACCAAAAAGCTTCCTCCTGCACTCCTCCAATTTTTGACTGCCACCTCCTTCCATTAAATATGACAATGAGCATCTAACAGGGCAGGATTTGCACATGTGCTCCTCAAGCTTAATACATAATTGAGCAGTTTGCTCCCTAAAATACTGCCACCTACTTGTTACCCCCACAATCTCCCATAGCCCAAGACAGAAGGAAGACATGCTTTTGGGGATGCAGACCCCAGATTCAAACTTCCACAGGATGATTTTGGTTGCCAGGGCTCCTGGTCACAGCTCCTAACACACAATGACTGGCAACAGATGACTCTCAACAGGTCTCCAGTGTTTCTTCAAAGATACAGTCCCTCATTGCCATTAACAGTCCATCCCAGACCCCAAAAAGAAGCTGTGCTGCTTAATTTTGTTTCTCCAACTAGATACTTTTTCCATTCATTTTTTCTCCCCAAGAATAAGATTTTTAAATCCTTAGCACTGCTTTACCCTTCATTAGCAACACCTGCTTCTGCTCTAATTTCTGGAGGTCATATCACTGCTTAGTTCTATTTTTTCCTCTGTTCTTTCAGACTTCTTCTTATATCCACATATGATTCTGTCTGAAATCTACTATAGAAAGGCTTGACCCAAAAACATTGAGGAGCAGCCATCTGGGGTGAAAAGACATGGTTTATAGTTGCTCATAGTCAACTTAGATGGTAAAAAATAACCTTTGTGATGAACTCTGACTCTTGGGAAGCCTTAATATAGGAAGAATAACAGCTATTTCCCACTGTGACACCAGTGGTTCTGTGGATCACCATGTGAAAACCACCTGCCCACTAGACTGCTTCCTTCTCCTCTACTTTTACCAAGGTATCTGTTTTCAAGTCCTACAAAAACCGATAATATGAGGTGAATGGGTGAAATGGGATGGTCTTTTAATGCAGTCTACACAGGAAAATTTAATGCTCCTTTCTGGCTTTAAAGTCTTCATTGTATCCAGGTACTTCCACTTGGATAACTGAAGCAGAGGGTTTAATTAGGCCACTATATTTAGAACCAGAGCCAGTAACATCCTGCTGCATTCAATATTTGCAAAAGCAAGCTTCTGTAAAAGCTAAAATCATTAGAAAAGATTCTGACTTTTTTAATCTTTCATTATGCACCTTCTTAAACACTTCTTAAATTCTTTTGAAACGTAAATATTATAAAGCAAAAACTTTAAAGAAAAATAGATTGCTAAAAAAAATTAAACTCATAACTGGTTTATTTCCTATTATTCAAAGAATAGAGATTATGAAAAACAAGAGCACTATGTCTCCAAGTATTGGAGTAGACACAAAGAAAGGAGGCATCTAATCAGACTGTTAACATTGCATTAGTAATGTCAGCATCTTGAAAAATTTAGCCAGTGACTATTTAGAGCTCTATGCACCTACACAGAGAACACATGAACACATACATGCTCTTACAAATATAGAGAAAGATTTATTTACTCCTAATGTATCTTAAATTGTGTACTATGGAGAACTTGGTATTACATTCCCAGGTTATATTCTCCCTCTTCTTTTCAGGTTCTATTTGCATCCAAACTAGCTACAAATAAATACTTTCCTGATTATGTCTGCCAAGAGGGCAACTGATGTAGTTGGCAAATTATGTCTTTACAGATAGAGCTCACTTATACTACTTGAACCCAGTTCCTGTGGATCCCAACTTGTTACTTAGTAGGTTAACACCAAGATTCAAGTGATCTGAGTAAGCATATGCTATAAGGGAAAATCTCATGAGACAGCTTCTTTATGAAGGCTGCTTTGTGGTACAGTTAAAAAAAAAAAAAAAAAAAAAAAGAGAGAGAAACTACTAATCTTGTAGATCCTGGATATGTAGTTAAAAGCTGTTTTACAGATGAAATGTCAGAATAAATCCTTCTTCATCCAGAAAGAGAAGTTAATACAAATTTCAGAAAGCACATTCTGTATACCTTAGTCACTCAGAATTTTAATGTAGTTCCCAGGCTGAACCAGAAGCTCAGGAGTCCTGGTGTTAATTTAAAGATCACCAAATTAGCAATTCTTCCCCTCCTCACTGCAGCAGCCCCATGAGCAGCAGCTCTGCAACTGGCCTGAGGCCCAGGAGAGTCTCAGACTGAAGCTGTAACACAAATCATTCCCTTCACCAGTGCGTGGCAAATTTCACTGCTATTTAGCACAATCAATGTTGGAGTCCTGACCAATTTCTCCAGCTGGTAGCTTTTCCAATGAGAAGAAATAGACAATTCTCTTTTTTGTAGGGAAGCAGACCTTGCTTCTCAAAGCCCTGAAGGTACATGGTAAAATGGGCACAGGGAGAAGGAAACGTGGACAGGCAGCTCCACTCCACCACAAAGTCTGTGCAGCCAGGTGGCCATAGCAGCCTCGGGCTGAAGAGCCACAGAAAAAAAGTTTCTGCTTCACAGTTGAGGAGGGAATTCCCTCTCTTCTTACCCCAAGTACAGTCCCACCTTATCAGCCCTTTGTGTAGTACATGGGAGCTCCTACCACTTTAGCCAAGCAACTGCCCTGGAAGAAAAATGAAAAAGCTACTTCTGAGACAGTGCAACCTCTCCAGCAGTCTCATTGCCACATGCTCATCAGTTTGGAGTCCTATGGCAAGCTGGGAACACAATACAACCTGCAGGATTGTAGGACATGCACTTTCATCATCACAGAGTATGGGGCAGAGGTCCTTGACCTGTCCTACAGCTCTGAAGGTCCTTGGACAAGCTGGCCTTTCAAAAGCCCCGCAACTTTTGTTAGTTTAAAACCTATGCCTGATGTTTTTTCTATCTGTTGTTTCCTATACAAATCCATAATTGTTTTCTTGTTTCACACAAATCCCTTATTCCAAAGGAAACAGAAGAGCTTCAGTTACAAATGCTCTGCTGGCTTTATGCAGGCTGGGATGCTCTGCAGCAGAATCACATGGTACTCAAGGGTGGTACATCCAGAAGTGGTTCTCAATTCTCGAGATCAATGGTGAATGAAGAGTTCATTTTAATTCTTGAGCATTCTGCCTGGGCAAGTAAATCTAACGACCAATTGGTCATCAACAACTAAAATGTTCTGGCACGTATGTTCAAACACATAGCCGCTCTTATATAGCTAGGTGTCACTGTCATAGCAGCCACTAACACTCAAGAACACTCACATGAAAAGGAAATCAGAAAAAACGATACTTTCAAGTGAACTGACACACTAAACCACAAGATCCTGGAAACTAAAACAAAACATCTGCTATCTACTATCCCATGGTACTGAGAACTGAACAAAACACCACTCACAGCTCTGAATGTCTTAGAGTTTGGCAATGGACTTACCAATTTTTGGAGTTTCCTCTCAGGTACACTTTGTACATGAACAGCATGAAAATGTAGTACACAGAATTGTTGATGGAGGAACATTCAGTCCAGGGTTTGCAGTAACTCTAAGCAGGAGGATAGTGCATTGTTCAACTGGCCATTCGTAACAGAAATTGTGTTGTGAGATGGAGATGAGATCAACTACATCCCATGATTTTCACAACATTCTCATGGAGACAATGTATTTAGGGCATATATCAAACTTTTCATAATTCCTTCCTTCAGAGAAATAAAATGTTCCATAAATATAAAGACAAATTTCAAAGAGCATATATGTTCTTGTATTTCAACTATTAAGTACCACCATGCTACCATATGGTACAGAAGTTTTTCTGATCAGGAAATTGAGAACATAACAACACAGGCAACTCAGAAAATCATGTTAGAAAATTAGATCTTTAGATTTTTAAAATTTAATGAACGCAAAAATTGATCTAGAAATTGAAATAAAGCCCATGAAAAAGCTTTAAACAAGAGGAATAATCTGCAAGTTTCTATTGTTGGAAACAACTTTTGCTGAAGCCTACAAGGTACCACACAAGCACACCAGCGCAGTTAATGTCTCTTTTCTTTTCATCATGTTTCCAGCTTGTTTACTTTAAAAGAAAACTCAGTAAAGTTTCTTTCACTTCAAAAAGGAAAAATACACAATGATGCCAAGGCTAAAAGTCTACATAATAATATCTCAGCCCAAGGGAATTGTTCCAGCAAAGTTGTGAACCTATGAAAATAATGGAGATACTATAATGAAACACTTAGGACTTCACTGTTGCATGCGGCAAGACAGGGAAGTGTGACACAGCCCCTCACCACAGCCATGAAGTAATGCTATGCAGCAGACTTTTATGATAGGCATCATTAGGCTGCCCATACAAAAATCATCACTTTTCTGGCATTGAAATTCTTCCACACCAACTCCAGACCAAAAGAAACTTCAATACACACAAAGAGACTGAAAACACCTGGAATAAAACCTACTAACAGCGCAACAACTTGGAGTTCAAAACCAGACTGAAATGAAACCACCTTGATATCGGCAAGCCTGTAGAACCATCACCAATATAAACAAGACTTGAACATAAAAATAAAAATTAAAACCTGCCTAGGTCAGCACAAAATACTCAGGGATAGCAATGTACCACAATAAACTGCAGCTGTAAGCCTCATTCAAATGTGATAATGGACATGCAGTCATTATGCAGAAATAAAAAAAAAAAATCCAGAAGCCCAAATTCACTATGTCCGATACACTTCACCTCCACCAAAACTTCATTAAACAAGGATTTCATTCTCCATCACAGAAAAAGAGTGGACAATACCTTTGTCTTCATGTCTACCACATAGTTTTCAAAAGTTGGGCTTTCCTTGTTGCATTCACCACGTTGGCCAGATCCTTCTGATCCATTGGAAGCTGCAGACTAAAGAGCAGAGTGGAAAAAAGCATAAATAAAGTAGCTGAGATGTATGCTTTAATTCAATTACATTTAAATATAAAGATTAGCATGCACACACAAAAGGGTAGCCTGAATTAAGATAAGTATCAGGTGCCTTATACAGAAGATTTTCACCTCAATGTTTTTTCATGCAAAACTTTCTGTGTTTAATTCTACAGGCACTCTCATGGAAGTCTGTGAAATTCTTACTAGGCTAAATCTGCAAGATGATGCTTATCATAATCTCTGTGTGACTTCAGAAGGCATTCAAGGTGCTCTGCAGCTCTCGGCAACAGAACATAAAGATAAGGAAGGAAATCAGTGCCCTGGCAAAAAGACCTGCTGACTGTGATGGGGCTCTCATCTAGAGTAGCTGCAGGAATTTATAACATATCTCCTTACAGCAACAAACAAATTATCTGGTTTGTTTTCTTATTTCTAATTCATGACATTCTCCTAAGTGAAACATTTTTTATAAGGTTTCATGCTTGACTAGTAACCATATGTGTAAATCTTTTAAATTCAAATGCATTTTTTTGTTACTTTTCCTTCACTTACACAGATTTCAATCTTACGTTGCTTACACAAAACCCTCATAAAACACACAATATTTCTTCAAATAATATCTTTGGCAGAAGAAATAGTAAATGGCTATATTAGTTTTTTCAATTTTTCTGCTGGAAATCTAATACATTACTGTAGATTTTACATTAGCACAGTAAACATTACAAATGACATCTCTGTTTACAATGCTCTGCCCTGAAATAATGTGCTTGAAGAGTCAGCCTTTGAATGAAACGTGATAACTGCCTCTAGCTTGGCTCTCAAAAAATTTCTGAGCACTCTGCAAAAGCACAAACAGGAAAGTAGGGAGGATTCAAACAGAGTTCAGTGTCTCGTGTCTGGGGGTGCCAGGCATTGCAAGCGCCCTGAGTGATTTAGACCCATCCTGTTTTAGCCTGTGCAGGCATCCTGCAGGACTGCAGTCAATTTTAACACAACAGGCAACAAATTGTTAGCATTTTAAGTAGAGCAGCCTTTGCCAGCACAACTTAGAAAACAACAAGCCAGTGCCACAGAAACAGCCAAATCACCCTTGCACGTGCAAATGTTCTCTCCTCAGATCCTTGGTTGTTTATTTAGGGCTCTGTCCAGCAAAAGACTGAGTGCTGGCCCCAGGCCAGCCAACTACTTAGACACGTGCTTTTAGCTTCACTGGAACCAATGGATGAGTCTTGTGCTCCAGTAAAGACTCTGTTTAAAGGCTGGATCAGGCCCAGCAGCTCAGCATTACATGGGGCTAAGTACACAGGACTCCACAAGTCCTCTCTGAGGTTACAGCTTCCCGCTCATGGAGAGCCACTCGTTCCCTTGGCTGGTTTCTTGTCACCAAAGAGTGTTGAATATCTCCCATTTGTAATCTGGAAGGGAGTAAGGGATAGAAAGAAAACAAGGCCAAAATTTTCAAGGACAGCAGAAAACCCAACCCAGGTCTTGCCTCAGAGCCTACAGAAAATCCAAGCAACTCCCTAAATGTTTCTTTCAGGAAAAGAAAATTGGTTTTGCAAGGAGCTAAAAAGCATGCATAACATTTTCATTTCATCTTTGCTTTCTTTAATACCTGACATAAATGTTTTTCATTGCTGTTTACAGGCAACAAGATAAACTCTTCAAATCAATACATTATTTATTTGCTCTAATCATCAAGACCTAAAGGATCCTGACCCTAAAGGAGCTCAGCTCCTGCAACTTTTCTGAAGGGGTTTGACAAGCTTCAACAGAAACTTCTATGGTAACATTTATCAAATGAGTGCAGCTGCAAAACAGGATAAGAAACTTACTTTGCTTACATTTTACATGTTTTTTCTCAAATTTTTCACCAGTAGTTGGCTCCAATATTTTGAAAGAACATCAAACAATGTCATAAGATGCTATGAAATGTTTCCATTATTTTCCTTAGGGAAATGGACCACAAATTCATTGTAAAGAGCAGAAAATCAAGGACATCAGGAGGGTTCAAACAGCTCAAGCAAGAGTAACTGTAATAAATCTGCAACATATCTCTGTTCCAATGTATTAAAGTTCAATAATCATTAGAAAAATAATAGATGGTTTCCCAGCCTAAACAAAGCATATGTTAGAAATCCATCTGAGCACCAAGAGATATTTAATTCTGTGTTATGAAATATATGGGACTGTATAATCCAAGAGACAAAAAATACTTGTCGTGCATTGCAACATTTATTAAAAACTAACAATATTGGATTTGAGTCTTTTCTTATTCTTGATTATGTACAAACCTCCCTTTGGAGGCCAACAAAAAGTCTATCCTGCTTAAAATTATTTGTTTAGTTTATAGCTAAAAGCTGCCTGCTCATGCAAAGGAAGCATTTCAGCAACACCTCATTACTCCTGAACCATGACCAGGAGATGCAGAACTGGCAGCCCCACCATGACACGCTACAAATGCAGTGGACAATGTGCACCGTGCTCACACATCCTTGCTGGAGGTTCTGGAAATAATGACTTCAAGCTTGAACTACAATTACTGCCAAAACCATAGACTTTTTATCACACCCCTGCATCTAGAAGGCTGGTAGTTGGAACAACTTTATCTTCCTCTTCACAGAAGAAAGCATGATCTTATTCTCTTCAAATTGGTCAGAGAAACAGAAGAGATTTCACAAGCAAATGTTGCAAGGGCAGACCAAAACTTCACTTGGTAACTTTACTCAGATGGTTAGTAACCATGAGCCTTGCAGATCACACCTAAAGCAACCTTCTAATTTTGTGCATAATTAACACTAATCTATTTAGATTATAATTAACAGACACTATTTAGACCATAATCTCTTCAGCATGTCTCTTTCCGTGTGCAAACTCATGCCATTATTTAAATATTTATTAATAAAATAGTAACCACATCAACTACCTTGTTAATTTTGTCTAATTTTAATGGTGCTCAATGAATTTTTTCTATGCTTATAACACACCTTGCAGGTAGCTTTTTAGGACATGCACAATTGACACAATCAACTGGCAACAAGACTCTGGCTGATTACTTTTTGCCAAAGTACATAGATATGAGTTATGAAAGACTAAGTCACCAGTTCTGCTTTCAGCAGGCAGCAGGTTCCAGTTCATGTCTGAGCCAGCAATCAGACAGAAGGAGCATCTGCCCTCAGAGGCAATTGTGGCATATGAGGTTTCCATGAGTTTCTATGGGAGGTCCTCTTACAGAAGCCAAGCCACATAATAATGGTGGATGAATTCCCCAGTCTAGTGTATGAATTTACAGAATTTCAAGAATTTATACCGGATGCATCAATAGGAGGAACTTATAACCATCCCAAATAGTTACCACATGTTTATTTCTTGGGGTGAAGCCCAACACTGAGAATATAAAAAACATTTTTAAAAAAACAGGTAACGTACATGCAAACTTTATTCTACTTTTCCACGGTCTAGGATGTTGTTTCCAGGACTTTGAATTTATTTACACACATTGAATATTTTCTAGGGCACGTGTGGCTAGAAAAGGCTGATTAGCTTTATAAAGGGCCCATGGCGGGGGGTGGAAGTGTGAGGAACTACAGTTCATGAGCTCATAAGTGTGCAACTGCCTTAAGGCTCAGAGAGCTAATGCACCTTCCCCTACAGCCACTGGCTTGGGGAACTCTCTCCTCTATGCTTTTAGCAAGAGAAATTCAAAACAGAGTCTGCCTAAGATGTCTTTGTGTACTTTGGATCACCAGTTGGTAGCTCTGCTCCAGCCTCATGAGAGCCTGTCAATAAATGCCTGCTTGCCCCAAGTGATTTGCATGAGGAGAGGAAAGGAATAAAAAACCCCAGCGATTTGTTAACTTTTGGATGCTGATATCTGTCAGGAAATCTATCATCCTGGTAACCAAATGCTCCCAGAAACACATAGTGCTGAGAGATACTGCTTGTATTTAATTAACTTTTCTAGAGCAAGCATATTTGAAAATCATTAGAACATCTAAAAAGCTACATTTCAACATAATATATGCTGGAATTACCCATTTTGCAGGACATTGATGTAAATTAATTCATTCAGCAGCTATGCTGGAGTAGGAAGCAACCTGAGCTGAACTGAGATGGTCAGCAGGACGCTGCTACTAGCAAAGAACAGAGCACACCTCTGTGCCAGGTGCAGCCAACCTGCTCACGCTCTGCTCAAGCTGTGTGTGGACCAGAACTGGACTCGAGTCAAGTTCATCCTTTACAACGTGCCAGCAACAGCACGAATGCCTTCTGTGCCTGTGATCCGTCCTCCAAGCTCTGCACCTTTCTGCCATACCTCCACAGAGTCAACAGCTCTCCTAAATGTGCTATCAGCATCACTGGACCACAAAAAAAAAGTTGTACATCTTGGACAGATCGTGGGAGACAAAGCATCATTGAGGGCTTGATGAGTTTTTTCTGCAATGCCATGCAGAGAAATAATCCTAGAGACCATAAGATCCTGTTTCTATGCCTCTTATATTCCTTATTACAAGAAGAAATGCCATTCAACAAATTTTTTGACAGGATATGACCTTCACCAATATCACTGAAAACTCAGACAATCCCAGAGCAGGCCATACTAGAAAGTAAAATCAGAAATATAATCCCACAGAAGTCAAGCAGTTTAATTTGCCTCAGCTGGGCCTAAGTTTTAATCCAGAAATAATATAGCAGAGCTTTCTTTTCTAATTCAGAATTTCTAAGGCCCTATAGAAAGGCATAGTTCCATGCCAAATGATTTAAATGTCAGAAAGGATTTTATTTCCATTTCCATGTTAGGGTTTCTTGTTCATTTTTTGATGACATCAAGGTTTGCTCCACATCACATTGCATTAGCTCAGACTTTGCAGCTGTCTTAAGTAAGAGTGATGTTGTAGAGCCCTATGAGGTCTCATGTCTAAGCCCTGTAAGAATGTCCTTCAGTCCCTTCTGCACCAGTCTTCCCAATATGACCACTAAACGTCATGAAGAAAGATACACATTTGAGTATAGATTCAACTGTAAAAATCACATCACAAGTGTTTTAATTTTTTTAAGTTATTGTATTTGAGCATAAATATCATAATAATATTTAGTTTGGCCTGGGATTTTTATGATTTCACTTCAACTAATATGGATTCAACCTTTCAGAAAATTTTATGACAGCCTTAAAGAGTGTTACAGCTCAGAAACAATTATCTGGCTGTGGACTTGTGTCTCAGAAAGGTCAAGATCTGATTTAATGCTGCTCCACCCTCCTGAGAGCAAATCTTGCTCTCAGTGTGTTTCTGGATGTCAGAATGTCGCTGGTGAACTTTGCATTTGCTCGTTCCCAGTACAGATTTGACCATTCATCCAAAAGCTCTCATCCAAGCCATCAGTTACTGGAGTAGTCACTTTTAATGGACTAATTCAAAACCCACACTCAGACCTGATTTCCCTCACTATTCATATCACACAATTATCTAGCTGCACTGTGACTCTGACCTACAGCAAGACAATTGACTTTCCAGGCAGGGAGGAGACACTAGCTCATGCATCAGCTTTTCCCCTCCTAGACAGTTCAGATGAAGCTGGCTGGAGTCAGTTGCCCCACAAACTCAAACCTGGTGACACGCACCAGGATTCATTTTGCTGGTCCAGAAGACATGCACAGGATTCATTTTGCTGGTCCAGTGTCACTTTTCATACAATCATAGAATGGTTTGGTTGGAAGGGAACTTTAAAGGTCACCTGTTCCAATGCCCTGCCATGGGCAGAGACATGTTCCACTAGATCAGCTTGCTCAGAGTCCCATCCAGCCTGACCTTGNCACACAATTATCTAGCTGCACTGTGACTCTGACCTACAGCAAGACAATTGACTTTCCAGGCAGGGAGGAGACACTAGCTCATGCATCAGCTTTTCCCCTCCTAGACAGTTCAGATGAAGCTGGCTGGAGTCAGTTGCCCCACAAACTCAAACCTGGTGACACGCACCAGGATTCATTTTGCTGGTCCAGAAGACATGCACAGGATTCATTTTGCTGGTCCAGTGTCACTTTTCATACAATCATAGAATGGTTTGGTTGGAAGGGAACTTTAAAGGTCACCTGTTCCAATGCCCTGCCATGGGCAGAGACATGTTCCACTAGATCAGCTTGCTCAGAGTCCCATCCAGCCTGACCTTGAATGTTTCCAGGGGTGGGTCATCCACCACTTCTCTGAAGAACCTGTTCCAATCTTTCACCACCCTTACTGTAAAAAAAACCTTATTTCTTATATACAAATCTAAATCTATCCTCCTTTAGTTTAAAACCATTGCCCCTTGTCCTATCACAAAATGGTTCACAAAAATATTTGAGCCCAACTTTCTTATAAGCGCCTCTTAGGCACTGGAAGGTGCTCTAAGGAGCTCCCTGGAGCCTTCTCTTCTCCAGGTTGAAAATTCCAGCTCTGCCAGCCTGACTTCGTAGGAGAGATGCTCCAGCCCTATCGTCATCTTTGTACCCATCCTCTGGACTCACTCCAACAGTCCACATCTTTCCCACATTGTGATCTGGATTCCAGGAGGGGTCTCAGGAGAGAGAAGTAAGGGGGCAGAAAAGAGAAGAGCTCATGCAGAGATTTATTTTCCAGCTGGGAGACAAATCAAGGCACTCATGCATCTCCTTCTCCAGGCAGCAGAGAGTCACCAAGGTCACACAACAGTGGACTCTGCCATGTGTGATGATTTGTACAGCAAGAAGGGAAGGGTGCAGGGCACTGTGCAGCCATCAGAGCCCCTGCAAACACAAGCCTTGAGAGGGCTGTTGCTCAAGTACAGCCTCCCCTGGCACACTGAATAGCAGTGGTTGGCAGGATCTGATGTGACAAAGAGTAAAAGTGAGGAAAAAAAAACCCATCATCTCAAAGATTAACTCTGCTGCAAGACTGAAGAAATAAATAATTTACAGTTCAGATGCAGGAAAATGACACTCAAAGAACGAGACTGGACAGACTGGTTGCATTTTCAGGAAAAGACACACCCCAGCTGTAGCTCCATGCCAGACAGATATCTGCCTGCAAGAAATTGAGACAATTAACTTATGTATTGCTGATGGGGTATTTTCCAAAACATTCCTGGTAGCAGTGTTTTTAAACTCCATAGGGAAAATGTAGACACCTCTGAAAATAAGAATGAATGAGATTAAAACATTAAACAAATAAATGCATTTTCCTCAGCTCACTGGGATCTGAGATCATTCTCCTCATTCCTTTACCTTTCAGCTATCAGCCTGCACTTTGCTGGGCATAAGATAAAACATGAAGAGTAATTTGGAATACTAAAGATCTATTTCTTTCAAATAAAGCAGAAGCTATTACTGAACTCTTATGAAGGCTGGAGGAAAAGGACTAGAAAAATTAAAAGCCTGAACATAATTAATGAATGCTCATTTAGAACTCACTATCATAAAATATCCTGGAAGCAAAATCTACAGCTGAAGAGGGCATGCAGAAACAAGCTCTGGAAGGAGCTCCATGTGCACTGTATCAAACTGAGAAGAAAGACAAGGAGCTGTGGTTGCTGGGAGATCCCTTCAAGCATGGGGTAATGACACCTGCCAAGTGGCCCTGCAAGCAGAAAGGTCACCTGCAACAAGAGTGACGTGCTAAAGCACATGGTTTGATGCCAGCTGTGCCCACCTGCACACATTTTATTCATTAGCTTCATTGGACTCCCTTCACACTTTAGCTCATATTAGTGAAATCACAATCTCACCGTGAAAATACAAGTAGACCACAGCTGGAAGCAAATGTAAATACTTGGAAACAGAAAAAAAAAAAAGAAAGTAAGTCATTAATTTTAAGGGAAAACGTGACTAATGATTTTAAATTAAGTAATCTTTGCATGCTATTTTAATTAGCAAGGATAATGTTTATTTTACTTACATAGAAGTTCTGGATACATAAATTCCAACCTACATATTTCAGTTGCCATAACAACTTGATACATTTATTCTCTTCTGTCATTTTTTATTGCATCAGTGTAGATTTATATTTTTTTTTAACAACCAGGAAAGGGAAAAAAAAGCCAACTGCTTTGGTTGCTATAATAATACACTATTTTTTAATTGTGCTTTTCACATTTAATTCTTCTTGAAATCAATATTATTTTTCTCCAAAGATGTTCCTAGCACAGTGTGGGAAATTCACTACCAATTTCAGGGCTTAGTGTTGGGTCTGTCAAAAATCCCAAGGATATCTACAGCCCTTTAGCTCAACTACTACTCCAGTAGTCTCCCTTAGGCTATATAGCTTGAGGTCAAGTTCTTAACAGAAGACTTACACAGTAGGTCTAAGCCCCCAGTTAGTGCATTTTCCCCTGAAAACCAGATATAAATTAAATTAACACCAGACTCTTCAGAAAGGTGCACAATAGAATTGATGCAGCAAACATAACTGCAGAGATGCAAAACAGTTGAGCAAAACACTGCAGCGTGTTCCAGGCCAGGAGGATCTTACAGAGCAGTTTCATATACACATTTCATACACACTGGTGTGTTTGAGCATGATGAGCTTAACTACACTTTTATCCAGGAGCAGAACCGGTTCCTAAACTCTTAGGGCCTCCAAGGAATTGGATCAAATCTTTTAAAGGTACCATCAAGTGCACTATGATGGAAGGAACAGAGAGGATGAGGACAGCCTTTGTCCTTCCCTCTGTGCAGTGTAGCAGAGCCTGCTGTTTGCCCATTGACCTTTCCCAACTCTGCACCCCAGCAAATGGGCCCTTTCCAATTAAATTGCAATTACCTAACTGCTGATGTTGCGTTTGTATCTGGTCCCCTGTAACAGTCATAATGAGAGAGACTGTATTAATTACTATCAATTATATTCAGGTGCAAGGTGAGGAACTGCGTGGTAACCATTGTTCCATACAGCTGGCATGGACTGACCTCAGATTAGAGACAATAAGACATTTATGAATGTAAGGTTAGAGTTTTTGATGGAGAAGAACTTAGTGAAATGGCTCCGGTGGGCTGCCTTGGCCTCTGGGGACAGCTCTTCATTTATTCCTAACTATAATACCTCTGCTTTGGTCAAGAGAGTTAGAATGGTTGCTTTCAAAGAACTGTATCCCTCTAAATTGTTAGGGGAACAACAGCCTGTATGCGTGTTACCACAGAGTTTAGGACAAACTCTAACCCTTACTGCAGCCTTCCAGTACATAGAGAGGCCACCAGACAGGGAGAGGGACTTTTGACAAGGGCATGTAGTGATGGGACAAGGGGGAATGGCTTTGAACTGAAAGAGGACAGATCAAGGTTGGGTACTAAGAAGAAATTCTTTACCAAGAAACTGGTGAAGCACAGGAACAAGCTATCCAGAGAAGCTGCAGACACTTCATCCGTAGAAGTATTGGAGGCCAGGTTGGATGGGACTTTGTGTAGCCCAGTCTACTGCAAGGTGTCCCTGTCCATGGCAAGGGGTTGGAGCTAGAGGATCTTTAAGGTCCCTTCCAACTCAAATCCTTCTGTGATTCTAACTCAAAACAGGAGAAACACCCAAGAGTGCCATATACTGCATGACAACCTTGCAGGAAAGATGCTTAAATAAGGAGTCACTCAAATAAAATGAATTCTGATTTATCTCATGATGTACTGCAGGTCCATAGCAAATCCAAGAATAGAAATCAATCTCCTGTCTCCTCCACTGGCCCACACAGATTCTTCCTATTTACACACACCTCCAGAGAAATTACAGAGGAGGAAACTATCCACATTTCACTTGAGATTAAATTTTGTGCCTTTTTTTGCTAGAGATGGTGAAGTTAAGTCAGTCTACTCAATAGCAGTAATAAAACTAGTTCCATTTTGAGAGCAGGACTGATGTATCATAAAGTGATATTTAGGATAACCAAAGGTGTTTCACACTAATACAAGAATATGAAGTCTGCCTTAAATAAAAGAAAAAAGAACCTCAAACCATCAACAAAAGCACAAAATCAAAGCCTTGAAGAATATTGCAATGACTTTTACTTCTCAAGATAGTTTTGCTTGAAGCATCTTAAACCTTGATATAGAAGAATATTTGTTTCAGCTAGACCCATAGGGAGGGCAAATAAACAGTGGCTGTCATTACAGTGGCAAGCTGCCTTGCTAAGTCATAGCTGCAGAGCTCCACAATCATATATACTCATGCTGACATGCCAAAAGACTGCAGCTGAACAAAACCTTCAGCAAAACATAGTGCCGTATCTCTTCATCCAGCTTCCCTCCTACAAGGCATTACAAAATGCTTCACACCGATACATATCAAAGGGAAAGGACCCAAAAGGTAAATTAAGTAGAATGAATCAGGTCATTAAACTGCAGATTACATCATCACACTCCCTAAATGTTGATAACTAGACAACGAAGTGAAGTAAAAGGGAAAACAACATTCCCTAAATATTTTGCAGAAGGTTGCACTCCATGGATCTGCAATGCTTGACAATTTCCTTTGTGACAACAATCATGACCTCAATGCTGGATAAGAATCTTTCATTGCCCAATAGGGAGATGGCAGAAACCTGTATTTTGTATGAGGACTCCAAGAACTGTTAACATTAGCCATTGACCAAGGTTATTAAAAAATTATGGACTGTACAGGGGTTTGGGCTTCTGTGAGCTTGTAGAAGCACAAAAGTGTAAGAACTACTAAGACTTAATTAAAGAAATTTCATTGCCAACTACAGTTCACACTGAGAAAAGGAGCAGATGCTTATGTACCAGGCAATACCAAGAGTTGCAGGGAGGAAGTCTCCTAGTCTGTGTAATGCCCCTTCCATGCACACTACCTTGCACAGGCTATACAGATCCCAGACCAGGAATCCTTCAGAGGTACCAGCTCAAGTTGACCTGAGAAACAGTGACCTTGTCACAGCTCATTGACACCAAGGTTCAGGTGACATTATCAGAAGAGAAACCCTGGATGAGGCAATAAATCCAGTATAAAAACTGTCTGACTGCAACAGCTCATGCTAAAGCTGTCTGTAACTCTATGTATTTGCAATGTGTCCATGCAGCTTAGGTAAGACCTTCTCCTTTAGCTGGGATGTACCTGTCATTGAGGAGGCTGGTTTGGGTAGAGATATACATACAAACTTGGAAGAATGTCTGATGAAAAACTTGAAAATATTTCCACTGTTGATGAATATTTGCTTGAAACATCCCAAACCACCCTTATGATCACTGCTCTACAACCTCACCTCTCATTAGCAGGGGGTCAAATTCCAATTCTGGTTGTATTCAGAAGCCTCATAACAACTTGGATGCTTGTTACTGCCAATAGAACACAGCTCTGTGTGCAATTCAGTATATTAATCTGTCCTGGTTTCAGCTGGCATAGAGTTAATTTCCTTCCTAGAAGCTGGTACAGGGCTGCGTTGTGGATTTAAGATGAGAATAAAGTTGATAAGACACTGATGTTTTAGTTGTTGCTAAGCAGTGTTTACACTAAGCCAAGGACTTTTCTCACACCAGCCCACCAGCGAGAAGGCTGGAGGAGCACAAAAACCTGGGAGGAGACAGCAGGGACAGCAGACCCCAAGCGATCCAAAGGATATTCCACACCATATGACACCATGCTCAGTATGTAAGCCAGAGGGAAAACTGGCCACAGGTCACTGCTCAGGAACTGGCTGGTCACTGGTCAGTAGATGAAAAGTATAACTTGTTTTGTATATTCAAAATCTTTATTATTATTATTACTATTTTCCCTTCCATTTCTGTTCTGTCAAACAGCCTTGTCTAAAATCACTAATTTTACTTTTTTTTCCCCAATTCTTCCCTCTACTCCGCTGAGAAGGGTTGAGTGAGGAAGGGGCTGTGTGATGTTTAGCTGCCTGACAGGTTAAGTCACAACAGCAACCCCCATCTTGACAACCTATTGCAACTTATTACCACCACCAGGTTAATATCACATTTCACTAGCTTATAAACAAAGCTCAAGATAGGCAAGATCAACTTCTTGACATGTTTTTGTGCAGTACTTAGTCAAACAGGGATCACTAGAGGTGCCCCTAAAAGAGATGGTAGATTCTAATATTGCACATTTAAAGGCTGTGGGCAAAAACACAGTTTCTACTATTAAGACAAATACCACTAAGCAGCAATGTAATTTCATGGTTTTCAAACATTCCCACATCTGTTTTCTTAGCTATAGTTAACTAAGAATATTCTTTTGAATATCTGTGACCAACATCGTGATGCCACTTCACAAAGGCAATCCAAATCCTCATTTTCTTTTGGCTGAGCTGCAACAAAGCCCTGTGAAGCCAGGCACAAAGATTGGTTTTCCAAGACCATTACAACTTGAGCATTTCTTTCTGTTCAGCATTGAGCAAGGATGCCAGATCACTCTTCCCCCCGCTATGTGATGACAATCTATAGAACAGAGCACCAATATAAGGAGGGGTTTGGTCCTTGTCCAAGGGTAATATGATCACAAATTGCAAGCAAAGAGTAATATATGATGATTCTAAACCTCAAAAGTAACAGAACTGTCCACTGTGAGCACAAAGATATCTGTGTATATCAGGCACATTCCCTAGATGGGGAAAAAAAACAAGGAATCCAATAAATAAATTGATATTGAATTAAGAAGCAGCATTAGTAAGTGCACCTATGACTGCAGAAGATGGACTGTTTCAGGCAATAATGTATTCAGCATCCTGAATACTGAAACATCTAATTACAGGCTTGCTGCTGACCTAGCAAAGTTACTGTTGGGTATGCCGGGAGCATTTTCTGTCCAAAAAAGTACAAGACATCTCAAAAAGAGAATACTGGTTACATAAGTAAAGGCATACGTCTGTCATGAATCTTCCTACTGCTTAGAAAGACACAAAGATGTCCATTTTGTTACCTCTGCTTTTCTACAAACTGCCACAACACCAAAAAATGTGTGAGAGACGACACCAGCTTGGTGTAATGACTGACCTGAAAACTCTCAAGGGATCCTTTCAATCCTTCTTGTGGTAATTAAATTCACACAGATCAAACTTGTGTTAGTGGTTCATTAAAACAACAATAATTTAAAAGTTACCATTGCTTTGTTTACACCAGAATTTCAAAAGCTGCCTTCTGAGAAAATGGACTTCAAATCCACTATGTCTATTACTGCTAATTCCATTTTTTTTTTCAGCTTGCACAAGAGCTGTTTGACTCGTCTCTTCTCAGAAAGAGACATCACGACTACTTGGAAGAGCTGAGCTAAAATAGATAGATAGATAGATTAGATAGAGTGACAGGGCACAACATTTCTGAAAACCAGATAGACTCCGCACTTCTGGAAAGAATTGGAGGACCTGGGGCAACATCATCATTTTGGTTTGTCCTTTGAGAGAAGAAATGTTTATACAGCTACAGCAATGAACTGAACTATTTGGGTTATAACTGTTGAGCAACAAGGCTGCCCTTGTGTCAGAAAAGCACAAGCAACCAGACATATCAGCTGAGGTGCAGCCAGAATGCTGAATCCACTCAAAGGCACAAAGATCCATTTGCAACTTCAATCATTATTCCCCGCTGGTATTGTGCACGTCTGTGCAAGCTGATGGAAGCATGAGATCCATCTAATCTGACATTTTTTAGACCTGAGACATTTGAACTATATTAAAAATTCCATTTCAGAACTCATCTGTAAAACTAGTTTCCTGGGTTGGGGAGGAAATAGGCACCACACAGACACATAAGCCAATACCCAGCCCAAGATCTGTTTTGGGTTAATAAATGAGGGTTTGGCTCTATTAGACAGTCCATTTCAGTTCAAGACAAGAGAAACTGGAAAAGCAAGAGCAAACAGTGGGACAATATTGATCAAGAGGAGGAGAATATTGCAGCAGGAATGCTTGCTAAGACTGCAACCACCTCTTCTTTCAGGACAGAACAGAGTTTTTAAGATTAAGTGAGATAGTCGCATAGCTCTATCTAAAAAGCTTCTGTGTGCTGGGGGTGACGATACCAGGAAAGTTCCTCACTAAATATGTCATGAAGAACTGAAGAAGATGTTGAAGTTAAGAGTTAGTGAGGTACAGGAGTAGACATGCAGAGAGATGACAGACCTTTGGAATAAGGCAAAGTGGTAATTGACGGTGGAAGGATGGAAGTTAACAGAGGCTTCCAACAGCAAGGCAAATATGGTTAAAGAAATTAGCTCAGAAAGTGACCTCTATGAAAAGAGTGTCCATTTCAATGGGTAAATGGATCAAGATTACATAGGAAAAAGAAACATATTCCTAAAGGCTCTTTTCAAGAAGGAAAAGAGTGACAAATGGTGAAATTCACTCCTTCATAGTACACAAAGGTCTAGACAAGTGCTTAATTCACAATCCAGCTAAACATTATAGTGACAAACAAGCAGTAAATTGTCTCATCTCTAAACCAGGGGCAGCTTTCACAATAACCCATGACAGACTAAAGTGGTACGAGTGAGGATCAAGAACAAGCAAAAGTGCAAAATGTACAAGCTGAAAATGTATAATGTCCCACATTTCTAGTACTTGTCTAGTATTTGTAACTGTACTATAAAAAAAAAAAAAAAACAACAACAGTGGAGATAAATTATATTTTCAAGTTGATAGCTTCCTTTTAACTTACCAGGTTGTTACTCTGGGGATTGTATTTATGATTTGCTAAAATCTGAAAGCAGCTGTTCCAGATTATAAAAAAACTAAATAAAAGAGGCTGGTATTTTCTCTTTCATATATATTTATCTTACTGAGCAAAGATACATTAATCTATCTAAGAAATCACTCCCAGAATGATCTTTATGCGATCCAGAAGTCTTGGGGTGATATCATTCTTTATTCTTGGGAACTATTTAAGAAACATTTTAATAAAGAAGTATTGGTAGACTGCAGAAATATATAATGGACTCTTAAACCTCTCTACAGAGACCTGTGTCCTTTGCACATGGAGGGCAGTGAATTCTCTTGCTTAGTTGCTCAGATTGATGAAGAATCAGAGTTAATAAACGTATAAGTGAGACAAATTGTTCTGAAATAATTTTAGAATGAATCTTAACTAGAGTGCATTTATCCCTGAATATCAATTCTACAGAACTCTTGCAGCTTTATAGGACAAAGAAGTATACTTTAGGAGCTGATGTACTTGGTTTTGCACGCAGCTAAAATATAACAGAGTCTTATTAGAGACAATGAATTATATCACACACTGTTCAGAGGAACTGCTAGCTTGTGCAGGAAGCCTCTTGGGACATTCTGATATTTTTATGTTCGTAATTTTTTCAGACTAATCTGGTATTCCCTTGTTGAAACATATCATGGATTAGGAAAATTATTTTGGAAAAAATAAGTTAAAATCGCAAGAGCTTTTTGTTAAGTGATATTTTCAAACCGGATCTATCATTTTTGACCTTGATACACAGAAGTGGAATTTACACAATAGTCTGACCTCAATGCTTATCATAATAGAGACTCGTGGCTTAATTAAAAGTTTGGCTCATTCTGTATGCTGGTTGATACTCAGGCACATTTTCATTGGGGAAAATTATTGTTTCTGGTCCCTCGCAGCTGTTCTGGCTTGCTCCCAATCCTTTGCAGATGTAATAACAAATCACAGGTCAAAAAATTTCCTGGAGGTTGTTTGATAGGCATATTATATAAATGTGAAAAAAAAAATAAACCCAAATAAACCTGTTGTGGAGGATGTGACTCTTTCATCGATGCTGATCTGGTTTAATTTAATATCAAGATCCATCCCACGAATGCCAGTAGAAAACAATTATTAAACTAAACAATCAGATCTCCCTGCCAAAAAGGACATATGAAATTAGTGAATCCTGTAAACCCTCATGAGAGGCACACCAATACAATGTGATGTTAAACTAAAATCATAGAATGAAAAAATATCTTCCGTTGGAAGGGACCCACAGGGATCATCAAATCCAGCTCCTGGCCCTGCACAAGACAGCCCCAAGAGTCACACCATGTTCCTTAAGGTGTCATCCAAACACTTCTTGAACTCTGTCAGGCTTGGTGCCTTGGAAGTGACCACTTCCCTGGGAAGCCTGCTCCAGTGCCCAGCCACCCTCTGGGTGAAGACGCTTTTCTTAATGTCCAACCTAAACCTCCCCACACACAGCTTTAGACCATTTCCTTGGATGTTATTACTGGTCACCAGAGTCAAGAGGTCAGTGCTGCTCCTTTGAGGAAGTTGCAGACTGCAATGAGATCTCCCCTCAGCCTCCTCTTCTCCAGGCTGAACAGACCAAGTGCCCTCAGCCACTTCCCATATGGCTTCCCCTCAGGACTCTTCATCATCCTCATGGCCCTCCTTTGGACACTCTCTAATAGCTTTACATCTTTCTTATCATGTGGTGCCCAAAACTGCACTCAAGGTAAGACCACCCCAGTGCAGAGCAGAGCAGGACAATTCCCTCCCTTGCCCGGCTGGCCGTGCTGTGCCCGATGCACCGTGGAACCCACTTGGCCCTCCTGGCTACCAGGGCACTGCTGGCTCGTGTTCAGCTTGCCATTAATCAGGAACCCCATGTCTCTTTCCCCTGCACTGTGAAAAAGTGAGAGGAAACAAAGGAAAAGGTTTTTTATCATGAGCACATCTAAGTACGCAAACACAAGGAGACGGCAAAAGCAGAATGATGTCTAGTTCCAAGCCTTGTCCAGTGGGAGAGAAACTGTCTGTTTAGAGTGGCATGATATGCATGTTGTCCTACTCTCAGCATCACAGGAGCATTTCTGTCCACAGGATGACACTGTTCTGCATAGATACAACTTGGTTTAAAACAGGCCTGACCATATTAAAACACATTCAGAAACAACTTTAAAATGACATTTAACAGACGTTCTGGCACTCAGGCTATTGACAAGCTACAGAACAAATAACAAATTTATAAATAGAGACCCAGCATGGATACTCAGTATGAGCAAGGCATTTAGCTGCAGCTAGTAATAAATAAGGCTTTTAATAACACAGTGACTTTGCAGTTAACCACTTCTAAACATTAGCCAATCCAGTTAAGAAGAAAAGGGAAGTGTATAAAATAATCTCTTCAAGTAAAGAAAACCTTAATAGTGCATAAAAAAATTACAAAGCTACTGTATATTAAAAAAATAGTAATAAACCTAACAAACACGGAGCTAAGCTTCAGCATTGTTGCTCAATAATTTTCTAGTTAGGGTTGTTACACATCCTTGGGCAAAAGGAACATGACTAGCAAAACACACTCCAAGATGTCACTTAGACTGTACCCCTTAAAAAGACTGCTGCTGTCTTGAAGGAGAACTTAATGCCAAATATAATTACTTGAGAATTGGCTCTGGCACAAAATCAACCCACAGACACAAATTGCATTTGATCAGATAAATGTATACTATAGTGCTAAATCTAGTGAAGAAACAGATGCATAAAACTCAATGTTTTGAACCCTTCTAATGAAACATTATGGTTGATCATACCTAATGACTCTTGCATATTAAGTATAATCACTTAAACAGAATCAAATGTGGCTCCTGGGAGTAAATCAAGCCATACAAATTAAGCTGTACCCAGTTGCAAACAAAGAAAACAAACAAAATTCCAGAGAAGAAACTGAATTTTCATAGGCGCACGTAGAAGGGGCTGCAGTTCCATGGTTTTTAGACAAGCTGTTAGTGTGAAACAGATTTATGGTTGGTTAATTGCTTCAGGCAGAAGATTTTAAGTAAGGGTTTTACTACTGGAACTTTTAGCAAGCCAGTACTTAGAGGACAGAGAAGTAATTACAGTGTTCATAATAGCTGCGTACAAGGATAGCAGGCATTCCTGAAGAAAACAGATATAAGAAGATTCATTTTGCATGATGCAATTAAATTAATTTGCAAAACAAGCCTCTAAACATAAGAAATGCATGGAACAACAGGAATTAAATGATGAACGGGAATCTTTGGGGACCATGTCAAAGCAATGATCCCACACTGTGCTGAATGAAGATTGTGCATATGAGATCAGGGTGTGATGACCCAACTTGCACAGCAACTGCAAATTATTATCATTCAATATGGCAAAAGTATCTGCACCATATGCCCTATAAGTAAATAGTCTTTTCATGCAATGATACAGGAACAGGCAGATCTTCATTTGCCAGATTTATATGTAAGTGCAACAGCAGAGTGTTCTTTTCCTTCACCTCAGTTTTCCATCCAGGTAAAGGTCAAAACACTGCTGACCAGAAATAAGCAACACTGAAGACCAAATTAAAGACTACAGAGGTTAAAACAAGGGCAAATGTATGTCTTTTAATGAGTGCATGGAGCTGAGCACAAGCCTGCAACTTCAAGCAGTGTTTCTACTGTTATACAAAAGAGCAACTCCCATTTTTGTTTTACCAGATGGACTCCTTTAGGAAAAAATCTAGGTAATTTTGTTCTCCATTATTTTATTTTATAAACATATCAGGGTTTCAATTTTTATCTATCTACACAATGCTGGAGTGAGAGACATTCTTTAGCTACTGACTGCTTATTGCAATGCAGAGAGTCCTGCTAGGGAAGAAAGCTTTTTCCCAGGCTAGTGACCATTTGCTAAGCTGAGGAGCTGGGCTCAGACCTGCATATCCACTCTCAGCCTGCAGGAACCCACTAATACTGCTGCACAGACAGCAGAGATGGAGAATACCTTTCCCCAGACTTACACGGAACTGAGAAGGGAGAGGGCACTTCTCAGAGCAGTGGAAAACCTGAATTTAAACCACTTTCAGCTCAATCCCTATCTCACATTTTCTAGGGATGAAAAGAAATCAGTCTTCTTTCTCCAACAGGGACAATTTAAGAGCCATAATTTCAAGAAAATGCTTTCAAGCTGTGAATGCTAGGCTTATAAACCTTGGTCCAAAGAAGTAATGAGGCTCTTTGGCAGAGGCGGAATTACAAACAAATCCTGTCTTCATGATTTCCAGCAGCAGATTGGGCACATCCCCAGTCAGCTGCGGTGAATACTATGCTGAATGTTTATAAAACAAGGTAAGGCTGAATTTCCCAGCACTGAACACTTTCTGTGCTTCTAGTTCAAACAAATTCAGATTAGACTTGCAAAACAGCTAAAGCACCCAATATAAGGCTTGGTCTTTTCTGACTCTTTCCTGAGCATCTGCTTCTGGCCCCCCACGAGAAGCCAGATACCAGGTTACATGGACAGATAATTATTGCTTGGTTTAAGCCAACACAGATGCTTTATTACTGCAATTTGTAATGACTCAGCTAAAAAGCATTTGAGAGCCTCAGAAACTCTAGAGGCATGTAATCTTTGTAGTTTCACAAGCCACGTTCTCTAGGTAGGTACCTGGCATTTGTTTGTTCCCAAAATGAGCTTGTCTGGACCATACCAATCAGCTCAATGTCTAAGCACTGTCAGCCTCCACAAACTCCATATTTCTGGCATAATTTCACAACCTGCTCAGTTAGGTGAACTCCAGCTATACTTCCTCCCCTATGTGACACTAACTCTCCCACCGAATGTAACAACTTGCATCCCCTAAATGCAGTTTGAGAGGAATGAACATACAGCTCCCTGGGACATAGTGGTCATTTGAAGTGGAGTTCTTAATTTTTTCTGTTAAATCTTCCCCCTTCCAGATATAAATATAAGTATGGTGACAATGGGGAGGTGGAAAAGAGTGAAGAGAAAACAGGAAGGAGGGCTTTGCATTTATGACATTTCAACACTGGTGTTTGTGCACTTGATGGGGAGAAAGGGCTCCACCCTTGAGTATGCAAAAGAAGACAAAATAGCCTAGACTTTAATACTTATCACAGCAGTAACAGCTATAAACACTAAGTTACAAAGCCACATGTCACTACTCTGTCCCCATAAATATTTAATTATTCCACACAAATGGGCAACATCCCAACAAGAAAAAGCTAAATAATACCTGCCAGCACAATTCTTAGTGCACTTTTATGGGTGAGAAGTACTATCAGCTCCTCTCTGGTCAACAGAGGAGCTGTACATGGATTTCCACATCCTCAGAAAACATCCTTACCAAATAGCCTCTTCATAAGGAAAAACCTACCAGCAGTGTCTTTACACATGTTATGAGAGACATCTAGCTATGGTCTTACTTACAGACTAGAGATCATGATTCTGAACCTCAATCAAGACAAGTATCAACATCGTGATGAGGCAGATTTTAAGGGAATGACACCTTGTCCCATATTTGGAATTCATTACTCGTTAGCTTATAGGTGTATTCTGTGTTTTGTGGACTTTAATCCTGATCAACTGTTTCTGCCCATGCAGTGCCCCACAGATATGGTCCATAACTCACATCTCCATGTGGTGAGATACCTCAGACACTGTAACCCCCAGTTCCCTTTCATGACTTAGTTCTTAAATTCTCCTCTTAGATCTCACATACAGTCCTTCAGGAAGTACACAGAACAGTAAGAAACTAAAACCTGCCGCTCCCAAATTCTGAGTTAGTATTTTCATTAATACATAAATCTTGCAAAGTAGTCTCCAGATTTTTTTTTTTTAATATAGTTGGAGATATAGTGCCTGTGCTGTCAACACTAATTGCCTTTCACTGTGCCTCAAGGATTTCTGTTCTGGAAACTAAAATATTTCATACCTCTAAGTATTGCTCCTTTGAGAAGAGTCTAAGACAACTAAATATTTGCTATCCCAAAAGACAAGATTTTTCATTACAACCTAGCATTTGTTGTTATAGGGGCACGTAAAGCATTGAGCTCTGGGTTCCCCGTCATGAGAAAGATGTGGATCTGTTGGAGCAAGTCCAGAAGATGCCAAGAAGATGATCAGAGGGCTGGAGCACCTCTCCTATGAAAACAGGTTGAGAAAGTTGGGGTTGTGCAGCCTGGAGAAGAGAAGGTTCCAGAGAGACCTCATCGAGGACTTTCAGTACCTAAAAGGGGCTACAAGAAATTTGGAGGGACTATTTACAAGAGCTTGTAGTGATAGGACAAGGGGTGATGGCTTCACACTGAGAGAGATTAGGTTTAGATTGAATATTGAGGAAGTTCCTCACGATGAGGATGGTGAGATACTCAAACCCAGGAAAGCTGTGGTTGCCACATCCCTGAGAGTGTTCAAGGCCAATTTGGAGGCGGCTTTGAGAAACCTGGTCTACTGGAACATGACCCTGCCCATGGCAGGGGGAGATAGCACTAGATGATCTTTAAGGTCCCTTCCAACCCAAACCATTCTGCAATGCTGCATGATTCTGTGATGTGTTTAAGTGCTTTTTGGAGCAGGACTGAATAAAATGTTATCCTTGTCTACTGCTGTTTGAACAAAATCTAATGGGTTCTAATTGTCCTTAGAGAAACTCCAGTCTGTCATCAAGAAAAGACCTTCTATCAGTGAGGAAATAAGTTACCTGCAGAAATAGTTGACTCTCCACTGTGGGGGGTTTTTATAGAACACACTAGGCAAACACATCAGGAACAGCTCAAATGCAGTTGATCTGCCCCAGGGCAAGACAATGGACAACAGGGGCATTTTAGATCTTCTTAAGAGCTATATTCTAGAGTTCCTACATCATGATGAACATGTTGGACTTTTTCATTTAGTGCCCAGTATGTCACATTCCCGGCTTGCTATCTGAATATATGAAACAAAAAAAGCCTTTGAAAATAGAACCTAATAAACATTTCTAGTGAATCTGAACATGGCCCAAAAACTGTTTCATTGATTCTGAATCTATTCACCAACTTAAGCTGATTTTGTCAAGTTACATTTACATGAGGGAGAGCAACATGGATAAATTCACACAGAAAACACATTCATATAGGTCCTTCTTTCTTCCTCTTCACTAACACCCACCCACTTGAATTATTTTGGTCTATGATATTTACAGCTCTGCCAGATACATTGACACATATATTTAGTCTCTATACAGGGCGAAATGCAGTAATAATGTGATGGCAAGTAATACTGCATTTTTCATCTGCAAACATTGAAGTCACTGTTTACTCAGACAACCAACAAAGCTGTTAATGATGAAGTGAAAATCAAGGATGCAGTGTTTAAATACCTAAACATTTATCAATTTCATGTGCACTAGGGTATCCTTCAGGATTAAAACCTAAACAGCACAGAATTTAGCTAGAAGCATGCAAGTAAAAAAAAAAAAAAAAGTGGAGGAAGAAAACCACCCAAAACAGTAACTATCACTAAACTCCCAACACTTTTTTGTTCCACTGTCTGTAGCCATAGGATGCTATGTGGAAGCATTCATGCAAAAAATTTGGATGCAACTAGTTCTGACACACACCGTGAGCTCTTGTATTCCACTGACTTTTGACTTGCTTTTACAAAGGCCATTCAAAATTACAGTCTCTCAATCTGGGAGACATCTCTCTTCTCAGGCACTCTCTGAGAATGATAGGAAATTATAGGTTGGGTCATGACCCTTTCACATCTATTCAATGAGATGAAGATCCAGCCCCAATACGTTGTGAGATCTAGCATCAGTTTGCTAAAAACCACTATGGTAATCACAGATGCAAGGTGGCAAATTTTTACAGTATTGCAAACAACCTAACACCTTTTCTGTTATCTAAAAATCTACACTTTCAGAAAAGCAAGTACATAAATACAAAGGAGGGTTCACAGGACACCTGTCCTGGACAGTAAAAGCTGCTGTCCTTTTTATCAACAATTAAGACAGAAAAAGGACCAATTTTTATAGAAAAAATTTCACAGAGACAGCCAAGGAAGGTTTTGAGTGGAAGGCATGAAAGAAGGATGGCCTCTGGGCTGACTTGGGCTTAGAGTGCTGCATCTAGCTCTGGAGTCCTCAGCACAGCAAGGACATTGACCTGCTGAAGCACATCCAGAGGAGGTCACAAAGATCCTCAGAGGGGTGAAGCACCTCTCCTATGAGGAAAGCTAAGAGAATTGGGATTGTTCAGTGTGGAGAACAGAAGGCCTGGGAGTGACCTAACTGCAACCTTCCAGTACCTGAAAGGAGCCTACAAGAAAGCTGGAGACAGACTTTTGACTAGGACATGTAGTGATAAGACAAGGGAATGGCTTTAAACTGAAAGATGGGAGGTTTAGATTAGATGTAAGGAAAAAATTCTTTACTGTGAGGGGGTGAAGCCACTGGAACAGGTTGACCAGAGAAGTTGCAGATGCCCCATCCCTGGAACTGTTCAAGTCCAGGCTCTATGGGGCTCTGAGCAACCTGCTCTAGTGGAAGGCATCCCTGCCCACAGGATTAGATGATCTTTAAGGTCCCTTCCAACAAAAGACATTCCATAAGTCTATGATTCTATGAAAGAAGGGAAGCCTTTTCTTTCCAAATTTGGGACAACTGATTGAGGATGGAAAAGGAAGCACAAAACAATTTCCCATGAGGAATGGACCACGAATAAGAATTTCTGTGATATATTAGATTATTTGGTTACATTTTCATATGGTAATTTTTCATAGAATGCAAAGGGCTGTCTTGGATTTGTTCAGCAGTTTGCACATCCAGCTTGCACTAATCAGTTCTGACTTGGAACTGCCGATAGGATGTTGGGCTGTCATAGGAAAAAAAAACAAAAACCTACACTTCCAGTCTCTTTTGCCTGCATTGGACCCTTAAAATATACATGAATTTTTAAGGGCCTAAACATTTTGTTCTCCCATTACCTGATGAAATTTATGCAGAGACAGCAAATTTGAAAATGGCACCCTGGACTCTGACTGCCAGCACCCTGCCTTGGAAAGGCTATTCCAGTTTCTATGCTATAGTTTTCTATCATTTTCCTTTAACATTTTTTCATAAATAGAACATTAATAGAATAATAATAGAACACTTTTTTCATAAAATTTGAAAAGTTTGGAGGTGGCCCTCTATTTGTTATCTTCAGCATAAAATTCAGAGTTCAAATTCCCCTGTAAAGGACCAGCAGCACACCTCTTAGATAACAATGAGTTTAAGGAAGATGGGGTTAAGGGTCAAATACTTTGATGAGGCTGAAATAAAAAGAGAGTCTGTCCACAGTCTTCATCTTCAGGTCCAAGAGATAACAGGAATATACTTTCACTATTTTAAAGCATAAAGATGTGTGTTTAAAAAAAATTTTAAAAAAGACAGATATTAGCTGTCTGTGCCTTCAAACTGTGGCTCAAATGTTAAATCATTCATGGGCTATATCCTACATTAGTGTTAAAACTCATTTGTTCTGACTTCACTCAAAACCAGAATGCTTGTTCTCATTAATTCAGCAAGCTTCTTTTGCTAATTAATTTTTACAATAATTTTTTTCATTTCTTCAGAGAGTTTTGTTCTAGCCACCTGCAATTCTGATTTATCTTTTTAAAGAATCACATCTAAAATGTCATGTAGGACTACAATTTCCATCTGAGTTTTACACTGTTAAAAAGGAGGAAAGCTCTTAAAAATAGTCATGCCTATGGGAAAGTTCTTGCCAACAACTTTTAAAACTTGAAATGCCTTACTTACCATGACAACAATGAGAATATTTATACATTTCCCTCATCTTTGATTCTGGTCTGGAGTTTTGCAGTTTACAGTCCATGCCCACCCTATTTCTGTTTTGCTGTTCAAGAACAGAGCAATGCATTGCTTGCTTCTGTGGGGTTTGTTTTCATCTTTGAAGTACAAATGTGGGTGGAGGCAAGTAGTTTAGATTGCTAATATAGTTAATTATAATCTGGAGGCTGGCAAAAGCAGATTAGAGCTGGGGGTGACAAAGAAAGGTTTTGAATGCTTCCACTGGCTATAGGAGAAAAGCAAAGGTGTGTAACCTTCTTCTATGTATCTGTTCCTCATGCAGAGACTATTTTGGTTGATCTCTGTGGACATGGAAAAGTTTGTGGAAAAGCTCAGCCCAATGTCAGTCGCAGAAATGTGAAGAGTCTTATTAAATTTTTTACACAGGATGTAATCACTGGAGTATTAATAACCTCAGTGGTTATCAGCAAGTAGATAAAATACATTCTCTTTTGGGGGGTAATCACAGACACCAAGTATCAGATAAAGTACACCAAGGATGAGAAAATGAAAATTTTCTTCTTTCCCTTTGACAGATTGCAATTGAAAGGATAAATAAGTTTGTGACATAATCAAGGTCAGAGGGATGACACTATTGTGTTATATATGTATATATATATATATCTCCCACATCCTAATCTAATGCCTTAATTAACCCATCCTTTCAATCTTATACACCACTGCATGGCTTTTCTCAGGTTTGAGACATCTCACTCATCACATATATTTTAATTCTCAATCTGTTAAATTACCTCCTGTTTTTTCTGCAGATTTTCATGGTCTGTAGCAGATGTTGTCTTCTCCCATTTCTCTGCAACTTGATTTGCTTCTTCTATTTTTTGCTCATAGCTTTTCTGGGAATTTAGCAGCGTCACTTCATAAAATTCTTGAATATCTGTTTGCAAAGAGGAATAAGCAAAAGACATTATTTGCCATATTGGGTTTGAGTCCCTGGTGTTTTCCTTTGATACATACTTACACATTATCACCATAGTGATAAACATGTACTACATTTTTAGTTGAAAGCACCAGTATACAAGGGTTTAGAAAAAATTTAGACTTTTTTTCTAAAATTTTGATGAGATTCTTGAGTCATATTCTAATTTAAAGAGGTTTTTAGAAAAAAATATAAAAATGTAAAGCAATAGCATTATAAGAAGATATTCAAAGAATATGTTACAGATACACCTCAACAATATAGGCAAAACAGACCCTTTTACAGAGAGAAGTCACAGATCGCTTTAACCTGTAACCTAGAAATTTGCAAATGTAAAATACCTTAAGAGAAACTTGTTGACACCCATCCAAGGCACTTGAATCACTCTCAGCCCTATCTGCAGGTGCATTTGGCATTTTTTTCAAGTGGGGTGCACAGCTTGAAGGAAAACTGTGGATTCACCACTTCAGTCGGTTGCCATTCAGAAGTGGCTGGGTAATGGTTGGTTTCAACCAAGAATAAGCAACAAGCTAGGTCTTAAAATATCTTGTTCAGATCTTTCTATCACATTTATTTCCAACAGATATAAAAGATACAGCAGTGAGAACAATTTTATTGAAATCTGTGCACATAATGACTTAAGGAGGGGAGAAAAAAAGCATTCCCTTCCTTGGGCAAGGAGTTTTCAATGTGGCACATTGTCTAGTGGAGATAATTGACTTATCAAATAATCACACTATTCCATTCAGTAACAGTGGACTTTCTCCTGGATAAGAAAGAGATTGCATCCACCTGGCTACCACTTGGGACCTCAAAGGAAAAACTTTCTATAGGGTTTGTGCTTGTCCTCACATTCAGTCTCTGGCCAGATAGGAGAAGTCTCTCCTCTCTCTTTAGGAACAGCTAAAGTTGAACTTTTCTTCTAACTCCTTTTACAGCCCTCCAATTTATTATGTATTCAATTTGCCACATACAATGGGAAAAAAAGAATCACAGAATCATTAAGGTTTGAAAATACCTCAAAGACAACAAAGTCCAACCTTCAACTAAATGCCACCATGCCCATTAAACCATATCGTGTAGTGCCCCATCTACTCACTTAACACTTCCAGGGATGGTTACTGCACCACTTTCCTGGGCAGCCTGTTCCAATGCTTGAACCCTTTCAGTGAAGAAATTTTTCCTTATATCCAACCTGAAACTGCCCTGGAAAAACTTGAGGCCATTTCTACTTGTCCTGTTGCTGGTTTCCTGGGAGAAGAGGCTGATCCCCACCTTGCCATACTAACTTTTATTTCACACATATATTGGTAAGAATTTATATTTCATATTAGTACGAACATTTAATTCCACATTAAAACTAAAACCTATTTTTAAAACAAAAAGCTACAGGACAATTACAATGAGAAAGAAAGTTTCTCCATTCTCAATACAGGGAACTTTTTACAGTTGGTTTGAATGCTCCTAGTACAATTGAAACAGTTGCAATATATGGTTCAATGCCAGGTCAATTTTTATTGCAACAGCAAGTAAAATATATCAGGCTAATAAGTAATTATCTCTAGATAAATACTTTGCAGAAATAAGCTAGAAATTGCCCTCTGGCAGTGGCATTCAGCTGGCATCACTGACGTTATCAGGGTATTAATTGGGTTGACAATATTCAGTCAAGGAACAGTGGAACAGCGCTTGTTCAGTGTGGAGAACTTTAAAGCCTATCTTGCCCTAGTGTTTTCATTAAAAATTATGTGTGAGCCACATTTGCATGTGTATGCACATGTGCAAAATAAATATTAAAACCTCAGTCTCTTTGTAAAGGTCCTTATCTATTCTGAGGAGGCCACAAGTTGCTTTTGCTGGAATAATGATCACTGGTGTGCAGAGAAAAGCACTTCAGTACTTATGCGGTCACAGAAGAAAGCACAGAGGATTCACTTAGTTGGCTGCTTTGTAATTCCATAAGCTGAAATTGCCATTTCTGTGGAACAAGGGCAGCCAGAAACTTGCAGTCAGACAAGGTTTGCAAAAAATAGGCTTTGTAATTTGCTCTGAGTAAAACCTGCTCTATCAAGTAATCTCCGTTACACGAGAGGTGCAATCATACTAGGAGGGGAGAAGTGTTGAATACTACTGAGGATAGAATGCGAGTGAGCAGGTGTAGAATCAGGATTGGAACCACAGTCATAAAGAGGAGTCATGGGGGCACAGTAATTGTTACATAAAATGAGCAAAATACAGTCTGTCTCCTAGTGGGAGTTTACAGGAAAATAACTCAACAAACAGTCTAAAATCTTATCATAGAAATCATAGAATGTCTTGGGTTGGAAAGGACTTTAAAGACCTCTAGTTCCACTTGCCCTACCATGGACAGTGAAACCTTCCACTAGACCAGGTTGCATCAAGCCCCATCCAACCTGCCCTTGAACACTTCCAGAGATGGAGCATTTCTTACACAAATTAAATCTGTACCTAGTATTTCCTGGCACTAGATTCTCTCCCACGAAAACAAGTTCTGATTTCATGTAGAAACGGCAATAATAGCATTGATGAACTTTGTGAGCACAAAATACATCTTCAGTTTTAATCTCTTTACTGCTCCAAACATTTTGTTAAGTGATTAATCCATGTTTGTTTAAAGTGTCAGTGAATCTCACTGGATTTTCTGTCTAACAGAATTTGTTAATTTACTTCTTAAGACATTACTTACTTCATTTAATAAATTTTGCTTGCTCTTCTTTTAGCCTAGCCAAAATATTTTGTCAGTTTTGCTATATAAAGATAAATTGCAGACAAAAAATTTATATATATATATAAATATATGTATATATATATTCTAGTACAAAGTAATTCTAAAGATACTATGACTTATTTTATTTTGGATAACTCCATCACTGGGGAGGGGGAAAACCAAATTTTCTGTACATCAGCATGATAGAATACCTATCAGTAGCATTTTGCAATTGCCCATGGACAAGCTGGCTGCATTTGTTCTCTGCAGGAAAGCTCTAAGACTCCCCACTTCTCCTTCCTCACAGACCTGTGCAAGAGTGAGCAGGGTCTAATCTTTATAGATATCTCAGGAAGCACTGTCTGTTACTAAAGCTGGAGACACTTCTCAGTTTGAAGTCTTGAGTTTTTCACTATTGTTTAAAAAAAAATATTAATGCTCGGCTTTGTGCCCATTCTAACTCCACTCTTTTTTTAAGAAAATTTAAACAAAAGTAGTTTAGAAAAAGAGTAAGTACTGGAGAAGACACAATGTCTTACTCACATAAAAGAATGACCTTTCTTACAAACATTAGCTACATAAAAAGAAAAGAATGTGTGATCAGACAGAGCTGAACAAGCTGCCTAAACTCTGCCGTTTTCTGACTTTTTATCGGTTGGTGCTGCAGCCTGCAACCATTATTCCAGTGCAATTTCTCTTCCAATTTATATGCATGACAACATCCATTTGTGATAGAAACACTTTAGAGCTCTGATAGCAAAGGGGTTAAATAATACAAAAAGGCAAAAAAAGGCCTAAACTACTGTTGTGACCATAGGCTTTCACCAGCATTCTAATGAGGGAAAAAACAAGATAAAGCAATACAATTCCTCATTCATCTGTAAGCAGTTGAGGACCAGAAAGATAGAATTAAATTGAGGGGAATTCAGACAAAGACAGATGATTAAAGGTCTGAGAGGACTAACTTCTGAGCAAAGATTAAAGGAAGAGAATAATAACAACATACACTTTCATATTTCCTTTCATTTGAAAGCAAAATAAACATTAAGAACCATATAGAGTTGGCTGAGAAAATTGCCCATGGCCTCAAAGAGAAGCAAACCAGCAGGGTCAGAATGCAGAGGCTCACACATGAGAACACCAGATGTTTTCAGCCCTTTGTAATCAATAACCCACTTACAGTGGCTTCAAAATCACCAGTGGATTCAAGACAACACTATTCCATTTTTAAAAACCCTCTTTGCTGGAAAGGGCAGATGCAGCTGCATGAGAAAATTTGGAACAATTCCTCAGTGTGCTGGGAACAAGGCAAGAATCTCTCACTCTTAGAAGCTTTCTCCTTTATTCCAGATACTCACTAGTGTGATTTAAGGTCAGAAGGGGAAGGTGATCAGCATTTGTTCCCACTTAGACATCTTGGTGCCCTTGGTGTCTTCAGCTGTGTGAATCAGCATATTCAGCTGGTAGCCCCAAGGCTGGATGAAGTACATAAGATAGCTTTGGCATCTGTATGATTCCCACCTACACAGGTCCCAAATGCACCCCAGTACTTTCATGGACATTCAGAAATGTAGCCATCAAGGCACACACACCCCAGGGCACCAAGCAACTGGGATTATTCCAATCTCTCTCTTTAATACCAGCTGACTCGGAGCTGCACTTTCCATATACCAAACTGATGCAAAGGGTTAGGGAGTGAGAACATCAAAAGATTGGTTTTCCAAGGTAATAAAGTGCTGTAAGGACTTTGAGAATGCAGTAGCCTATCTCAAAACACTGTCAAGGTCACAGAAGGAACTTGCTATAAAATAAACCACCACAACAAAACATGAGATAAGCACAGATGGCACAGTAGGAAGGGGCTTGTTCCAGGCCTAACAGAGTTGAAGGTGTGGTTAGCATCCAGACAAAGAAATCCCATGGTGGCAAACTGTGAGAAAGGAAAAAACCACTCCCATACATGCCATCCCAAGTTATGGCAATGGCACCTACATCCTGTGGGTACCCAGAACTTGGATGGTATAAAGGTGACACCACAGAAGAATGACTTGGGGACCCCCAGCACAAGGGTGAAGAAGGACAAGTGGGATGTTACAGGATCCATTGGGTGGTGATCTTTCTACTTAATCTGTCTCTCTTACTTTCTTTCTCTTCCCCCTCTTTCTTTCCTATTTTTCTCTCTCTCTCTCTCTACCTCACATTTAATGTTAAATTAAATTTGTACTATTGACTTCAGCATATGGTCTCATTTGCACCTTAATTTGGGAAGAGGCATTTCCTTATAAACATAGCAAGATCATAACAAGTGCAAAATGGCTCAGCTTGAGCTTGTGCAGGTTTACAATGCAGCTATGCAGTGAGGGTGGAATCACAGAATTAGAAAGATTGGAAGGGATCTTAAAGATCATCTCGTTCCAATGCCCCTGCCATGGGCAGGGACACCTTTCCCTAGACTAAGTTTCTCAAAGCCCCATCCAACCTGTCCTTGGATAGAATTGCAAGATACCGAACTCAAGATTCGGAACACAGGGAGCATAAAGGAAACTAGAGTAGAAGTGGAGATAAAAATCTCTTGAACCTCTTTTGCATTTAAAAAAGGAAGGGGAAGAAAAGGAAAGTTTGTATTCCAGTAACAAGACAATGCCAGGCTTTCTGATACCATCTATATTTTATACAACACAAACAATTAAGCTTAAAAGGATAATCTTGTACATCGCTTAGCCTGAAGTTGTACTGCATGTGTCAGCAAATGTTGCTTCCCCAGTGACTTGACAGTACATGTGGCCACTTGTAAAAGAGCAGTGCAAACTATTCCATGCATCAAACCTTATCCAAAACCCACTGAATTTGCAGACACCTACCCCCTACAGTATGTTCTGACCTCCACTGTGCTGACAGCTATTCCAAAAGCTGTTAACTACATCTGTGCTTAGCAATGAAGTAAGGTTTCCTTACATACATCTTGCTACCACCCCCCTTCACTTTATGTCTTGAGACGATTTACCACTGGCATCAAAATTCTGGTATCTGCAGAAGTTGTCTGTTGTTTCTGCAGACAGCTGCACAATTTTGCAATTAACTGTAATTGCATTAACAACGTAGAATCCCATTACCCAAGGAATGAGCTCTCTGTGTATCATGTTTCTATAGAACCGAACTGGGAACTGGAACAAATATTCTGTAGAATAAAAAGAAAGGGTTTGCTTGGGGTTTTTTTCTACTCTTTCTAGAGGTCCATAGCCATAGAATTCATTTTTCCTATACTGTGCCAGTGCCCTGACTTGCTTTGCAGTATAAGTCCCATCTGTTTTTCCAGGGCATTCAGGGACAAGGTGGAATGGGGGTCTAAAGGCAACATGCAAACACAAGCTGTCCCCTTTCTGGGAAATTTGGGACAGTCTTTTTGTCTATATGTAGGATAGTGTTTGATATGTACCTTTTGACGTTGTGTAACTCAGCACAAATGACTACTGTCTGGCAGAACACTGCAGATCAAAATAAAGTCAGCTGTTGCAGGCTCCTGCTGTAAATCTTTTTTTTAACTAAGGGAACATTACAGTGTACATCTAAATGGCATCATTTATATCCTGGGGAGTAGATTATGCTGGGTCAGCTTCAGCCATCTGGTCTGAATTATTAGGTAGGAATAAGGCGAATTGTGCAGGATGCCGTTCAAGACTGAAAACTCATTCAGGCAGCACAAGTAGCAGGGAACTGATCACAGATTGTACCAGCCTGCCAGTAAAGAGCTTTAGTGGCCCTGCCGATGGAAGCAGTCCAAAGAGAGGTTAAATAACATGCTTCACCCAATGCAATTATGTTGTGTGGGGTTTTTTTCAAGCAAAATGTTTCCATATTGAGTAAAACTGCCATTTTAAGAGAGGGAAGATAAAATGCAAGAGAAGTCAAAACCTACCTTGAAATGGAGTGAGTTTTCAACTAAAGCAGGCCTATGGCACTGACCCACGTGAGAAATGGCAGAGCTCCAGTTATCAAGCTGGCTCACAGCTTCACAGACCTGCCCCCATTAGCATCCCTCAGTGCACAGCAGTCAAAAACACCTTGCCCATTTCAGCTGCATCTCACCCCCTGGCTCCAATGTATTTGCCTTGGGTCTGCACTAACAAAAGTGCAGTCAGATTCAACAACAAAGGAAAAGCTCAAGGCTTATTTTTGCAGTTGGCAAAGGTAACACAAAGATATTTCAAGTCAAAGTGAAATTTAGCAGCCCTGCTTGCAAGGTTTTCAGACACAACCCTTTGGTGCACGAAAAACATAGATGCCAACCCAACAGCAAGAGTTGCTGCAGGAGAAAAAAAGTCCTCTATTCCATGCAGGCAGTGAAACAGTGCAGTGCACGCCAGGGAAGCAGTCTTCTGCCAATTCCCTGCAGCTGATGAATGTTCCTAAAGCTATTAAAAGCAGCATACTCTGGTAGAACATGTACCAAAGTAGGCAGCAAGAAATATGGCTTCTGTTATTAACTTGTCTTGATTCTTGAGCTTCAGCAAATCCCTTTTATTTGGCCTAGATAATTTTGAGGTCTCTTCCAAACTGAATTATCCAATGATCCTGTGATCCTTTGTACATCTAGGTTGTAAACTCTTGGAGGCAGGAACCATTACTAGGCAGGTACATACCTGAGCAAAATAACATCTTTTTATAAAAAAAAGTTCTGAAACACTCTACAGACTTTAGTAAATAAATAGTTAGTAATTGATGTCCAATACTTATTTTAATACAAGAAATAGAAACATACTTTGAGTACTTCTGGCTTTGCAATTCATCAGCAACATTATTGTTTACTCCAATATATCCAAAATACAACCAGAGCGCTCCAAAAAAATCTCAACTAGGAATATGCCCCTCAAAGGCAGCTGTCCAATATCCAGGGAGAAAAAACTATTCAGCACAGATAGCTATGCACAGAGAAGACAAAATAATTGCTGCAACCCTTTCTATGTGAGCATTGTTCGTGTTAAGTGAAAACTAGAAAGCAATCAATCAGAGAGTAAACTCAGTATTTAAGCCTTTTGAGGGAAGATATTGAGTGTATTACTACAGTTCTGCCTACACATTCTAGCCATTTATTCATAAATAAGAACTTCACTCTGGACTGAGGGTCAAAGAAAATGTATCCAACCACAATAAGCAGGACTGACAAACAAGTAATAATGGATGAGGAGAGGGGGCTTATAACAAAAGTGAGGATAAATAACTTGATAGGGTCTGTTGTGATGGCACAAGGAAGAATGGTTTTAATTTGAAGGACAACCAATTTAGACTAGATATAAGAAAGTTTTTTACAATGAGGATGGTGAGACACTGGCACAGGTTGCCCAGAGATGTGGTAGATGCCTCATCCTGGAAGCATTCAAGGTAAGGTTGGATGGGGCTCTGAGCAAGCTGATCTGTTTGAAGATGTCCCAGATCATTGTAGGGGGGTTGGTCTAGATGGCCTCTAAAGGTCCCTTCCAACCCAAACAATTCTATGATTCTATGGATTTAAGCATTCACCACTGACAATATTTTACGGTTTATAAGTGTGGTTAATAATAATGTTTTCAACGGAAAAAGACAAAAACCCATGAGACAGGTTTGCTAATGCACAGAAAAACAGAAGTGGTCACTGTAGATTTAGCAAACATTGCACTCACACCTTCTCGCGCTGTTGCCGAAGCTTAAGCCGCAGGAGCACAGAGCAGCAAGCCCCAAATCCTGTGGCAAGGTTTCCTTTTAACTGGGCAATCCAGGGCTTGTGGATCTACACACAATCCGCGAGAGTCAGAGTGGGATCAGGCCACACACTGGCTGCTGTGTACCTCCACACAACCAGGCAGATACTTGAACCTCTTCCAGGATATTTACTGATGGAAAATTATATCAACAGAAAGTGCAGATAATTTTAGCAATGGTTCAAAGGCAACAGCTAAGGAAATACTAAGAGGTCAAGGCAAGGTTTCCTGTGCTTCAGAGCAGATCTTTCAGAAAATGACAGTTTTCTTTGAAAAATGATGGTTTGTATTAAGTTCTTTTCCTATAAGCTTACAGAGAAACTTTCACTTTTTTCAGCACTGTGTATTCCTCTGCATGTAGTCTAGAATCTTGAAAGCACAGAAACATTAAGGCTGGAACAGATCTTTAAGGTAATCAAGTCCAACTGCTAACCCAGCACCACAAATCCACCACTAAACCATGTCCCCTGAGTGCCACATCTACGCATCTTGTAAATACCTCCAGGGATGGTGATTCAACCTCTTCCCTGGGTAGCCTGTTTCACTGCTTGACAACAATAATAATATACCTTCAGAATGAAGCTTTATCCATTGTTTGGATTCAAAGCCACTACTGGAGAGATTTTCCTTATGTTCTGTGCAGCAGTTAACAGCTATTACTGTGCATTTCTGATCCTGTCAAAGAATCCCACAGCCCCATGGTTTGTCACAGCAGCCACGAACAGATTTTCCTCTGAATGGTTCCAATATGTGCTTAAACAACTGAGTTCAGTACTGGAAAAGTGTTAGTTATATCACTTACTTGTTGTGTGACTTTCTTTGTTGCTCAAGTGCTCAAGATAGTCTTCCTTTAAATAGGGATGATTAGGAAAAGTTGACAAAATCTGACTGTAAAATGCCCAGTCAAAAGGGCAGGTATATTTTCATCTCTGAGGCAAGAGTCAGAGGTAAAAAAATCAGATTATATATTTCCTCACCTTTCTTTTTGAATCTTGGAAAGGACCTAGCTGCAAGCCAATTTCCCAGTATGGAGGGAAATGCTGTAAACCAGACCAGAACCAGAAAAAAAGGTATATTATTCTATAATACTAGATCAGATTAGTTTTATATAGGATTTTCCATTGCTGCTGCACATAAATAGGTTGAGAGTAGACAGCATAAATTAAAGACCTAGTGCTTGGAGCACAAGTCTTGGGACCTGCAGGCTTTGGGATAGCTGCAGATACTCAGCAACCGAGTCAGGGTCCATTCCTCACAGATATTTCCAAGAAGCACCCAGTTTGCTAAAAACCAGGGTGAAATTTCAATCAGACACATTTTCCCAAGGCAATGTAAGAGCATTTTCAGGAGAATCCCATGGCAATCTATAAAGAATTAATAGTAATTGCTTCCTGTCCTTTTTCTTCTTTTTTTTTTCCACCTTATAAAGAAGCATCTTCATACACAACCCCCTTTTGAACATCACTTTAAACATCAAGCTAAAACAAAAAACAACCTTTCTTCACCATTCTTTGACCTGCCAGAGCAAGTCTTTACCTTCTTTAATTTGTCTTCTTCAAGGTCCCACCTGGGAAACATCTCCCCCTCTGCCTCTCTCTTACCCTTTCTCTGCAAACACCCCGCAGTCTCCATTTAGTGAAAGGATACACATCTGCTTGGCCCAAGGCTTTTCCTTTTAGCAAGGCATCACCTTCTGTGCAAAATAACCAGCTTTACTCTGATACCAAAACACACCATCTCAGGTAACCTGAGCAACAAATCAGTCCTCATTTTTGATGAGGTGCTTTGTAAAGTCAAACATGTACCTATGGGGCTGCAACCTCCATCTCCACCTGTCCCCCTCACCCCACACTCCTGGTGCAGCTGGTTTCCTGCCCTGAAGTCGAAGTTCAAAACAATTTAAAACCAACCTACCCCTTTCATACATGCCTAAACTGTGGGGAAAGAAAAAAGGCAAGAACGTGTATAGAAAACTGGGTTAACTATATTCCAACTCTCACCACTTGAGTTGTCTCTTTCTTCCCTTTCATTTTGCTAGTAGAAAGTGTGATATAAGTGGCAAAAACAAGGAAATGAGAACTTCAGATTGCAGATTCTATTTGTAGTTTTTCCACTGACTTGCTATGTGACCTCAGGCAAATATATCTCTCTGCACTTCAGTTTAACCTTCTGTAAAATTGAGATACAACTGCTTTGACTTACCCATAGGCTCACAGCATGGTGTTACACAGCTTAATTAATTAATGTTTGTTAAACACTTATAATGAATGTTTCAATACAAGTTTAAATTATTACAGGTTGTACCTTCATAAACTCTGGCTTACGACCCTTGAACATATTTCCCACAATGTCTGGTGTAACCCTTAATATTGCTACTCTCTTCTAATAAATTATACTTTAAATGAGCTCTTTCACTGGAATGACTGTGACTTTAGTTGTCTGCACTTAACATTTACAGTCACTGCATTAATTGGTCTAACCTTGTATTACAGGTTTCCATGAACATCAAAAGACTTCCTTGGTCATGCTTGAATTTGCTTCACTCTATGTTCCCATGGTTTTAGTAACAGAGAAGAGTCTTCCTGTAAATTCATAGACATTTGCTGGCCTCCATTGGAAGAAGAAAAAAATCTTGCATCCCTTACACAAGTCCATGCAGGTCATGAATCTCTCTACCATTCTCGTGTAATTGATTGGTTTATGGACTCAGTACAAGATCTTTTCATTTCAGCAATTCATGCTGTCATTATTTATGGACTTATGTATTTATTTAAAAATCACAGAATCATGGAATTTTTGGGGTTGGAAGGGACCTTTAAAGATCATGCATCCAACTGTTCTGCTGTGAACAGGGACAAAATATTTTTCCAAATCTTTTTTCAGTGATTATTCTAGAACAATAATACTGTGATGTGTCCCAAAGAGAGGTACTCAGCCTCCTAAAGGAGGAAATGTTGTACAAAAAATTATGTTCCCAAGTTGACCACTCTTTATACCAAGTTTTAATCTTTACCATACAAAAATTAGTTATGATCATAATACTGTGCTTATTAACATTTTTTTTCAAGATAAATAATTTATAAAGCTTTACTGCAGCATCTTTAAAAATTTCTGACAGCAAAACTCACGGGAGCAGAAAGGGACATGCTAATCAAAGGGCACAGCATAAATGCCAATGAACAAAGTGACCCATAGCCAAGGAATTGGCATATCATATGCTCCAGTGTTCTATCACACAAGACAAAGGGAAAATTAGTCCAGCTCCAAATAATGGTGATCTGCTGACAGAGGAAGACTCCATCTTAACTCAAGGCAGATCAGGAGCTTAGACCAACCCCCTTAGACACAAAAATGCTAAATCAAGCTGGCTTTGGGTGGGGGATGGACAAGGTCAATACTGTCAATACAAAAGCAGCCGGAAAGTTAAACATATGACACAAACTTTAGGGACTCTTATCCAGCCTAGCTATGATTTGAGATGTGTTCTGGAGGTAAGTTTGTCACATCTGCTGCAAAGGTCAGGCTTGATATCACAGCTGCTGCCACCTGGAGCAGCAGAGATTGCACTCTGTGAGCTAAAGCCAGAGGGTTGGCAGGCATTGCACAGGACTTCCAGAAAGCTGGGCCTTGCTGGAGATAAGCACGTAGGTCGGGCAGGCATCTAAGGTGACAGGACACTCTTGACCTACAGGGAGGATGGAAGGTGAACCAGCTGTCTCTGGGAACATTTTAGTTACAGCCTCAGTCCAGTCACTCTGCCACCTGTGTTGACTCAACATCTGTTCCTGACAATGGGAGCTGAGACTGAGCATGCGTTAACTCCTACAGGTACGTGTCCCATCCTGGAGCTACATCCCAGTCTGAGCATCCTTCATGTGAGAAGGCAATACTGAAAACCAGAGTGGATGCAAGGGATTTTGATGGAATTTCTTTCCTTGCAGTCAGAACACGTTCTTGGGCAAAAGTCTGGTGGTCAGATTCGCATTATTTTTCATAGTTTCATTGGTGTGTTTTCTCCATTAGTAGATAACAATCTAGGATAAACTTCAGTGTGGTAGATGTTCTCTTTTCAGAGTTCTACAGTAACACAGGATTATCTTTTAAAGACCATGCATTGTTAATCAGCCTTCTGAAAACATCAACTTCTCAGTAAATATGACTGAACAAAATTAACTTTGAAAGCTTCATTTCAAAACAATTTTTACAGTCAACTTCTGAACGGATGAAGTGAAGTTACAGCTGGAGACTGAGGACTACACAAAAAGTCAGGGCAGGCATACCTACAGAAGACTGCTGCTACTTCTTTTTACTGTTAAAAATCTTAAATTGTGGAGTGGAACAGGAAAAACACTCATAAAACCTTGAAGGCAATGAACTTTTCTTGAGTATTATTTCCAGTACAATGCAAATATTGATATCAAACCAATGCTTTTTGTCTCTAAAAAACCTAAAGTAGACAAGTATCACGGAAACAGAGCATTGACAATGATCCTGCCACTAACTCACTCTATTGTCCTTGGTATTTCACTTGACGTGTTATAGACACTTATTCTGTGCACATTAAGGTTGTGAAAACCAATTTGTTACTATTTCTATCGTGCTTTGATGAAATCAAACATGATAGGCTGAGCTGCTGTATAATATTCATTTTGCTATAGGGCTTGCTATAAGAAAGCCAGGAATTGTTCTAACAAGATAATATCCTATCAGTTTTTAGAATGATAAATCATGTCAGAAGGTACAATCTAATTAATTGTTTTAAATCATGTCAGTAATAGAACTTCATTTTTAAAATTAAGTGAAAAGATTTCAAATTATATCTCAAATGTAAGAAGATAATAAATACTAGTTATCAAAAATAAATTATTGAAACATTCCACAAAGGCAGAAAAAAATAACAAGAACTTTCAGACCTGTGTCCAGATACCAAATTCACTAAGTGTAGGTTACAAACGTTAAAAGTAACACCAGATTTTGTTGACACTGGAAAAGGTAGACCTTCTATATCTACAGCACCTCACTTTTCCCAGAAGTACGGAGTGGGTTGGGAAAGGGAAGCAAAACACACACAAAAGCCCATGGAGAAACATAGAGATATTCCCTCCCATGGAGTAAAAAAAAAAAAACAAAAACCCAGGGTAGAAAGATCCTTTTGTGCTGAGATGTCTCAGAAAGGGGATGTCACAAAGGTATACTGGGCAGATAAAAGCACAGAAGATTATAAGGGCAAGCGCTATTAACAGGGCCTAGTTTGAGTTTACTTTGCCTGTTTATGATGGGATGATTTGTCATTTTACCTTAAAGGTCTATCACAATTAATAAAAATGGGTCATTTAAAACATCCTTTAAAGGTGAGTTAGGCTAGAATAGCACCCATATGGTGCTGCCAGGAGGCCTGCAGGTTCTTATCAACACGGTAACTAAGGTAAAAGGCCAAGTCTTCACCAAAATGAGAAGAGAGAAGAGGAGATGGAGATTATTCCTTTTACCACACATATACACAGAAAAACCTGCATTTGGTGTTGAGAAGAGCTGACTTCTCCCTCTGAGACTCAGTCAAATTGCAGGATAATGATCCAGGCAGCAAATAATCCATAGACATATTTATAAACCCAGGGCAGAACAAGTTAGACAACTGGAAAAAACTTAGTGCTCTAACAAGGGATCCAGCAGCGGCTTTGCCCACAAACAAGAAAGCCGAAAGATCACATTATGACTGTATATTTAATTTACTAGTAATTTCTCTTACTGCTCTGCATTGCAAACAGAGTAGCTGCACAGTGGTAGGAAAGAGCATGCCAGGTGGTTATGGGCTCAGAATTACCATTTTGAATGTATTATCTACTTAAAAATGCAACGTTAATTAAGGCTCAGGCACAGCAACTGACAAATGGTGATCCGCGAGTGCACGAGTTCTTCCAGTAATGAGAATTCCTCGCAGAAAGCACGAGTGCAACAGCATTTTATTCACCATGGAAATCTAGGACTCCATTCAAGGAGAGAGTGCAGAGCACACTGCTGTTAATTGGGAAGATGTAATTAAAGTACCCACGAGCCACCAGCATGTGGAGACACCTAATGGACATTATGGAAAGCAGTGCATCATGTTGGACTATTCTCAGCGGTTTATTTCCCAAAAAAGCCACAGCTGAAAGTGGATGCTAGTGAGCAAAACACCAAGTCACATAATCCCAGCCACTAAGTCATGGCAACAAGCTTGACAGATCCATCAGGAAAACCCACATGGCTGCTCAGGAGCCATGACTGATGTGACAGAAAAGCAAAGCAGATGTTCAGCAAGTTTTCAAGCCCAAAGACCAAGCACAGAAAGCCCTGCAAAACTCCCCACACCCTCCCTGTTATGAACCAGGGACTTTCTGCACAGAACAGCTGAAGGGGCTGCCAGCTCCATCTGTTTGCCCACCAGGAATGGATCTCACTCTGCTGCACTATGGGCATTCATCAGAAGATACAAGGGCCAGGAAGACATACCTGTAGCATATAACCATCTCATCTACAGCAGCTATAGCTGCCTGCTCAGGACAGAACCCTGAGTAACTCTGACAGAAGTGCCAAACTGGAGAGATTGTTCTATTACAACCAAAAATGGGACTTTTGGTGCTAATAAGGAATCACTTCAACACCCTACAATATTACCAGGTTGAAACAGAGAAGGGTGAAGCAGTCAAGGGCAGCAGGAGAGCAATGTGGCAACCTGAAGCCATGACCAAGTTCAGGTTGCTGAATGATTAATGGAATCACGAATTTAGTCTGCTAAGAGAAGGGAATAGCTTGCAGGGCTTAATGTGAGAAATCTAAAACTAATAAAAGGCAGAGAGTGGGATCTGGTTTAAGCAAATCCTAACACAACCTGGGCCCCTCACGTCCACAATATACTTGTGACCTACACCACAGGAGACAGACACAATGAATAACAAGAATACAAAAAACTTTTGCATTTCATAGACACTATATTGCATTAAGGCTCTTTTATAACATATTTGCAATATTATTAATAAACTCATTTTTATAAGATTAAATCCTTGAGAAATTGCCAACTATCTGAAGCAAACTGAACTATGGCTTTAAACGCAAATTTTAATATTATGGGAGCCCCTTCGAACCACATTCAATATCCACACAAAGGGCTTGTCATGCTTAAACTTATAAAAATAGATCAGTAACTCTTGATTTGTGCTTTCAGCAGAATCCTGTTTCACTCTGAGGAAACCCATCGTGTTGAGGATCTGTATCAGTAAGACAGCGGTGTCTGGGTAAAACCACAGAGAGAATCTTTCTATTGTGCCCTTTGGCTAACGCACACAGAACTGCATTTGTATGCACATGGGATGCAGCCAGCTCTGCCACTTGAGAAAGGGTTGTAAAGCTGTTCTATTTGGATTAAAAATAAAAGTAAATAGTCCTCTTAGCATTATGTACACTTAACATGGAAGAACTCATCTGTAGAGGAGCAGGAGAGGAAAAAACTGAGCATTCACAATGTGTTGAAGGGAATTGGGCAGGAAGGAGTTGTAACTGGCAATTATTTAATTAACATTAGATTCTGCTTTTCCAAACTAAACTGGAAGTGCCACTGCTACAGCAGCAGCCACATAAATCCAAGAATCTCTGGGATGGAGCTAAGACAGAATTAGTTCAAGCATGAACAAAAATAACTGTGTTATTAACTGAGGGGATGAATGGTCACTTTTCTTCCCTCTGAAGATCTGAAATTATTTTACATGTACCTTGATTCTGCAAAGAACATGGTCCTTTAATGACCTATCCAGGACAAGGAAAATGTGTTTATTTTAAAAAGGAGCATGCCATAACATCTCTTTCTTTAGTCATTACTTAAGACCCGATTCAAAATATAAATCTTCAAAACCCCTGGTGTAATCACACCTTCAATATTTTAGATCATGTTCATTATAAATAAGCTTCTTCTAGAATAATGTGATCTAAAAGACAAGCTGTCAAAATTCCTCGTTAAATATAAACTGACAGCATTGGAAATATGCTCAGCTGAAAACTAGCAAAGTTTATGCACAAAATATTATTAACAGTTCATGATCTTTCATATACACTGTTCATTTCTTAGAACCTATGGCCTGAAAGTTGCCATCAGTTCATATTTCAAAAGAGATTATACTTTAACAGCTTTTCCTAAATGCTGTGTCAGTGACTATCCATAACTCAGCTAGTCACGTAATGGAAGTACTCAACAAGATGATTCAACCACACATGATATTGTTTTGTTAAGAAATAGGTGAAAAAAGCTTGCATTCCCCACAAAATCACATGAGTCTCTCTGGGAGCCAATAGAGGCAAATATTTTCTGTTTTTTGCAAACACATCTATGCTGTTCTAAATTTTTTGAGGTTTTTTTCCAGTTTAAATTCAGCAAATGTATTCATCTTCAATGAGCCAAAACCCAGACATTTGAAACAGTGTTTTACAGATGTTTGCAAAATATTTTACTGAACACAGACGACAAATATAGTCTCCAAGAGCCAATCACAGACTAAGCTGTCTGTGGAAAAGCTGTCTGGAAAAAAGAGAAATCCACCATCACACGTAATGTTTTCTCACAACCAATGACACAAAAAAAATCTGATTGCCAGAAAGAACAGTGCTGGGAGTAGAAGAATACCTAAATGTAAGTGGTGATCCTCAGGGATCATACTAGGACCGGCACTGTTTAATATCTCTGTTGGTGACATGGACAGTGGGATTGAGGGCACTCAGCACATTTGCCAATAACACGAAGCCATGTTGTGTGGTCGTTCACTGGAGGGAAGGGATGCCATCCAGAGGGACCTGGACAGGCTTGGGACGTGGGCCTGTGTGAACCTCATGAAGTTCAACAAGTCCAGAGGGAACGGGTCCTGCACCTGGGTCAGAGTGATCCCAAGAAAAATACAAATGGGCAGAGAATGGATTGAGAGCAGACCTGAGGACAAGGACTTGGGAGCACTGGTTGATGAGAAGCTCAACACGACCCAGCCATGTGTACTCACAGCTCAGAGACCCAACCTCATCCTGGGCTGCATCCAAAGCAGTGTGAGCAGCAGGGTGAGGGAGCAGATTCCGCCCCTCTACTCCACTCTGGTGAGACCCCACCTCAAGTGCTGTTGGAACAAGTTCTGAGGAGGTCACAAAGATGATCAGAGGGCTGGAGCACCTCTGCTATGGAGACAGGCTGAGAGAGTTGAGGCTGTTAAGGCTGGAGAAGAGAAAGCTCTGGGGAAAACTTATAGCACCTACCAGTATCTAAAGGGACTATAAGAAAAAGGAAGAGGGACGTAGGGATAGGACAAGGAAGAATAGCTTTAAACTGCTAGCTTTAAACTGCTAGCGGGCAAGTTTAGATGAGATGAGTTCTGCTGCTCAGAGCATGGTGCTAATAACACCAGAGTTGTGCATTCAACCCCATATGGGCAATCCACTGAAGAGCTGGACTTGATGATCCTTATGGGTCCCTTCCAACTCAGAATATTCTGTGATTCTTAGATAAAAGGAAGAAATTCTTTACTGAGAGTCTGGTGAGACACTTGAAACAGGTTGCCAGGAGAATCTGTGGCTGCCCCATCCCTGGAAGGGCTCAAGGCCAGGCTGGATGGAGCTCTGTGCAACCTGGTCTATTCTGCCCACGGCAGTGAATTTGGAACTGGATGATCTTTAAGGTTCCGTCCAACCCAAACCATTCTCAGTTTCTATGATTCTAAAAGTTCAGAATCTCATTTTTGGCTTCTCTCTTTTCTTGCTCCGTCCATGCACAATTCCCAGAAGTCCCCTGATGTCTCTTTGGCAGGATAATAGGAATTATATAGTGGATGATCTGCCTGCTGATTAGCCTGGCAAGTGACAAAACAAAACCCAAACCTGCTGGGTACCAACTGCTGCCCAGCTTATGACTAAATGAAAGATAAGGAAGGGAATAAGTGCATTGATAAGTGCTGCTCAACCTGCAAAGTGTTAAGGCCAGCAAGCACCTGAATCATCTGGATCCTGCCTAATGATTATTTTCTCCAGGAAAAAAAACTTTCCTTCCCAAAAATTCCCATAAATCTGCTCTCTCCTATTGACCGCTCCTTGAAATTTCTCTGTGTAAGAGCGTCAGTCTTGATGCTATGAACAATTTACATAAAGCCATGCATAAAATTTTAAATGAAAAATGTGAGTAAAAAGTCTCTTTACTGTTTTATAGTTTTGTAACAATAATTAGACCTGTTAGTTTCTCAGTCTTAAACATTACATCTGACACAATCTGACGCAGACCAATTGGTGTATGGTACAAAACCATACATAATTTTTTTTCTTCTGCAAAAGCTGCATTTGCTGGCATCTATTAACATTCTTGCTACATCTATTTAAGATTCAGTATTTAAGAGCCTAATTCAGATTCTAAAAATCTATGACACACATGCAGACATACAATCCCAACAACCTGGCACTGGAGGCCACAAAAATTAAAGAATGCATGTAAGACAAGCGGCTAAGAAAAAATGCAATAAAAACGCCTGAGCAACTAGAGCTCTCCAGAGAAGCAGAAGGAAACAGAACAACGTTAAAACCAGAGTATGGCAAGCATAGATAAGAACAGGCAGATTTTCTTTGGATTACTTCAGTCACAGATGTACTAGATTTGTACATTAGCCTGTGACTGAGGCAGAAAAAATCATTTATGAGAATGTGCAGTACAAACATGAATATTGAGCTCCTTGACACAAATGAAGCTATTGAGAGAGATATATTTAACAAGAGAAAGGAAAAGAGTTGTGTAATTTACAACAGATTTGATACTGTTGAGACAAACATGCAGTTTTAGAGGACTTGTGATATTCCTAATTCTGAAGATCAGATTGAACTGGGAATAAGAGCTCCAAATGGAGGGAAGAGTAGCTGTGAAGAATTCCTTATTCAAACTCCAGAACAAAAAGAGAGAACATTTCCAGGATTTCAGACCACAAGTAAACCCAACTGCAGGTTCTGGTAGGAAGAGAAGACAAAATGGACATCATTGGAAAAATCTCTCCAGAGGAATCTGCAGACTCAAATAGAAAGAATTTGCAAAACCAGTCGGAATCAATCAAAACAGACACAAAACCAGTTCTAAGCTCCATCTGTTGCCTTTGGAAAGACTTCCCACGTTTTTGAGAAACAGAAGCCGAAATATATTAAAAATAATAAAATTTTACCATGGCCTTCTTGAAGAAGTATTTGCACCCTATGTGCCCACAATGAGTTTTTTTTCTGATTAGTTGAGCATGGCAGAGAAGTTTAATATAATAGCTGAAACCATCTGAAGAGAAGACATACTTGCACACCACACAAATAACCACAGATCAGGCTGTGGATAAATGATTCTCATTGTAGGTATATAGGAGCTTGACTTAAGGATAAAGGAAAATCTTGAAAAGATACGGTTTGTATTTTTTTTCAGGGAAAGAGCATATTGATTCAAGGGCTGAAAACACAGCAAATGCTCAGTCTCATTATGAGAGCTTAGGCTGTAAGACAGAAGCCTATGAGGGTAGAAAATCAATTCTATCATGTCTTGAATAGTATTGGAAATCTGTCAGCAGAATACAAGATAAGGATGATGCCCCATCCCTGGCAGCGTTCACAGCTGGGCTGGATGAGGGCCTATGCAATCTGATCTAGGGGAAGGTGTCCCTGCCCATGGCAGGAAGGTTGGATGAGATGACCTTGGATGAGGTCCCTTCCAGCACAAATCATTCAATCATGAAACTCAATTGTCCCAACACAAATGTACCTAGGAATGTGCCTGCAGTGCTCAGAGGCAGATGCCAACAAGTGGAACAAACACCTGAGACTGATTTATGCATGGCCAAGAAAACCTTCCTATCACATGTGCTTTTGTCTGCCAGTGCTACAGTACAAGATGAAGTTTGTCAAAGATAATGTAAGATATTGACATCTTATTTAAATAAATTATAACCACAATCCCTTTGAGAATAATGAAAGAACTTCTTGCTGTAGGTGATACTTTAATAAGTAATACTTAACTGATATGAAACTTGGAAAAACAAAGGAAAACAACACGATAATATATCCCATTATGATAATTCAGGAAATTGCTGATCTATGTAGAAATTAAGATGCTCATCCATACCAGAAATATTCATGCACTGAGTTGGAACGCCTATTTCCACTATATAGAAACAACACAATTACAAAATACGAAAATCTCCATCTTTACCTGTGCATATAAGCATGTAAAAGGCTTTACATATTAAATTCTGAACCTGGCATATCAGATGTGCTAATGATAAATAATGGGTCACAATATGAGTTGTTTTGCGTTTAAGTACGTTGCAAAAATGTGTGCATATAACCTTGAACCCAGATCATCCACAATATAATCCTTTTGTGGAAAAAGCTATCAGAATTGCTTTAAAGGATGCTTTAAAAAGAAGAACACACTGAATTGAAAAGCAATGTCTGATTCTGAATCTCAGAAGTACAAGCCATGTGGAGACAGGCCCAAAGAGAAAGCAATTTGCTGCAAAAAAGATGCATAAAAAAAAGCAGAGGTGGAACTGATATTCTTGATTAAGTTCTTGCACTCAAGCTCTAAGCTCACTTCTTAGAGACGGAAAATATAGATCAAATAAATTCATTTATTTTAGAATTTTTTTTTTAGTTTAATATTTGGTTAAATAGAGCAGTAAGTGAATTCATTGCACTGAAAGTTTAAGACTGTTTGTTTCTGTTTATCTGAAGATTACTGTCCTGACACCCACTCAAAAATAATAAATAATTTATATACACTTCCTTTATTAATTTATACCACAGGAGAACAAATTTCAGCACTCAGTTAAAGAAGCTGCACATCACATTAAGGATTTCTTGTTTAATGGTTCACAAGGACTACAACACACTATCAAACCACCCAGTCCTGACACTGAAGGATCTGACTGTGAAGAGTCAGACTCATTAGGGAGAAGGATGAGAAATTCTTCATAGGCAGATGGGGCATAGCCTGTCCCCATCTTTGTGTCTGCTGGCGGCAGGCTCAAGCCACAAGGCATGAAATTTCACATCATTTCCCTCAATAATAGCTCTGGAGATTTTTGATGCATACATAAAATATGCTATCTCTTTTTCTGTTCAGTTTATTTGGCTTTTACTTATTACTGCGCCCACTTTCTATCACATATTTTAAAAAACTACTTGCATTGGATCCAACTACTTGGTTTTGCATCCTCCCATTCATTTCACTTCCATCTCATGTCTAAATGAAAAAACTCAATTCATTCAATCCCTTTTCATATCAGAATGTTTCACCTCATTCAGCAATATGATACTCCATGAGCTCTGATATCTCCTTTTTGCAATAAAATGGACCTGAGCAGTATTTAAATAGGTTTCACCAACTGATTTATGTAAAAGGCTTTACAAAAACCTTTGTGCTGTTTACCATCCTATTCTTTAGGAATTCTCACATCCTGTCAGTTTTTCTTATTACAAATGTGCATGGAGCAGAAGCCTTCACTGTACCTCCTACAATGAAGCCATGTCCTTGCCTATTAAAGATGTACCAGCTGTGACATTTTGTTGGTTTTTATTGTGACGAAGATTATAATACTCAATACATTACACACATTCAGAATACCAAGCTTCAGCTGAAACACTCCCTGGAGAAGGAAAAAGTGGCTGTCAGCAAGTGACCTTATAAAGGCCAAAAGCAAACAAAATTACCAAGGGCAGTAGAGAATATATGGGAAGAAACCAAGAAGAAAGCAAGAAACTAATTTAGCAAAATTAAGCTCAAAGCATTTCTCGAACTTACAAGCTATTAGAGGTCTCCATTACATGAGTGGAGAAATCTTTATCCAAAACACTTTGAGAAAATAGCACAAGGCCACTTCTATGTTTGGTCACTTGCTTCCTCCTTAAAGGAGCCAAGCACTGATTGAGTCAAAAATCTTACGTTGCATACTATCTGAAAACATGAAATTGTGCTAAAATCATTAAAACATTAATGATTAGATAAAAACATTAATCATTAGATAAATCTGAATCTGTATTAATGGCTTATGGTCACGTACTGAGGTTAAATAAAACAGTAAAAAAACTAACTGAAGCTGTTCTTTAGATGTCTGTAAATGTATTACAGCAAAAACTCAGTGGCTTCAGGCAAATGCACACAAGTTTAACTTTACACATGTGAAGAGTCATGTTAAAGACAAATGGATCACTCACAACTTCAAGTTAAGCACAGTGGTACACCCCTGAAAAACTGGGTCAAAATGTGAAACTCCTATTGAGTTTAAAAAACACACTTTGGCAATTTTGAACAACAGTGTTAGCCTGGTAATTTATACTGAAAACAAACAAATGCACTAAAGAGAGCTTATAAATATTAATTTGATGTTTCTACTGACACAAATAAGTAAAAGCTATAAAGGCAAGTATAAAAATACATGCTTGTGTGTTCTGTATCTTATACATTGTGGGGTTTGGGTAATGCTTTGCTACTTTTTATATTTCCAAACAAATCTTCTCTGAAAAATGTTCTGCATCTTATGGGAACCTAAGCATGAATTTCAATTTTTTTTCATTTCAAAAAGGCAGATGAGAGAAGTTTCTGTTTACTTGCCATTTGAAATGCAGATAGAAGTCATGCAAATGCAGATAAAAAGAGTCCCTCCTTGTCATACCAAGTAGCAGTGGTTAATTGTGATGCATCATGAAGAATATGCATTGTTGAGAAACAGACACATTAATCTTGGGAAATGTCATCAGGCAGATCAAGACACACTGGTCAATAAAACCCAAATGGCTTTGTCACTCTGGAGGTAAAAAGAAGAGATGACTTAACTATAAATAAAGCAAGGGGACTTCCAGCTCAGCTTTAACAGCACTTTCTTTTAACTTTGAATTTTAGATTCTTCCCCACTGACTTCAGTCAGAAATCACATGCTCTATTTCTTTAACAATTTCAGGGATTTTTCCATCTAGTTCTTTGTTCAAACATCTTAATCAAGGCCTCCCTTCTTTCACATACTCCATAAAACACAAAGATCTGAAAGTGTTTTTGTCAGAAATAGCACATCTTGACACTGAGCCTCAGACCTTTGATGCCCAGCACCATCCTGAGGTACCCTCAGCTACAGCAGCACCAGCCTGTGCCTGGACAAATGCTGCGAGCACACCGTGAAACTGAAAGCATTTGCCTTGAAATGGGGGTCTGCTGCCAGGAGACTCCCATGGACAGATTCATCACTGGCTAGAGCTACCTAAGGGGGAAAAATGTATTTAAATTGCACCTAGAACAAAACACAGGGCTTCTGTATTGATTATATTCTTCTATGAAGAAACAGGGCTTCTGGCTCTGCAATCAACCTTTCAAGGCACATATTTTCTATCTGCATCATGCTCCTGCTCTTCTGTTTGCTTGGGACAGCTACAGACCTCCTGAAAAGAACTTGATCTTTCAAGCTGCACAGAATGTCCCCAGCACTCAGGTCCCACTCTTCCATATCTGGAGAACAAGCACATAAAGGTCCTTTGGAAACTGCCTCTGCAGGAATCAGTCCCTCACAAGTCATTTGCTGTAACCAGTTAAGCCACAAAGACTTCTTCACCCATGCACAAAACCCACATTCTACCTTCCTTGGGTCCAACTGCAGCCATGGGAAACAGTTACTAAATAAATTATATTGTTTATTTGGTAATAAGATTATCACCTAAACGATATCAGGTGATCTCCAACTAGCTAGTTTCTAGGAGATGTAGCCTTGCCTTGGTTCTATCACCAATATTATGAAACTGAGATGAACAGAATTGCAGTACGAGTTGGGGCAGAGGGGGAAAGAAGAAAGACACAGTAGCATAGGCTTGAGATAGTTCTTGATCTGCGCCCAGAATGAAGCACTATTTATTATTGTGTCCCTTGGATCACAGACCAGGGCTCTGTTGAGACAGGGGACTCAAAAAGAACATCCCTGTTTGAAACAGAAAACATCTGAGGCTCCCAGACAGCCAGGGAATACAAGAACTATCAGTCAGCATGAAAAGGATCTGCCTTGGCACACTATCAGCTTGTCAAGGTTTCTGTAAGGCATCACAGGAAAAAAAAATACTTCTAAAAGACTTGAAAGTTGCTTTGCTGCTGTTTCAGAGAGCTCCTTCCACATGTGAGGGTAAGCTTGGGAAAGGTGATGAGCTGAAGATGTAAAAACAAGAGGAAGGGATCTGGTATCATGAGCACATCAAAGATGGGAACTGACATTTAAAACTAACGAGAGAAGACAAACCACGTAGGGATGAGGCAAGAAGGTTGTTCAAAATGAACACAAGATTATGTTGTATAAACAAAGACAGAGGAACTAATGGAACAATGCAGGAAGGAGGTGACGTTGCCAATGTACTGGGATAGGACAATGCCTCTGCATGTAGATTCTGAATTTATTTAAATGGGAGAAGACTGGAGAAGAGACTATTGCCTTGAGTGAGATGCCAGGAATAAGAGCCTGGGTAAGGTTTTCAGTGATGCTACAGTCACAAGAAGATCACATCCTGAGAAGAACGTATGCAGAAGGAATTGCAAAATCTGACCAAACTGGGCATAAGAAAGCACACCTTCATGATTTTGGCCTCAAAAAGAGGCCAAAAGTGACAGCAATGGAAAATATTCTTCTCAGTCTGGAGAAACAGAGGCTCAGTGAAGACATTATCACTCTCTACAACCACCTGAAAGGAGTCTGTAGCCAGGTAGGAGTCAATCGCACAAGAAGAAATTGCCCCAAGCTGCAGCGGAGGTTTAGACTGGATATTAGGAAAAGAATTCTTCACCAAAAAGATGGTCAGTCATTGCAACAGGGAAGTGGTAGAATCACTTGGAACTGTTCAAAATACCTGTGGATCCCCCATACTTGGGGATATGGTTTTACAGTGGATTCGGCAGTGCTGAGTTAATGTCGTGACTCAATGACCTTAGAGGTCATTTCCTAACAGTTCTATGGTTCTATTACTCTACCAATTATTGAGTCATGTGTCAGATGTGGCTAAAACTGATCTCCAGACATCAGACCTGTCAGAAAAGCAACCCCTGACCATGGTTTGGACAGAATAAAAATGGCCTGGATTATCCAGACAAGTCTGTGCCCCATCAACATAGACATGGTAAGGTAAATCTGTGTTTATGGACAACAGTACCAAGAAACAAGTTAAAAAGGAGTACAGAAAAATCAAGGGCAAGTCTTTGTGGCATTCTCATAGAAAGACAGAGAAGGGTCAGAAGACGACAAATTGTGATTCAAAATGGGACAAAAATGTGACAAATGTGATTCCAAATAAGACAAGATCACAAAAAAAATTGATTCAAAAGATGTTGAAATCCCTAAAGAGGAAGAACATCCTGGGAAAAAAGTATGGTCAGTGGCATCAAAAGCAGCTGAAGGTCAATGAAGGCAAAGGCACATACAGAGAGAGACTTGGCTTGGTGTGAGCCCCTGCAGCCTTCGTTGAAGGCAGGGAAGGGATGACAGTTGGACTGAACAAAGTCTAAATCGGAATCAGAAGAGAAAGTTTTATTTTAAGACAAAATCTCTCACTTCATCTGTTCTGTATTCTTTCATATTTTTGGCTTCATGCACTTACAATTTCCTACTTACGTAACTCCTAGGAAGTGTGCAGATGGAGAAGAATTGGGATTATGGTCCTAAGGCTGGATAAGTGTTACCAGACAGCTGCCATATGCCCAGACTTGCTGGGACTCCTTACATAAACCCTGTGATCAAAGTGACCCTCCCCCTCCCCTCCAGGGAGCACACCCCCAAGGTAAGGCTCATCTTCATCAAGGGGAGCACTGAGAGCTTCCCTCATTCAGTGCTTCTGCACTACAAAGTCAGGAAGGAAAAGCTGGCAGTGTCTCCTGCTCATGTGGCAGCAACCCTGCTTTCCACTCTGGAGCCCCTGGTTCAATCTGCAAGGTGTCATTGAGAGACAGAGGCTGTCACCATTGCAGGGCTGCTGCTCTGTGCTGCATTGCCTCAGTGGATAAAGATTTCATTTTCTAGAGCTGTGGAAATGGCACCTTTTAGAAGAAATCAGCTCTAAAAGCTAAATAGTTGTGCTCATACCTAACTTAATCTGAAAGATTATTCTCCTATTTGACTGTTACTCCCATATCCTTAATGGATTCCTTTAGTGTTTATGGGTTTTCTGTTAATTGAACATACTTAGGATCACAGTTTCAGCAAATTATTTAGTGAAAAGGTAGAGAAACCTTTACCTATCTCAACAGATGAGGACAGCTTCAGTTACAGTGAAATAAAGAACAGACCCCATTAAACTAACATTTAACCCAATGGCACAATGGGTGCAGTTCCCATTAAAAATCACTTCAATGAATAGAGCTGCAAGCACTGGACCAGTTAATGATGGATGCTAATCAGCAGCAGTTGAACAGAAGAAGCCATCTTAACTAAACAGACAAATCTCTACATTAAAAAAGCCATCAAGCTCCCACTTACAATGAGGTTAATTTAAACCTACTGTTGAACAAAACCAGGCCTCCAGCTTGAAGGAGACACTCATCTCCCTTCTCCTAACTGCAACAGGGAAAATGTGTTTTAAGTTAAAATCTTCCAGTTCTGAACTTGTAGAGTGACTGTAGGGGCCAAATTGTTCCATCCCTGCCAAAAGCCACCCTGGCTCAATTGCTCCAGGGTTAGCCTACACTGCTAGAGATAAGCCTACCACAGAACAGTGGATTCAGGCTCTACTTCACGTCAGAGAAACCAAAATCCTCACTAAAGACTGCAGCTCCAGTGGTGTTGTGTCACACAGAACACCTACTCATGTTGTGCAGCTTTCAACTATGCTACAACATCACTTTTCTCCAAAAAGAAACCTCAAGTGCTATATTGGACATAATATTACAAAATTATGTTTATTAAATTACATGTTCGCTGAGTTTTCATTTCTCCCCTAAAACATGATCACCCTCTGTAATCCTTTGGGCTTTCTCCTTGCCCATTTTATTCAATTTTTCACTCCATCTCAGGCTAACTCAGCAAAATTCTGCAGAACTTCATGGGCTGCAGTGTGATTGGTGTGGGATCACTTCATATATTTCTTCAGCTCTTTCATCTTTGCCCTTCACTTTATTTTTCTCAACTCTGTACCACTGCTTTTAAAGTCAACCCTGAAACTCAGCACACAAACTGAGTGAGGCTGCATCCCTTCCATAGTAACTCCAGGTGCAAAGGCTCCAGGAGCAACAGGGTCAGTGATGCCATCAAGGTCCATTTCAAGATGCGAAGTTCATCCTCACACCTGGCCCTTAGTAAAATATTCCACTAACAGTACATGGAAACAACTAGAACTCAGTTATCTCTCTCAAAGTGTTTGCAGCTAACCAGGACCACTAAAACAAAAATATACTGGCATTATATTTGGCAGATATCATTCACCATACAAAATTTGGCACTACGAAGAAGAAGGGTTGTCGACTGATTTTCTCCCCAAGACAATTTTTCTGAGCATTGTCATGGCTTTTAAAGGGACATTGATCCATTCCTGACAGCAGAGACATTTAGGATTAACAGTTACTACGGGCAGATCTCCAGTGAGAAGATTTTCCATGTTTGTCAATTTGTCTTAGCTCGCTGTTTCTTGGCATTACTCCACTTTTCAGAGGCAAGAAGGATGGACTGTTTTGCTTTATAGGATTTGCAAACACAAGTGGGAAAGGTAGGAGCTTCCTAATATTGTCTGAAAAGCCCTCAGCTGAGAAGCAAGCCACAGCATCCCTTCATTAATGTTAAACCTAAATCATTTTTAGACTCTCCACTGACACTCTGACATGCTAAAAACAGAGGTAGCTCAGCTGAAATGAACAATATTTTGCTCGTTCACAGCGGCATTGAGAGCTAGAAATTGCCTCTCATAGAAAGATAAAGCTAATGCCAGTTGTTACTAATGCAACTGAAAATAAAGTTCTAGAATGGAAAAAAAACCAGCACCTCATTTGGGAAAATCTACAGAAGATGTAAGAAGCCAGATCCTCAGATGCTGGGAACTAACACAAGTTGGTTTGCATCAGCAAAGAGTCTGACCACAAATTTCTATTTCAGAGGTTCAAATTGAAAAACCAAATTAGAAACTGATAACTTAGAAGAGGAATGAAAATCAAATGATAAGTCTATATCAAAGGTCAATAAATTTTGCCAGAGGTTACTCCTGTGTTAAAGAAGGTCTCAAAGCATTTAAATAATTTTTAAAGAAGTGTTAGAAATACCTGAACACAACTTTCACCTTTTGTAATACCTTACGTTGTACCTACTCAGGGACCTGTACAATTGAGTATGTTTCATACTGGGAGCAGGGAATTGGAAGAGCTGTGCTTCCACTTGATGACAGCAAACAGGGGTGAAAATCAAAGCCTTTTTATTAAATGAAATAAAAAAGGAAATAAAGCACTAGGATCCCTGCTTGTGAAGTTCATGCTTATGATCAGTTGGAATTAAATGATGCTTTTTGTTAGAAAATGAAATATAGGGTTTTCTATAAGCATGAACTGTTATTTCTCCCCAGACATTCCTAGACAGATTACAGAAGCAGCTTTTAAGCTAATAAATCAGAAACCTTCTCAATACAAGTGAGTTTAGCTTCCCTGTGCTCCTGAGAATATCAAGTCAAAGACAGTCACCTAATTTATATTTTCTAAGTAGAAGATAAAGCTAATTATTTTTAAGTGGAACAATAATTGCCATCAGACATTAATTCCTTTAGTAGACAAAATCCCAGACACGATTTAGAAAAGAGAGATGTTTCAGTCTTCTATTGATTTGTGGATGACCTGACATGATTCACAATGAGGACTAACCAACACCGTGCTCCGTTACAAATGCCTAGCAAATCAGGTGGGCACTTTCCTCACAGAGAAAAACCTGCAAGTCCTTCTTGGAAGGCTAAATAGAAAACAAACTGTGAGCAGAACGAATAATTAATACTGGTAGAAACAACAGAGGGAAACAAACAAAAAAAAAATTCAGATTAAAGGTCAAAAATGGACTGGCAGGATACCAGAGTGCAGACTCTGGATAAAGCACCTCCTGCTCCTCGAAGGACTCCAAGGAGCTGGCGGATGGTGCCCCACAGCGCTGCCCAGAGCCATGAGAGGACAAGGACAAGCAGACCTCAGGGTCACTCAGATCTCCCCATCCAGCTTCCCCTGCTGCCACTGGACCCTACAAAGCCCTCTAAATACTACAGATGCCCAGAGAGTCATGCTGGAAGTTTTCAAACCCAACCACTCTTTGCACACCTCTGCTTTTAGTGCACCTCTGTTGCAGTCTTGGCTCTTTTTTCATCATTCTGCTGGTTTTGCACATTCACCTGTGTCAAGCTAACATAAGCTTTATCTCTTCACTGGATGGACTGCAAACTTGCCTGTTGCCCATATGGAAAAGCCCTCATTTCTAATGCTGCTGTTGTCACCTCATGGCCTGTGCTAGGACTAAGAAAATCCTTCTTGAAATGCTAGTATCATTTTCCTTGGAGCTTAACATACTTCAGATTTCTATTTAATACCATCACAGCCAGTCTCTGCCTGAGAGATCTGGATATTATTGAAACTGCAAGAGCCTCCAAAATCCATTATCAAGAACAAAGCTACCTCCTGGCAGATTTCGTGTTCTGCTCACACCTGTTGTTGACACAGAAAAACCCACACATTTTAAACCTTCCTCAGTTGTTCTACTTCCAAACCATTTGAAGACCACTATAACTTTTCAGTGCTCTGCTATTCCACACAGAGTGTCTGCTCAGCTTGCTTTGCTCCTCATAGAATTTAATAATGAAAGCTTACAATCTGTCTCCTTTACGTCAGCAGCGCTACTCAAATGACTGCAGCATGCGGAAAATCATTTTCATTCTGTCTCCAGCCCACACACTTATCAGGGAAGGCTTAGGACCTCAGTTTGTAAGGATATAAAGAAGATTTAACAGAGAAACAAGTCACTATAGCAACACAGGTTAAAAATGAGAAATTACATTTTGTGGTGAGAAGGGAAATGAATTTTCTATTAAAATTTTTTTATTAAAAATATACAGGTCTCAGCGTGTAAACTTGTGTCTTCTCAACACACGAAAGGTACCATCTGGGGATACTCACAGTGTCATTTCATAGTACATATTTCTGATTTCTTAGGTTTTTTCTACACTGCATTCCCATTTGCAAACCTTTTCTTTGCATGAAAACAAGCATCCTACCTTCCATTTTTCCTTCATGAAGCTTAACATTGTTTTGCTATTTCCTCAGACTCCAGAAGCTGGAGAAGAGTTTACACAAAACCCCATAATACTTGAAAGCCTTACACTCCATGCTCACTTTTAAGCATACATCAGCAGGATCAGAGGCCATCCTGCTGAGGTTTTCTGCCTTAAAACCTACCATCATGCTGTCAATGTATTCACACTGTTTTCCTCCAAATTCTACAGTTACTGAGGAGAGTATTTCAGCCACATTGTCTTTGTGTTTCTCTGACCACTGCTGCTATTGATTAAAGCCACTCACAGAGCTGCTGTCAGCTCGGGGAGATCACACACAGCTGCTTCCAGTCAGCTGCACACATTCCTGGTCAGGGAGGTATAGAAAGGAGCTGGAACCCCAGCCACCTGTTACTACATGTTTTAATAAGTAAGGTTGATTGAATTTTCTATGGAAATAGAAATTCTTAGTTATGGTTTATCATCAGAACCTTCCTGGAATTTAGTAAGGGACATTTTGTTGCTTCTCTAGGTAGACCTGATAGACAGAGCTCATCTGTCATGGACAAAAAGAATGAGCAATTGAAAAAGTGTGAAAAGTTAAGCTTGAGATCAACTTAAGTTTAATTCCCTCAACTGCAAAAAGCCTTCATGACATTGAAAAAACCATAAAGTATTTCTTTCTCTCAGTGTCCAGTAGGGAAAATGGTGATCTTATCACTTGTCAGACGCACAAGTGCCCAGTGAGGACTTGGGCATTAGTATGGATAGCACTGTCAGCTCCATACCACAGAGGGAAAGAACATCTTCTCCCTGATGTTTTAGATGGAAGGCTATACTCATTTCCAATGCTCAGATAAACATCAAAGACAATTTCCCTGCTGCCTCCGACTACCTTTAGAATATAACTTGAGATAAAAACTCATAGTTATTGAAATTCAGAGAATAAGGCTAAATTTTGACTGTGAGTCACCCAAATTGATTTCCAGACTGATCAGTATTCATGCATAATTAAAGCTGGGCTTTTTTTTTTTTTTTTCAAGCAGTTCACACATTTACCAATTATCAGTACTATAGGAGTAAGAATCACTTTTACTGGACATCCAAACACTTTGTCTTTGGGTGCATACACCCTGAGAGATAAGACAGGCACTTTGAACAAGAACATCACCCGTGTAATGCAGCCTACAATTCCGCTCACTTTGCTGTTTTACGTGTTGAGGATGTTTCCAGTCTGATGCACCTCTATTTGAATGGAAATAGTAAATTATTTTGGAGAAATCCAGGAAAAAATTTACTTGCAAATAGCCTTCTATAAGGTGACTTTGAAGATGCCATTGCTAAAGGAAAACACCGTTTTGGTGCATTTCTCTGTGTTACATCAGTATGCCATGTTTCTCTTTGACTGGACAAGTGACTATTCTGTCATATCAAAACTTAACACATAACATTCCAGTAAAGTAAAGCATATGTAAGAAGTTCCCAGCACATCGCTATCTTTCCAGTTTCATGTCTTGTAGAAAAAAAAAAAAAACAGGAACGCACACAAGCAAGGCCATTACATTGTTTTCTACAAAAACCAAAGATGTAAGACCCTCAACTATTCACAGTTCCTTTCCTGACTTATTCTCTTCATGCTGTTGCAGATTCATGGAGCAACTGCTCAATTAAAGCTTCACCCATAACTGCAGGCAGGAAGTATGGAAAAACAACCCCTAAATGTCATGACTGATTAAAATCACATTATAAAAAGTATGTTCCAGAGTTAGTTTTACGTCTGTTTAGTATTCTATTTTTAATACAGTTAGAAAGTAAATTAAGCCACTTACAGTGAACCAAAACTTCCCTTGTTTCCATGGAAATGGTGAGAAGGCTGATCTGAAGTTAACCAGGCTGGTAAATACAAATGCTTGTTACCAGCCAGCTTAATCCCCACGGCTGCCTCTCGTGCGCACCATCACACCCAGGAACTTCTCACACTGCCAAACGCTCCTTACTGACAGCTGATTCCTAATCCAGGGCACAGACAGAGCAGGACGCTCTCAAACACGTGTCACACTGACAGGGGCAGGGGCCACCAAGACTGCACACTCATCACCTAAAAACTGTGCATCGACAATAGATTATTTTAATATTCCACAATTCAAAGGATGAGCTGGTGCTTTTTTATTTTAATTCTCTGTCATTGCCAGTTTTTCATCTGACACTGCAATTTTACACTGGTGTAATGCTTGTATCCAGTGAAATTACTTCTGCTTTATCCCAGGGTAAGCAAGATCAGAATTAGATCATTTGTGCTTTATTTGTTGGAGAGAAATGATGGATCACTGTTCAAATATTAATACTGACATTTGCTATGGGAAGAGCCTACATAATACATCAGTAATGCACAGCAAGAGTATTGCCTGTGGGTGTGGTTGCAGTGGAAGTGTGAAGGTGTCTTCAGAGGTTTTGTAAGAAAAAGGGAAGATATACAATTATTGCTACAAAACAACTAATAAAACTCAGTCATTTGTGCCTCTGAATCTGCAAACTTCACGCACATATCGATTTTTTGGCCTGTTTATGGCAGAAACCTGGCAAAACAGAAAATGAGAGGCCAGTTTTGCTTGGCCAAAGTTTGAGTTCAAGCTGACCTGAGAGCTTGCTGCTACCAAAGAAGTGGATAGTGCTCCCCCATCCTGTTTTTCCATACACTTCTTTTCACTCACACCAGACATTGCTTCCAGCTTCATTCCTTGCACCAGCTTTCATGCTTGTCAGGCATTTTTCTGATGTACTTCAACTCATTAATTTGGCAAAAAATTATATACTTTGGTGGGGGGAGTTACTTTTCCTGCAGCTCAGCGAGTCAAATAATTGCATCAAGGGATCAACCAATGCCAAAGTCAATGTATACAGCCAGAGATGACCGCAAAGAGCCTCAGCTGTGTATCTCAAATGTACCTCAACTCATTAAAGCCCCGATTCACACACAGAATCGTAGAATTTCCAGAGCTGGAGGGACTTGCAAGGATTGTCAGAGTTCAACTCCTGGCTCTGCAGAGGACAGTCTTAAGAATCACACCATATTCCTTAAGGTGTTGTCCACACACTTCCTGAGCTCTGTCAGGCTTGGCGCTGGGAGCACTTCCCTGGGGAGCCTGTTCCAGTGCTCAACCACCCCCTCTGGGTAAAGAAGCTTTTTCTAACATCCAACCTAAACCTCCCTTGAAAGAACTTCAGGCCATTTCCTCAGGTGCTGTCACTCTTCAGCACAGAGAGATCAGTGCCTGCCTCAGCTCTTCCCCACATGAGGAAGATGGAGACCTCCCCTCAGTCTCCTCCAGGCTGAACAGACCAAGTGCCCTCAGCCACTCTTCACACGCCTTCCCCTCAAGGCCCTTCATCATCCTCATGGTCATTTTCTGGATGCTCTCTAATAGTTCATAAATGATTATTCATTTGTTTAAGTAAGATGTTACCTTTCTGTACACACAGATAAACATATGCTTCCATCCAAAAGGCTGAACAATCCAAAACAGTCCCAAAGCATGATGGATAGTGACTGGTTTTGCAGTTACCTTGTGCCCAGCTCAAACAGAATTAGCATCCACAATATTTATGTCTCCAAACAATAAGGAAAAGTAGTGCCAAAAAATTTCAGTTAAGCTGTGGATTAGGTGTCAATCCACCACTCTGCTGCAGCACTGTGTATGGCTCCAAGGAATACATAATACAGTAAACAACAGACAAGGGAAAGCGGGCTGGTGGTGATACAACAGAGATCCAAGAAATACATGTTGGTATGTACAAGTCCTGGAAGCAGGTAAAAAGCTCTTAGCCAGAGGTATTCAAGCCAGTATGAACAAATCTGGTGAGAATGGCTTATCAAGTGCTTTCAGGAAGACAAAAATGCATTATCTGCAAGTCACATATAATAGTTATTCTGATATTCTGACGTGCCACGTAAGGTCAAACCTTTTAACATTTAGCAAGCTGGAAAACACCAGCAAAACTTGAACTATCTTTTACCATGACTTGAGTCAGAACAGAGCCCAGCCCTGACAGCAGCTGCACAAGAAACAGCTGGCAAAGACCTAACATGCCTGAGCAGTCTCATCATCTCAGATTTTCAGTGTCTCAAGTCTCCCTTGGAAATAAAAAAAAAATTAAAAAACAACAGAAACTGAAAGTAATTTCTTTCCCAGTCAAAGTCTTCTGAACAGCATAAACAGGAGAAATGCTCATCTTCCTGGCATACTGTATCTGCTACTCTATGCCAAATAAAACAGCATTTCTTTCCAAATACTTGCCAGAAAAAAAAAAGCATCAAAGACAAGAAAGGACATTTCATTTTAAAAAGCAATGAAATTTAATACTTTTTAAAAAAATATGTATAAATCAGTGTTGCTGATTAATTCTGGGAATATAAAGGTACTGTGTGAATCAAAAACCTTTAACAAAACTGAAGGTTTTCCCTGAAGCCCAAAGGACAGTTTGAAATTTGGCTTGCTGTTTCCTTAAGATCCCTGAAGCAAGCTGCCTTACAAGGACAGACTGAAAGATTCTGGTTTCTCAGCCTTGGAAATAAATGGTTAAATGAGACTCTCAGTGCTGCTTCCAGCAACTAGATTGGAGGGTTTGAAGAGTGAGGACCAAGGCTTCTCTCAGACAGGAATACTGAGAGCACTACAAGCACCACAGGAAATGGCTTCTCAATGCAATCAACATGACAGAGCCAAATATTCAGAAAGAAGACCCAAGAAGCTGCAAAATCTCCAGCTAATAAGGTCCCCAGCAACCTGATCTAAGCTGGTCCTGCTTTGAGAAAGGGTTGGACCACATCCTTCAAAAGTCCCTTCCAATCTAAACTATTGTGTGGTTCTACCTCATCAAAGTGGGCAGAGAAGATTGTGTCCTTTTCTTCCCAGCAGTTTCCAGGATAGCACACGTGTTTGGAAATCACCTGTGTTTTACCACAGCGTTCTAGGAAAATACGTCTGATAAAAAGTTCCTTGTTTGTCACAGCCCCTACTCCAGAAGGGGAGATTGCACCACTGCAACCTGAAGCTAATCTTACAAAGCTGAAATTTTGTATTCAGAATACAGCAGCATAGTCTGGACTATTTGTACCAGAGCTTTCAGTGGAAAAAACTATTCAAGTCAATAAAGAGCCTACCTCCTTTCCTATACCTTAACAAAAGGAGTCAAGTCCAACTCTGAAATGCTCCTTAGAAGTCAGGAAACTGGGTCACACAAGTAAGCTGAATGCAGCCTGAAGCTGTGCTTTTACCACAAGTCTTACTCCACAAAATTTCACCACCAATTTCCCTCCCTGAAAATTTGTTTTCATGGCACAATTAACCTTTGCAAAACAGAAAATTCTGGTTCTATTCTCAGACATAGTCCTATATTGCTGCTGATTTCCTTGTGCCAGTCTTGGCACAGGTTTAAGTCCAACGTAAGATGACACAGACTATTTTGTTGGAGCAAAAGTGAATACCTTGCTGACTATAACTAACTTGCCTACTTGTGGATCCGCAGGTGCAGCAGTGCTGCTGCAAGAGCAGAGGGGACAGGAGAGGGTAGCTGTACTGCCAGGTGTTGTCTACAATCAAGAGAGAAAAAAACCCTTGTAACAGTGTTAGAGTAGTAAAGGCAAAAGCAGATATTTATTTGGAAGCTTCCAGGTGTCTCAGTGCTGATGGGCATAGCCAGAATCAAATTTCTACAACTGTATAGGGTTAATTAATTACAATATCTAACATCCAATAGGAGATTCAGATGCCCCAGTAATGCACCCCTGGATCAGCCTCTAGGAGCTGGTCCATGGGGTTCTCTTCCCCACTTCTTATTATGTCTTATTGTAGGTCCCCTACTTGGAATAAGACTAAACAATACTTCAGGAATGTGCTTAGAAAGTCAGCTTATTGTTCTAAAATCTAGGGGAAACAGGTAGGAAAAGTACTGGAGCTATGGCCATGCATTATCTACAAAGCTACAAATATCTGAAAAGATATATAAAAAGCTTAGGCATCACAGGGATTCAGAGATCAGCTGAGCTGGAATTTGAAACTGCAGCTTGCAATGCAAATGCTCTTCAGTGCCAAATAGCGATGTCAGGAGAGGCCCCTCCAAGCAGTGCCGGGGGCTGGCTCAGCAGTGCAGTCCCTTGGCAGTCCCATGCCAGAGAGCTGCCAGGAGCTGGCAGCTGAGAAGAAAAACCAAGGGTACTGATCCAATGGAGCATAAATACTTTAGAGCAAACTTTCTAGTTTTAGCAGCATTTTGGACCTATTTAGCCTTAGCTGTGTCTCCCTTATCCAGCGCTTCCCTCGGGTTCTCAACATAACTGGTTGTAGTTTTCATTTTAGCATTAACTGCCCGCCTCAATATCCTGCTCTAAAGGATGTAAATGGGAGTTTCACCATAGAGTGCTGGGTAGATGATCCATGTAGACTTGTGGGAACACCAGGAGCCTGCCTGGCTCCTGGCATGCAGCTCAGCACTTGGTGTATTCAGAAGAGACCATTAGATCATTTAGCCTGACCCGCTGTATATCACAGGACATTATATTTCACCATCTCATCCTTGCACTCAGTCCAACAAATATGTATCAGGTACAATAAAATGTTATTCCCTGTATATATGCCAGCCTGAATGAATCAGATATTGTTTTCTGAAAAGGCATCAAGTCACTTCCAGTATCCTGCAGCCTGCAGTGTAAGACTTCCTTTAATAACTCATGAAAGGGAGGGGAAATTTGACCACTGAAGACTGGTAAAAGTTGCTGTTTACAGGACCAATCTATTTTATTAAATTGGCATCTTATGGCATGGAAATATTCAGTTGCCAGTAAGGATACTGTGATATTCTTTTAGAAACCGGGGTATGGGTCATGATTCAGTGCATGATGCCTACTTAGATTAATTACATTTAATTCCACATACTTGATTAATATTACAGTTTTATGCAAGCAATAGCAACATCCCATCCCTGGAAGTGCTCATGGACAGGTTGGATGGGGCTTTAAGCAACCTGATTGAGTGGAACGTGTCCCTCCCCACGGATGATCTTTAAGGTCCCTTCTAACTCAAACTTCTCTGTGTTTCTACATACAGGAAATTGTTGAAATAAATTGAAACAAATGTTTTTATATATGGGGAAATTCAAGACGCCCTACAGCAGAGATGTCAGGATTACTGTGCTCCTTCTCCAGCCACTACCCATAGCTCACTCATGTCTCACCTTCAGCCAAGACCCCATCACCTGCCCCCTGCCATCCCATGGTTTAGCTCTTTAACACTGACGTGAAGGACAGTGCTTGAGTGTCCAAAGCACAGCTAACATAGAATTCAGAATTACTGGCTAAATGAGAGTGCCTCCATTTAAACAAAATATATGAGCCTTTTTATGATATGAATCTCACAACCGTTCACTGAAAGCCCATCATTCAATCCTTCATTATTTATCTCACTGTGCCTGCAAAGTTACAGAAACCAGCAAAACCCCAAGGCAACATTTCTTCTATCAAGGATTATCTACTGTTCATGCATTTTCCTCGGGTGCAAGATTGTAATCATTAGCTGTAACATTATAACTCTCTCATGACTTTCACCTCAATTCATGTGTCCAGTCCAGATTTGCAGCACAAAAGATATAGACATACCAAAGGGAAAGATTATCATGATGGTCAGGGGGCTGAAGGACATGGGACATGGAGAAGCAGCTGTGGCAACCAGATTTACTTGGTTTAAAAAATAGGTAGAAGGAACAAGAGAAATCTCACAGCTTTCTACAGCTACTTAATACAGGCCCTTCTCAGAGTTAGCAGCAGTGGGAATTGCAGGTAACGCTTGGCACCGCATATAATGCAGTGCAGTAGAAACAGCGCTGAGTTACCTTGGGGAGCAGTCACGGCGCTCTGGGCTTTTTTTCGCCTCTTTTTGACAGAGAGAATTGTAGTACGTGATGAGCACTGCACCTCCACACATCTGTAACAGCTTGCAAGCCACAATGCCGGTATACCCTGTCAGGAAGCTCGCCTGCCTGGCCACCCAGGAGCCGCTCTGGCAGTCACACTCGCACACCTGAGCTGGGACCGAGGCCCCTTTACAGCCACACCCCACACTCACAGTCACACCAGCGCTCCTTACCTGCTCGAATCCAGGGTTCCCATAGCAGAGCCTCAGACGTCCAGACCTCCCTAAAATAACTTGACCTTGGTGTAATAACTACATAACCAAATAAGAGCGCGAGCTGGCGCCTCCAGGAGGGGCCCCGAACAAAGGAGCCCACGGGCCCGGCCCCATCCCGCTGGCCACGCAGGGCGCCCTGGCGCGCCCGGTCACCCGGAGGGGCCGCAGGTGCCCCTTGTTACGGGAAGGAGCGGCTGTCCACGGCCTCTTGGCTCGGGCTCCCGCCCCCAGAGCTCAGCTGCAGCTGCTCACCGAGATACCTGCACAGAGTGTGTTCCTCTACAGCCCCCGCCCGTGTTTAATTCACGGATAAGATACGAAGGGCACAAACTGCCCGTGCTCCTGCCCGCGATGGCCATTAGCTGCTGCCACGCTGAACAAAACTGGCTCTCACTGCCAGCCTTGTGGTCTGACTGCTTCACAATGCACGGGAATTGTGCTTAAAAACCTGAGTTTCTTTGAGATATATGCCTATTTTTCAGGACATGGCGGCTCCCTTAATAGGGAAGATCAAAATTTACAATGCAGAAGTGCGAGGGAAGTGCAGCCAGTTAGGAGATATTAGAAAAGGCCCATTTGAAAGCACAGCAACTTTTACAGGTCTCACATATTCATTTTTCGCAGCAAGATCTAGAGGCAGAACAAGAATATCATTTTACACAAAAAGAAGAAAATAAAAAAGCAAATTACAGGCATCACATTTGGTGTAATACTGAACATTCAGTATTCCCACTCACAAATATTCTACCTTCAGAATAACTTGAAGCTAATGAAGCACAGCTGCTTTATATGCTTCAGAAGCAGATTAAGACACAACAGGATATTCAATAACTATGTTAGAAAAGCAAATTCCTTAAGGTAACTATATCAGTCTAGAGAAAAAAAAAAAAACCTGCTTGCCAAAACTGGCTCTGTATTTTTATTATCTTATAATTCCTTTTGATTAACACATTCTCTTACACTGGATTCAAAAAAGTGAAAGCAAAGTTGATGGCAATTAAATCCTGATCCAAACCCTGCCCTGAGCTGTATGCATGATTATGTGCTCAGCCTGAATTTACATCCTTTCCTATGTAAAACTTGCATCCAAAAAGTGGTGAAAAATCTCCAGCAGCAGTTACACAGTTATCTAAAGTACTGACACCTACTTAGGCTGTGCTTGCATTTCAGTCCATGTTGAAAATTAATGTTGTCACTGTTAAAGAAAAAAAGAAAAGAAAAAATATGAGTGCTTTGCCGAAGTTTTCCAAACAGCTTTAACATACACCTCATTTTTCATATATTACTGTGGTGCACAGTGTTTTCCAAACTCAATACATTTTTAAATTAAAGTGGAAAAGAAGTATTAGAAAGTACACAACTTTTGCAAACATTAAGAGGAAAGTATTTGCAGCTTCCTACTACATTATAAAACACTCCTAGATTGTAGACATTATATTTCTGACTTTTCAGTTTTACCTCAACCTTTGCACCTCAGAAACTTCTTATTTAAATACTTCTTGCTGTTTTCAAATCACTTTTCCAATTGCGTTTACACCAACACCACTGATGTGCATCACACCTTGATCAGATGAGGGCAGCTCCTGCTCCAGCTCTGGCAATGTAAATCTGGCACAGGTGACCTCAATTAAGGTTGCTACAGACTGGCATGGCTGTAATTTAATACAGAGCTTAGATTCCTTGCTATATTAGTGTCCTTTATAAACACCACTCATTTAAGGTCTGCATAACTGGGAGATTTAATTGTGTGTTACACTTTACTGAAACACTGAGAATTAGCCCCCATTCCAACACACAGAAAGCTTTATTATGGTTCTTAGCTGGTTTTCTATTAATCATCCCCACAGTTTACCCCTCATGGTAGGCATGCTGTTTGCAATGATGTAAGCCTGGAGACGATTCAGTGAGGTCTCTGGAGAAGTATATAAGCAAAAAGGTCAAGAAAGAGCACCCAACACATCTACCACACTCATACACACACAGACCCACCTGCTATGCATATCCAACACAAGGATCTGCTGCTTACTTTACAAGATGTTATTAGGGATAATGAATCTGGAGCCTTAGATCCTAAGGAGATGAAAAGGAAGCAAGTGTCTGGTATGCAGATGCACTGGATAGTGCACCGTGATGATCAAAAAAAAAAAAGCTCAAGGTGAAAACTGTAAGGGGTCTTACTAATGATCACAGGTAGATACAGGAGTGAGGAGCGAGACAACAGGTCTCTTCCTTCTCTCATTAGTTAGAAACATAGAATTGTTAAGGTTGGAAAAGACCTTTATTATCATTAAGTTCAACCATTAGCCTAATACTACCAAGTCCATCACTAACACGCATGCCTAAGCGCCACATCTACATACCTTCTAAATACCTCCAAAGATATGGTGACTCCACTGCTTCCCTGGGCAGCCTATCCAGTGCTTGACAATCCTTTTGGTGAAGATGTTTTTCCTAATATCCACTCTAAACCTTCCCAGACAAAATTTGAGGCCATTTTCTCATTTTCCGGTCACTTGTTATCTGGGAGAAGAGACTGAAGCCACCTGGCTACAACCTCCTTTCAAGCACTTGTAGAGAGTTAAAGCCCCTTAGCAGAGATGGTCAGAAACTGCATGGATATCACTTGCTTAGACCCTTCACTTACATAATTAAGCACCAGTGCAAACTCTATGGAGTAATTGAGTCTGCACCTTATATACTCCATCCATATGTATGTTCTGCCATTCCTCCAGCGGCTGCAACCTGGAGGTAGGAATCACATCAGCATCCTACCTGCACCTGAGGGGACCATGAATCAGGCTCCTTGGGACTACTTTGATCCAGCAGGGAATGCTATGCAATCCTATGGTCTCATTCTCGTCATGACAGTTTAATGGTGCACAGAAATAAACGTTCATCACTTCACCACCCTCTTAAAGCAGTGTGGGTGCTCACAGCTGACAGAAACAAAAGTTTTTCAGAGACAGAAAAAAAAATTAAATAATAAAGGAAAAAATATTGCAAAAACAAATAGGCAATTAAAAGTTATTTCTTAAATATGACAGGCCTTTAACTGAGAGAGCCCTGCCATAATAAAACCATTAAAAACTCATTAAGTGGGCTGTGGAAACTTCTGTCAGATAGCTATGAGATTTCATTGACAAAAGAACAAGACCTAACAGATGAATGAGCCTGGGATCTGTAGGATTAGTAAAGTCTTTTAAAGTTAAATAAATATCACTAAATATCACTGCCAAAGTCTATGGAGACCATTCCCATGTCTATCTCTGTTTCATGGGGTGGTCAGAGAGATAACCAGGAAATCAACTTCTCAGGTGCTTGTAATTGAGGAATTGACAATTTTCATTAGAAACAAAATAATGTTTGCAAATGCTGTGATTTAATCTCAGTAGCCATCCTGGTATCATCTGCATCCCCTCCCACTGCTTTCTGTCCTTTCTTTTTCCAAGGGCTATGATAGGCCTGGCAGTTGAGTGACTTGGAGGAACATATGCAGGAAACCATCAGCACAGGCTTCCTGGAAGCACTAACATGAGCTCACTGCTCCAATTCCTTCTTCTCTAGCCCTCTGCACACAGCTATCCATGACTGCCATGACACCCTCAGATATTCTCTGCACAGTACATCTGACACTCAATCAGCTGCACGTTGCAGTTCTATTGGTGAAAATCCTCCCAACTTTGTCCAGATCACATTTCAGATACAGATATGGTTACGACGTGGTTCCAGAGTGGAAACTAATTGACTGATCCATTGTTCAATGAATTTATAAACACTGATACATTATTGCAGGAAACATCCAGAAGCAGGCTTTAACGTCTAGTTTATACATCTAACCAAATGTATATGTGTGCATGTATATATATATATATATATATATACATATATGTGCAATGTATCTAATTGATATAGGTTAAGAAATGGCATAGAAATTCCTTCAACAAGAAAGCAAAAAGTCTTGCCCTTGCTTCAGAGAGCTAAAAGGTAACAATTTTCTTGTTAACCAGGGAGGCAGCAAAGAAAGCAGTTGCAATAGGAAGCAGAAGTCAGGAGGATATGTAAAAGTACCTGCTAAAACATTTGTTCTATACATAGTCCTATTTATCAAGTCTTTTAATACAAAATTAAGCATTAAATTTGTTCACTTACCCAGAAATTGCATGTTTCTGTGATTTTCAAGCATGCCTCACCATGTACCATCATAAAGGGCTATCAATTCATTAGTTGCTTCTCCCTCAAGACCACCAATCCTTTCCTCATTAGAAAGCTGAAGCCAGAAAGGGAGATGCCATCCTCTAAAGTCCACTAGAAGAGAGTACAGGGGATCACCACTGCCTCTCACATGGGATCAGGACCACAGGCAGAAGAGATGCACACAGGAAATTGAGTGGAGTCATGGTTAGGAGATGGGAGAAAAGACTGTGAAGGATGAGGAAGTGGTAAAGGGCAGCAGGCTGTGCTGATGAGGCTGGGAGACAGATGAGCTCGGAGGAAAACCATTCAACCCTGGAAGCAGATAAATTGAGTTCCTGCTCGTGGAAGGAGGAAAGTGGTTGCATCATTGTTGTGGGTTAGGTGTGGCCCTTAAAACTTTACACTTTCTTGGGACAGGCAGATTCTCCTCTAAAATCTTATAAAACCAGAACTGAAAGTAAAACACTAGACACATTTGTGATATTAGAACATCAAGGAGTGCTGGGGATCTGACTCATATTTTGAACACATAATGATGGCAATATTGTGACACTAACAGCTTCAATTTACTATAACAGAATTCTCACAGTATGTGTGATGGGAGAACACAGCTGCAAACACTTTCACGGGGAGTGTGAGACGTTTAGTTATCATTTAGGCTGGGTTTATGGGCTCAGTCTTCTTTCAGATTAAGAAAATGGAAGAAAAAAAATCCATTTACTTGGTCACTGTGTACCCAGGAATTATTGGAATCCGTAATAAAAGGTGTTATTAGTCACTTTCATTACTGACCAACATTTTCAAACCAGAGCCTGGAGCAAGATCCCAATCCATATCAAGGGAGTTTAAGCATATTTGATCATATATTATATATTTTCCATTCCTTTTTCTATAAGCAGCCATAAAACATTTAAATTACTTCCCCAAAATTTGATCAAAATTAAAAAGAAGTTCCAGTGCTGGATGTAGAAATATTTATTCAATCAGGTGTTAGGTAGTAAGTAGAACAATATTCTGCTGCAATGTTTGGTTTCAACATAGTTCCTAGCTTTTCCAAAAAAACCCCATATAATTTAGGATCATCTGGAGGTTCAGGGGAAATGCCTTATGGTGTAGAGCTGTGGATGGAATTTAAACTGAAAGTATTGATGTCCTGTTGTATTTTACGCCAGTGTTTAGTGTTACTCCATAAAGCAAACCCTAACACAGGTATAAATCTGTCAGCATTGCATAAGTAGTGTCAATCCCTTGGTCCTCACCTAGATGCTGTTGCTGAAAGATCCTTAGCAATGCCACTCTTCCCATGCTAATTTGTGCACCTTGGACACAACACAGTAGGTAGTTTGTATCCAGAACTTCTCTACCAGCAGCAGACAAGACAAAATATCTCTAAAATAATATGCAGCTCTTGTGGAGTCCGAAGGATGATTGAGAAAGGAAAGAAAAAGCTGAGAACTAGCAGCCCCTGAATGCAAAGGCTGTGGGAAGCCAAGTCTGTCCTGCCCTTTGCTTTGACAGCTGTAATCCTGACTGAACCCTTTTGGCACTTTGGACACAGGGATGCCATTAATAATACCTTTCAAGTCATTGCTTCTGTTACCTCTGCTTTATAGCTCCTATTTATTAAATTACTGCTTATCTCTTTTATATCCATTTTCAAAACGAGGGAACACAGAGATAGGATTTATCAAAGCAAAAAATAGCTCATGGGTCAGCTGCCCCAGGCCACATTGCAAACCAAAGAAAAAGAATGCTAAGCTGCCTGTCACCAAAATCATCAGTTCCTGTGACTAAGAAAATATTTTTTTGCTATTCCAATGCAAAGACCACTATTGACATAACCAGATTTTATCTTTGGTCATTACAGATCTAAGCTTTTAAGCTTTTTTCTTTAAAATACTGGACAACATTGTGCTTTTAAAGATCAAGAAGTCTGGTTAGTGTTTTCCAGAAAATATCAAACTCTAGATGCTCTTCCTTACCCTCCTCTTCATTAATCAAATGTTTTATACTTTGCTTATGAGCATGGAGGCAGGCTGCCTGCACATTCCCTGGAGCAGATAGTTGGAACTGGCAGCCTGCACACAGGGAGCCCATATCCACATCCCCTTGACCTTCAGGCTGCTGCAAGTGTCCCTGCTTGTACTCAGAACAGCACTGGTCTGTAGCAGATCCTCCTTTACTGCTGCTTCCTAAACCTCACTGCTCTACAGTGCACTATCCATCTGTGGTTTTCTTGTCCTGACAGCACAGACCTAAGCAACACCTCCTCCAACAACTTCGATGAAAGAGGTTTTCCCATCCATCTGAAATGTTACACAAGCTGCTATTTAATGACCACCAGCTGAGTTTTGTGCCAAATAATGGCTACAATTGCAAGTATGGGATTTTACTTGTCTAAATAATTACTTTTTATCTCTAGTTTATGATTTCCATCCTTTGCAGCACACACCTCACATTTCAAAAAATCCCTAATATGCATTAATATTTAAAAAAAAGAAACACCAAACATAGCCTAAGCAATTTACAATGAATCCCAGAACACTGACTGAAGGTCTATTACATCATCACAAGTTTTAGATCTGCCCAGCTACTGGCTTGACATGAACACCTAGAATCATACTTTCCAAAACACATTTGCTTTTCACAGCTGTGCTGGGTTTGTGTGGCAGGGATGCTATAAGGTGGCTTCTGTAAGAAACTGCACAAAGCTTCCCCTGTGTCCCACAGAGTTAATCCCAGCCAGCTGCAGGATGGACCCAATGCTGGCCAAGGCCAAGCCTACCAGTGATGATGGTGGCACCTCTGAAATATAACTTTTTAAAAGGAGGAGAAGGGGAGAAAGGGAAAGGCATTAGAGAAACAGCCCTGTAGACCCCAAGGTCAGTGAAGAAGAAGAAGGGGAAGGAAGTGCTCCAGGTACTGGAACAGAAGTTTCCCTGTGCCCTCTGGAAGGCACCCATCACCTGTGGGGAGGAACCATGCTGCACAAGTTTGTGGAGGACTGTGTCCCATTGCAGGAGCCCCATGCTGCAGCAGCAAAAGAAAGCAAGAAGGAATAGCAGAAACTACCTGAGCTGAACTGACTGCAGCCCCTATTCCCTCTCCCCTTGCATCACTGGAGGGAAAAGGTAGAGAAAATAGGGAATGACTTGACCCCAGGAAGAAGGAAGGAGTGAAAGCGAAGATGTTTTAAGATTTATTTCTCATTATTCATTCATTTTCTCATTTATTTCTCTTTGTTTTAAGAGTTTATTTCTCATTACTCTACTCTGATTTGATTAGCAATAAATTGCATTCACTTTCCCCAAATTAAGTCTGTTTTGCCCGTGACAGTAACTGGTGAGTGATCTCTTCTTGTCCATAGGTTGACCATGAGAAGACTTTTATTAGATTTTCTCTGCCCTGCCTAGCTGAGGAGCAGAGGGACAGGGCAGCTTTGGTAGGACACCTGCTGTCCAGGCAAGGTCAGCCCACCACAACAGCTGGTTCCCCACGGTGCAGTAGAAAAATGGTGTTTTTCTTGTCAAGCTCTGAACTGCAATTAAAGACAGCAACAACAGGCATGACCTACTCAAGGTTCCACAAATTCAGTGGTACACAGTGCTTCTGGCAGACGAGGGGCTGTTGAAGCTGCTGCAGCACACACCAGGCTGTCCCCTGTGTGTTGCTCATGCCACAGGGAGCAAAGCCAAGCACTGCCTAAGGAGGCAGGTGCAGATCACTGCCAGCAGCCATGCTCTGGGCCCATCCCAGTGGATACTGCAGCCCACCACCAGCAGATGCTCTTGGTGTGATAGGACAAAGTGGATATAACTTTCACCTTTCCCTCTGTGCCTCCACAAGGTGTGCCAGAGGCTCCTTCTCGTGGGGGACATCCTGGTGATGTGTCATGCTCTCATGTTACCTTGTCTTCTCTGTACCACACATCCACAGCAGGCTGCAGTGGTACAGGACTTTGAACTGATGAAGGATTGGAGTTTAAACACACAGAAATAAAAGAAAAGGAAGATAGCTCTGACTTTTTGATTGACTGGTGTTCAGCATTTAATGTGTTGAAATAATTGTGCTGCTCATTTGTGGCTTACAGGATGTGTCACACGGTTAAAATTTAACAGACAAACTTCACCCTGCGGGTTTGGGGAGGGCAACAGTCTGTTTGGTAGTAGCCAGGCAACGCTTTCTGAAACAAACATTACATGTACCCCAGAGGTTTCAGGGTTTTTTTCTACTGAGAAATATCTTCTGATCACTTCCTAGCTCATACTTTTCCATAGTCAAGAGCAGCTCCAACACACAGCGAACACACAGGGCCTTGTGGTGCTGCATTCAGGTTTGGGGTGCAGTTTACCCCAAAATGGGGCTCAATCTGTTTCCTGCAGCTAAGCCCTCTACCCAGCTCATGCTTCCAAGAAATTGGACACATCCCCACTAACAGCCTCAGCTCAGAAGTCCTCACAAGTTCATAGCCAAAGTCACATCTGGTTTTGGGTTGGATGTTGAGGATTTTTTGGTTGTAAAATAAAACCAAAAGCAGCAGAGGAGTAACAGACCCAAGTAACTGTGTCCTCATAAACGTGGGTGGGTTGCCATTCATTGATAAACAGGGCACTAAAGTCTGTGCAATGTTAATTTGCTCATCCTCAAGCGATGTTCTACTGTTCTTTGTGGGTTTGGTATCAGTGAAGAATACTAATTGCTGAATAATACAAAGGTCCCTGCAGAGCTTTCAGACATTAATGACCTTTGCTTACCAAGCAGCACTGGAGCTCAACCCCTGAGCTGCAGTGAAAGGCCACATGGTCTTATTAAACTCCCTGTAAAAGTTGCAATCAAAGAAGGCATCATAGTCTCCATAGTAACAACTGAAAAAAATCTCCATAGATATCACAAATAAAATAAAGGGCTCTGGTTGGAAACACTGTTTTGTAGGTGCAGCCCAGAGCCTTCCCTCATCCTCCCCATAGCCCAGGATCCCCTTTCAGCCCAGGCTGGGTCCACCAGTCCCTTCCCAAGTGATGCCATAGGACACCAGACTCCAGTTTCACCCCAGTGGCAAAGTCAAGGAGACAAGAACTTGTGCAGTGGTGCTAAACAGACACTGAGTTCTGCAGCACTTCTGAGGGAGGCAGAAATATCACAGGTGAAAAGCAGCAGTGCAGGGAAGGCAGAGCCCTAAATGGCATGAACATGTTTTCCCACTCTCATGTTTTTGAGGAGGCAGGTGGGGAAGAGGCACAGCTCTCATCAGGGCAAAGACAGCAGCAGCAGTGACCAGGTCTGCTGTCCTGCGTGTTTATTCTGGAAGGAGCAGGCTGGTCATATCCTAGGAAAATGAGGGGATCTCTGTGGGCTTCAGTATGGCCAGGAGAGAGAGCACATGAGAGAGAAGGAAGGATTGCTCTCTGTAGCAACAGAAGAGGAGTCATGTCAGGCACAACTCAGACAGGGATCTGAATATGACCAGAGAGCACAGAGGAGAGAAGGCAGGTAGCTTTGCCAGGAAGACACCCTCATCCTCTAGGTCCTCTTTCAAATCAGGCTTCCTCTGGGAAACTCAGATCTGTTGATCTGTGTTTATGTAACAAATCATGTTGATCTAGTTGATCTGTATTTATGGTAAGGAACCATGAATGAGTCAGACCTGGGAGATGTTTAGGGGCTAAATAATGCATCTGTTGCTCACCAACAGAGATGTCTTGCTTTGAGATATTTGCTTGAAGCTCTGTGCTGCTGGGAGAGACTTGCTCTGGCACCTGAGTTACCCTGGGCATCTCTGCATGTTCCTGACGATGCTGAAATGAGCCCATGGCAGACATTCACCACTTCCCCCTTAGAACGATTCCACAATTATATGTATCTGTCTTGTCCTCACTTTTTTCTTGACTGTGTGCTCCTTGATCCTTTTTACCCTGTATACGCACACCTATTCTGCCACCTTAAATGTATTTCTTCCCCTTTGCTTTTTACTGCCGTCAGGTTTTGTAGAATGTTATCCTTTCCAACTCAAATCATTGCCAAGCCATATAAAATACATAATCTTTCTTGCATATATATAAAAAATATTTTCTCCAGTCCTTTCTTTTCTTTTGACACATTTCTCCAAATCATAAACGTCAGTCTGGCATTGATATGCCAGAACCAGCAATACTGCTCCACCTGTGCTATGTACAGCTGGATCATCACCTCCCCAGAAGATAATGTTTTTGCCTCTGTGTGTAGCCCCGAAATCATACTCTTCAGTGCCAATATAAGCCCACTAAATGGTTTCCCACTGCTTTCTCTAGGGTTTGGGTTTTTTTTTTCATTTCTAGTGCCCTATAAGAATCTCTCTCCTGCAGAACAGCTAGTCTCTGATTATTTTTCCCAGATGTAGGAAACTGAATTTTTCAAGATGGAACTTTTCTTTTACGACTATTCTACATTTCTAACCTTTAATATCCCTTCTACCACTTTTACCCTTGTTAATCTTCCCAGCTCCTTGCAAGGCAACATCCTCTGCTCACTTAGGGATACGATACATCTTGAGCAGAAAGCAAACCCAGGAACACACTGTAGCTGTTGACAATTTGTTCCCTCGTGAGAGGCATCTGTTAGCATCTACAGATACATGGCAAATTATTTTTCCTTCCATGCTTCTTCTTGCTCCTGCTTGGCATGCTGGAGAGAAACAGGGGGCTAAGGCTGGGGGTCCCTCTTCCACCCCTTCTTCCCTTGGCTGCTAACCCATCCGTGTGAAGGAAACAGAGCTGGCCCAGGGAAGTGAATCACACAGAATTACTGGATGGTTGGGGTTGGAATGGACCTCTGGAGACCACCTCAATCCCACTATTAAAGCAAGTGCAGCTAGAACAGGCTGAACAGGATCACATTCCGGGGAAGGGGAGGTTGAATATCACCATGGAAGGAGAATCCGCAGCCCCTCTGGGCAACCTATGACAGTGCTCTGCCACCCTCAAAGAAGAAGTTTTTCCCCCATTCAGATGGATATTCATGGGTTTCAGACTGTGACTGGTCTCCCTTGCCCTGTTGCTCAACACCCCTGATGAGAGTTTGGCCCCATCCTCTTGACAACCATCCCTAAGATATTTACATGCTTTTTCAAGATTTCTTCTTCTCCTCCTCCTAACTACAGATGCTCACTCACATCACCTTCAAGGGAGAAGAGATGATCTTGCTCCTCTCATGCTGTGTACAGTTCCTTACATGCTTAGCAGGGAAGCAAAAATGAAACACAAATCCCAGCAGCCTCTCTCTCTCTCTGTGACTCCTTCCCATTTATTATTTCTCCTTCTGTTTATCACCTTCCTTGATGGTCTCAGGCAGTGTAAAAGTACTCTCAGACAAAAAGAACTCCTAAACTTGTTTTTGTAATTCGTGAATCAAAAGCTCTCCTTTGTGAGAGTTTTTTTCTAGAAATACAATTTCTACACAACCTCCCACTGGAGCTAATGAGGGTTCAGATGTTTTCTAATCTTTCTCTAGCTCTAACTCCCATCAGCACTGATGGTCAGACAGGCTGGATGCACGGATTTCAAGTGCTATTCTTATGTTTTCATTCTCTTGCTCCATATGTTCCCTAGCAAGGGAACAGGTTTTTCTTACCGGCTGCTCTCAGGATGGATCAGGCAGCAATTGGTACTCAGAGCAAAATAAATAAAGATGCAGACAGGAAAAGTTATTGAGTTTAAATCCTTCAAGTACAACATTGATTTAAAGTAACAGGTACTAAACATTTATCTCTACTTTTTCAATCACACATGATTCTGGAGTGGAAGTAGATGACCATCCCCACCCTACAGCTGAGGAGAACACACAGAAACACAATAAATATCAAAGTTCCCATTTAAAATGTCCCCTTTCAATTGTCCCCAGAAGCTGTCAGGGGTATTTTTGAATTTTCCCCAGAGGGATTAACAATTAACATTTTTCTAGAGACTGTTAATTACTGTTGGTACCAAATGTAAAAGTCCTTCAAATCTCATGTAAAAGGCTATAGGGGTTTTCTAACCTATGGTTTCTGTAGAAGCAGTGGGAGATCCCAGCTTCCAAAATTAGCCCAAGGCATTTGAGGGGATCTTACGAGAGGGAGTGCCACTAAATGCAAATCTGTCTCTGCATGTGCCTCTGCCACTGTTCTTAAAATTATATTCACAATCTTTAAGTTTGGAAAAGACATTTAAGATCACCAAGTTCAACAGTCAGCTTAGCACCATCAGCATGTTCACCATCTCACCACGTCTTCAAGCTCCATATCCACACAGCTTTGGCACATTTCCAAGAAAGGTGATCCATCACTTCTCTGGATAGTCTGTTCCCATGTGTTACAACCCATTCCATGAAGAAAATAAATCATACTATTAAAACTAAACCTACCCTGGTGCAACTTGAGGCCATTTCCCTTCGTCTTGTCACTTGCTACTTGGGAGAAGAGACCAACACCTACCTCACTGCCGCCTCCTTTCACATAATTGTGGGCAACAATGAAGTCCCCCTTTTCCCTGGCTAAACACCTGCAGCTCCTTCAGCTGCTTCTCGTCAGACCTGTGCTCCAAACACTTCCTCAGCTTCATTGTCCTTCTCTGGGATCAGTGGGAAGAGGCGTGGCCAAGACATTATGTTCCTCAGCACCACCTTATGTCATTGTCAGAGGAGGGGAAAAGGGTGTCCCTCTCTGGTGGAACAAAATCTGGCATGGTGGGGAACCTGTCATTGTTCACTGTCTTACAGCCACACGGTGTGGAGTTGGGCTTAGTCAGCATTTTGCATGGAAATCACCCTCTCTTTGTACACTTTATACACTTTTGTTATGAATATTGTTGCCATTACTGTTTGTTTTCTTTCCTCACTGCTGTTTCCAGTAAATTGTTCTTATCTCAACCCGTTATCTCTGCCTTTTGTATCTCCCACTGGAGTGGGGAGGCGGAGGAGAGAAGCTTCTGGTTTTCATTTAGTAAGAGTACTAAATTGGGAAATACCATTCCTAAACCACGGCATTTGGAAATGTTCCAGCCCCTCAGTGTCCTTCTTGCACTGAGAGTCCCAGAACTGAACACAGGATTTGAGGTGAGTCCTCACCAGTGCCCAGTACAGGGGGACGGTCCCTGCCCTGGTCCTGCTGGCCACACCATTGTTGATCCAGGCCAGGATGCCACTGGCCTCCTTGGCCACCTGGGCACACATTGGCTTACGTTCAGCTGCTGTAAGCCAGCATTGCCAGGTCCTTTTCTGCTGGACAGCTTTCCAATCACTCTGTCCCCAGCCTCCAGCCCTTGAATGGGGTTGTTGTGACCCAAGTGCAGGACTCATGACTGAATTTCATTTCCTGCCCTCCAACAGATTTACATTCCCACCCAATTTGGTGCAATCTCCCAACTTCCTGAATGTACACTCAATGAATGATGAGAAAGAACTTCATTTCTCAATTAGAAAAAAAAGTACACCTCCACTGCAATGCTGGGAACCACCCTTGCCAATGAAGGGGTGAGGAGGAGTTGGAGCAAAGCTTGAAGAAGTTGAGGGAAGGAAGGAAAAGGCTGAAATCAAGAAATGTGCTCGGGTAGCAGAATACCTCACTGGGCAAATAGCTCTGAGCACTACAGGTTCAGACCATGTACCCCTACCCCTATGTGTTTCTTCCTCTGCATTTCAGGTATATCTGGTTCCTTTTTCCAGACACAAAGCTGCTCTGAAATGAGAGCTAACAGCATAAGACTTCTTGAAGGGCTAAAGCTCTAAAGAGAAATAGCAACTACTTCTGCAGACAGATGTGATGGATGAATGCAGCTAGCATGAGGTCTTTGGAACAGCCTTCCCTACCCCTTGGGAAAAAGAGAATGTAAATAGCCAGTGAAACCCTCTGGTGTCAGGCAAATGAGGATAATAAGTATGCTAGTACTGCCCTAAGAAAGCCGCATAACATAAAATACATCTTTTTAATGACAGTAATGCGAAGCAAAATATACATATTTTGTGCACATATTTATCTATACAAAATACCAGATGCTACTTTAATTGTTAGCTTTTATAATAAATGTAATTTATTAAAAAGATGTAATCTTCAAAAAGGGAAGGTTAAAGAAGTCTGCCAGCATCACTCGGAAAGAGGATACAAAGAGAGAGAACAGTGCCCATTTATCTCTTTTTACTGATGTCATGAAGGAAAAGATTAACAGAAGATAAAAGTAAAACCTATGAGGTCAGGTTTGATTGCTTATTTGTTGCTGCATTAGATCTGATAAGCCCAATGAAAACCAATGAACCTTAGCACCAGAGCTGGGCAGGAATAAAAGATCTGCACTCTAAAAGGAGGAGACAGAACAGCAATAATTTAGATGGAAATTGTGAGTCAGGGCAGCGCTTGCCTTACCAAGAGTAGACACCTACAGTATGGGTGTGTCCAGGAGAGGCACTTCAAAGGCACAATTGCTCTTATTCTGAAGTCTGCATCTCAAACAGGGGATGCCTCTTACCTTGGAAATGCCTCTATTTCCACAATGCCAATAAAAAGAGTTCCTCCTGAATGTGTTGATCTGTACTGCAGGAGTGTAAAGTTGGGCAGAATTAATGTATATTCCTTATAATTCAATGATAGCACAGAAACCCATCAGCAGAGCAGGGCATTTGCCCTGGGTCATTCAGGACTGCTCAGAGTTGTACCATCTTGTGAGTAGCAGCCAGTTATGGGGCAGGGCTAAGGGAGCATAGCCATGAGGCTGGGAGCTGCCAGGGATGGGAACTTGAGAACTGAGCAGGAGACTTCTTCCAGCCCTGTATCAGTATTGGCCACAAGAGAGCAGAAGGAAGGGAAGAGAGAATACTCACCCAAAGCTGTCTTTCTCCTGTGGGCTACAGCACGTTTAACAGGCAACACGTGAACCGCATCATTAAATCCTGAGAACTTCTCAGGGACCCTAAGTTAGGAGGGACAGTCCTTTGGATGCAGATACTGGACACCCTGAATATTACCAAAGGTACTGCAGTGCCCTTATATAAATCACTGTTAGTTATTCTTTTCTCTAGAACACTGTGTGCAATTCTGATCACTCGGTCGTGAGAGGAACATCGCACAACTATAGAAGGGAATATTCAAAGAAGGGCACCAAGGTTGGTGAGGATGAAAATATTTGGACTGTGCATCTCTGTGAGGGGAAAAAACAAGAAGACACATAATACATAAGATAATGACTGAGATGGAGGAGAGGTATTGGGTTATTATCCATCCACTTCAATTCGTACAATTTGTCTGAGATAGATGATTGCTGGAGAGCCAGCTTATGGAAACAAGGATATCCTCCCTCAGGGACATCCTTTCTCTCTCCCTCTCTGTCCCTTCCTTCCTCCACTTTCTGGGGACCAAACCACTGCCTGCACAGCTATCCAGGCTGAACTGCCAACAGGAGAGGGGACAGGAATGTGGTTTGGGTTTGTGCAGGCCCCCAGCCCAACAACAGCACATGTTATGGTGGCTGAATCAGTCATGATGTCCCATTCCAGCTTCTCAGAATGCTGCCAGTATTTTGAGCCAATATAAAATCCCTAAATTGGCTGGTTCTGAAAAAAGAAACAAACTTGAGAACATCTACACCTTTCTCCTAGAAGACTGTGAAAAGACTGAACTTCCTGTTTGACTACAAAAAGGAAATATCCCACAGGGAAGCAATACCACAACCTCACAGATCCAGGGAAGGGAACCCTCTACCACTGGTGCAGTTGTACAAGGCAAAGCTGTAAGCACTAAAGACAGCAATGATACATAAGTTTTGTTCATTCATGTCTTTGCAAGTTTCCTGATTCCTCTGGAAACTTCACAGAAATTAAAACTATTTTTTTTTGTCTGTGGACATAGCCATGGTCAGGTTCTTGTGACTCACATGAGCCTCTCACAGGTTCAGCCAATGGAACTGGAAGTGGGTACTCCCACAACGGAGCAAAAAAAAATCGAAATAGGGCAGAACTGGATTGTGAAACTCACTGCTACAAGATACTGCTGAGATCTAGATCTTGGCTCATGAAAACAAAGCAGAAGATTTTTGTTTAAAACATTTCCCTCAGAATTGATATTTGTTTGATTTTTCAGTACAGGACTGAACTGCACAGGACATTGCACTGATTCAGCATGGCAGCTCTTATAATCCTGTATAAGATAACACTGGCAATAATGCAAATACAATTCTTGAGCACAAGTACATCATCATTAGATCAGCAGGATAGATTTTGGTTTCCAATAACAAGTTTACTCAGCAATCTGTATTCTTACTGAAGAATACATAATCATCCTGGTATCTCATAAATTACACCACTCTTGCACCCAAGTCATTAACACCAAATTAAAAAATAATATAAAAATGATTTTAAATTAAATAGCAAATTAAAAATTAGACAACTTTTTAAAAAGTTCTTGTTCACAGGATTCTGAAATGAATACTCCTAAATAGTTCAGTGCATCTCTAACAGATAATAGGTAACACTTCCCATCATTCCTGATTTCATATTTGCTTTGCTTTTCTCTTCCATTTTGTCTTATTACTCTTTTAAATCTGTGCAAATTGTTTTACTTACCACATTTATTTTTTCTCAATTCACTTATTTCTGGAATTGTTGCTATATTAACCACTACATTTCCTCCCATCTGTGGTTTCTCTCCACTGGGAGATAAATTGTTCCTCTTTATTTGTAATAGCTTATGATTAGTAATTCAGTTCTTCTGAGGAAAGTCTAAGTTACTTTATATGTGATAGCCATTTATTTTATGAACAGCAGGACAACAGACTAAAAACACTAAAATGATCCTGCTTGAAATACTTGAAGTGCTCAATCCCACAGAGGCGCACTGATAGTAATGTATCCCCACCTGGGAAGAAAATTATGTGATAATTTCATGCTGCATTCCATATATTTTAGCAAAGATTTCCTGAACAAGCATACTCAGAGGCTGGTGTCATAGACGCAGAAGAACTAAAGAGAGCAGAAACTGAAGAAACTGGAATGGTGATGCTTTAACAGGACGACAAAAAGAAGCAGAAGGCAAACTTAGTCTGGATGGACATTCTAAATCATTATTCAATTCTCAGCAACTCCATTGACTTGTCTGGAAATATAAAATACAAAACTAGCTAAAACTAAATTATGCAGAGTTCAGGGATCCTAGATCAAGAAAACTGAAATTATCTTCTCTGAAATAATTCCATGAGTAAGACAGCAGAAGATTTGGAATTATTATTCTACAAAATAAACCCTCTAGATGTGTAATTGAAAGTACACCATTTTTTATGTCATGTTGGTAATTCCACTGGCAAAGCAGCAGCCATGGGTGGATTACTTTAACTCTCACAGGTAGAGCAGACTACCCAAGTTTGCCAGAAAAAGCACTGACTGTCATGGAAATGCCACACTGAGAGGTACCAGGAGAGTTTATTCTATTTAAATAGTCATTCCTCTAACATTGCTTTTTCTTTGGCAAGGTCCCTGGTAACAATAAAGTAATGTTAACAAATTCTGATTTACCAAAGGCACAACAAAAAACAATGTCTGGAAGGTGTAACTGGGCAACTTCAAATCAGAAATAAGCCATACCTTTTACCCAGGAAAGTAATTAACCAAGACATTAATGATAGAGACAACTGTAAAATTTGCTGATTCTTTCTACCTTGATGTACTGAAGCCAAGACTTGAATGCCTTTTTGGCAAGAATTCTTTATCCAAACATAAACACTGCTGGGCTTGGTAAAGGGTACTGCATAAAGTCCAATTGCTTGTGATGTACAGGCCATCAAGCTAATGGTCTCTTGTGACACTCTGCTTCATAAATCTATTAACTAGAATTTGGGATTTATAGAGTAGTGGGCCAGAGGATCAACTGTGATTGAGGTCGTACAACCAGCTCCTGTGGACTCTATCATGATCCTTTTGAAATTGCTGGCAAAAATCCCATGGTATGAGCAATACTTGCCACCCATCACAAAGGGGAAAAGCTTTTATAAATGCAAGTGAGAAGGCTGAAGGGGTAAAACAGCATTCGTTAGCTGTTATATCTATGAATGCTTAGGAATTTATTTCTTTGTTAGCACTCAGATAATTCAGTCTCAATGACAGTTGCCCTGACGGAAACAGAGACCTTCACACCAGCCTGCTGTGAAATAACAAATACACTAACCACTGCATAAGCCTGAGCTTTGACAAATTTAAACCTACTTTTCATTTTCTGTTCCATTTCTAACAAAATCAAATAACATGAAGTTTAACGTGTCTCATGTTACCTCATAGAACATTTTATTTGGAAAGCTTAACCTAATCAAAAGGAGATTGCTCTCAGGAAACAGAACTGCATCACTGACCCATCAATTACCCTCACTGTTATATATGTATTTTTAAAATGTCCTAACATCTCCTTTAATGCCAACTTTCAGAAAGAATTTGCCTGTAAACCTCAATTTTCCTTTAGTGCTTAAAATGCAGCAGACATAAAGAAACAGGCCACAGGCTTGTCCATCTGCAAAAATCCTGAACAAAATTGGACTTTGTTAGAGACAGACACATTAGCAGACAGAGCAAAATCCAGGTCCTAGATGTTTAGAGCTCTCACGTGACTACCATCATATACCATAGAATATCACTGTTTAATAGGCTTCAAATGCTGCCTGTGTGTTCTCCTTGCTGACCCACCCCTACCAGTGCCATGAGTAATGGCAGCTCTACCACTGTTATGCGTTCCCAAAGTCTATTTGTGCCCTGGGCACTTCAAAAATTAGCCTCTTCTAGATGGCCAAGAAAAGCAGGTGACAGATATCAGCAGGGTGGACAAAAGGCCCCCTATGGAAATAAAAGAAATAAAGATGGCTGGAAACATAGGAAAATAAACCAATATGCAGAGGTGGGAGAGTATCTAGGGGTGAATGCAAAGCACCCTCAGCTTGGTTCAAAAATGAGAGCTAATGCTGATGGATACTTCTCGTTGCAGCAGTTGAACGGAGCAGTTCCTTAGGGGGTTCCCCGTGTTATAACCCATGAGCACACAGCCCTGTGGGCACAGAGCTACCCAGACCTGGCTTCCTTCAGAGGTGTACAGCTATCAACAGCTCCAGCTGTCATCCCACATTTTTACCACATTTTCCTCTCCAGCAATGTTTGGTCTCTGCCACATTCCCAAACTGCTGGCAGAGAAAGAAGCTGGAGTTACAAATGTGCTGACTAGCCATTGCAATTGGACTGCAGTAGCATAGACAATACGGATAAGAGTAGAGTTCCTGCTTTTCTGGAAAGGAGAGATGGTGGGGTGGAGGGGAATTATTGTCAACCTTTTGTCTCTACCCAGCCACCAGATTTCAGTGTTTGCAGATATCTTGCCCATCGAAGACATCTTGACCCACTCCTGGCAATACCCAAACCAGGCTGGATGGGCTCTGAGTAACCTGCTCTAGTGAAAGGTGGCCCTGCCCATGGCAGGAAGGCTGGGACAAGATGATTTTTAATGTTCCTTCCAACACAAAACATTCTGTGATTCTATGATCTTCAACACATCAACACAGAGCAGATCTAGAAAAAATTAATCAACAGGAGGGAAATGTAGGTGTGGGAGAGGGGAGGAAATGACTGACAAATACAGGCAGATGACAAATAAGTGCTCTTCAATTCAACATGACAACCCATTCTTCCTGAAAGTAACCCTGTGTGCCACAGCCTTTTCCACAAAATTCCTGGCTCTCGTTCTCTAAAGAAAGGAAATATTTATCCCCAGCTCTGAGTTTTAATTCACCCATAACTATCTAGCCCTATAATGATACAGTACAACTATTGTTACCAGCAGTCCTTTAGCCTTGTCTTGAGTTTTCAATCCCTCAGGACAGAGCTTTGTTGCTTTCACCACCTGAATTGTCTTGGCTTGCCTGCAGCTTTAATTTGGTTTAGCTGACACAGCAATTTAACCAGCCAGGTTGCTCACGGCTGATTTGTTTTACTTAGGTTTATCTTCATGTGGTATAGCTATAATTTTAGAGAGAGAGAGAACTAATGAGCAAATAGTCCATCTGGAATGAGATATTTATGGTTCTAATGCAGGGATAGGGTATAGAGTTATACAAGCCTGGAACAACATCATAGACTTTCAGAGAGGGAGACACAGGACATTGCACACAGGATTACAGTCGGAGGGGACAAGAAATGGGTCACAGTCCAGCCCTGGAGACTTCATCACCATAAATAACTTATTCATGGTCAATTAAACTGGACAAACATGGGTTTATCAAAAACAAAGGAACAATATCTATCATACAAAAGGAACAATACCTATCACACAAAAAGAACATCAAATATAGACTACTTGGATGCAACCTGGAGCTGCAGGCTAATGAAGAAAGAGCAAAGGCATAAAAGTGTCTGTTAGAAAACATAAAAACACCCCAAGTGGACCCTAAGGTGAGTAAAAAGAAACCATCAACATAAACATCATATTCTTCCCAACAAACCATTCCAGATGCTAATGATTTGTCATAAAGTCCAGCACTCCTCAGCACCACAACCAGACTGAAGCCACAAACCCCAGGGCCCATGGAAGAGTGAGCACAACACTAGGAAAAGGTGTAGAAACGAAAAAGTGTGAGTATAACTATTGGAAATGATTACTTTTTACAAAACAGTTACATCCAGCCTAATAATGACTGGACTTTTATGATTTCAGTTATACTAGCAATGCCTTTACTTACATTCATCATGTGCTTGCTTCTGGTCATTACACAAGATGTTAAGCATAATAACCCAAACATTAAATATTGCCCTCCAGTCCTTTCCTTTGGGAGGAAACAGATATTATGAATCTGCATCATCTATTGCACAGGCCCATTGAGGCTAAAGGACTGAGTCTACCTAATTGGTGGACAAGGTCACCTGAGGTATCCTTACTGCTATAAGGAGAAGATTTAAGACTGGCTAGATTAGTCACATTAATTATTTCAACATTAGTACTCAGTTATAAATGGCTTTTGCCTTTTATGATTATGATTTATCCCTTCACACACAGAATCCTGACCAGAAAGGACTAATGGAACATTTCTGTAGGAAGAAAAGCAACGTATCCATCTCATTTTCCCACCCCTGACAGAGGCTGTTTTTCCAAGCTCCCACAAGGATTCAGACCAGTTCATCAGCCCCAAGGATGACAGCAACACAAAGAGAAGTCTCACTTCATTGCCTCTACTCTGAAGTTATCAGGATTTCTATACATTCAGCATGGGACTAGAAACTAATAAAGGCAGAAACCATCTTATGATTAGGGGTATTGACTGTGCTTGTCTAATTGCCTTGCTACAAATTCAAAACAGTCAATTATAGGGTCTCTATGGAAATTATTGCACAAGTTAAAATACAGATAATTCACTTCTGTACATTGCCATTAGGTATACTTTAATTTGGGTGGCAGAGAGAAAGGTTAAAAACATATATTTTTAAAAATTAGTCTCTTCTTCCTCTAAAGAACCAGCCCCAAAGCCTAGCTCTTATCCAGATATTACAGTGTTGTAAAAATTACCAGAAATAATGGTACTCCTATTTAACCAGAGCTTTTTACATTTCTAAATTCTGTCCCCTTCACCACCATAAATAAAACAGTTGCTATGGCACAATGTGAAACCAAACAGCTCTTTCTCTAGGCCAAGAAGAACAGCCTACCTTCCCAGGAGTAGCAGCCTGTCTTTCAAAACTGAGTGAAAATAAAGGGAGTTTCACTTCTAAGCTTTGAATTCCCCTGTGAAAACCTGAATAGAAATACATGGAGTGCATATAATCTACCACTGGCTGGCAAAGATGCAAAAGGATTTTTCTAGGCCTATAGGTTATTAAGACAACCCACTCATAAAAACTTCTATCAGTAAATGAGTCACTAAATCTCAACCAGGAGATGAATAACCATTTTAGGGAAGTAACTGTGACCTCAAGAGGCTCTTACTTACTTTGCAGCACAGATGAACTGGGAATTCAAAGAAACAGAAAAACCTCCAAGCTGTGCACAAACATGACTGGATGAAGTCCCACAGTGCAACCATTAGACGCTATTCGCCTCCTACGGCACACTGGAAAATCACACACAACAGTCACATGCCCTGCTGAGGCTCATATAAGTCAAAATAAGTCAGCAAGGGCTCTGAGAACTGACCTAGGAGTTATAGACTCCTGCTCCAGCCACTATGATACCAGTAACAAAGAAGGGTGAAAGTTTCAGACTTATCCTGTGAACACAAATATAGCAGCAGGGCACTTTTCCTGCTAGTATGAGCATGTAGCCATGGGTGTAATCACTACATACAGACCCCCCTACTTTTCAGTCAGGAACTTTCACCTGGAAAAGCTTCAATATGTGCAAATGAGCTCAAAGCATCCATCCATCTACAGTGAGAGCCACTTCCTCAGGCTTGTGACTAAAGGTATTCTTTCAGGAGAAATACTTCTAGTGTCTGTCAGACAAGAATTAATGCACAAAAATGACACATTTCTTTTTTTGAAAGAAATTTTAATAATAAATGTTCAACTTTTAAAAATTACATTTTAAGTCAAACATCATTAATATTTTTTTACAAACTCTTGGAGATCAGGGTTTTAACAACATACAGTATTCCTTCATTTAAGACAGAAGAGCCTATAGATAAAATTGTGACCTGCAGTACTGTGTATTCAAGACTGCAAGTTCATAAAGCTACAAACAGAATTATTTCTTCAATAAAGTGGAAAATCATAAATTTCATGGAACATTAGACTCCTGTATGCCACCACACCAGCCCCTTAAAAGTGAGGAATGTGGCTTCGATGTCTTCACAGTAATTCATGGGCTACACTGTCTCAAATCTTCACTCTGAAAGAAATATGCAGCTTAAAAGAGTTTAGGACTGGGAAAGCTGATACACATGCTGAGTGATTCCCTAGAAAATATGGCCTACTAAGAGGGTAGTGATGACTTAGGGAAGTTGGAACTGACTTCTCGAAGGATGTCCATCTGGTACTCTGCCACACATCACTGCATCGTGTCAATATCTGCTTCTATACAGCTCCATGATTCAAATGAATAATGTTCAAGAAGACTTTCTCCCACTTCATGATGGGTTTTTCCTGCTGGTGATGCTTTTAAATTATGTTTCAGGACCTTATTCAATAGCATACAGGTTTTTCCTCAAGAGGAAGACATTCAGAGACACAAGCTGGTCTTCATGTCCACATTCTTTAGAAGTATTGAGTTCTCCTGGATGTCAAAATGTGCCATGGTGCAAGTGATGCAGCTGTAGTGGTCAGTAATGGTCCTACAGTGCAGGCTGATGGCAGAAGTCGAACTCTGAAAAATACCAGAGTAGAAGAACCTGTCAAAGAACAAATATGGTAAGGTCATTCAAAATTAGGCATACTGTTTTATTATCTTATGTAAATAAAGCCATTCACTAGGAACTTAACATACTAAAAATATTTAATAGGGACCTTGTCAAACCCATGCACACTCTGCACTTATTCCTGGCCACTAAACTTCAGAAGGTACCGAGATGATCTTGTCTGGTGCTATTGTGACCCTCCATTATCCTGTTAGCAGCAATAGGATTTAAGAGAGGATCTAATCATTCCTTTTTAAACAGTTGTCTTGACTTAGGCAGCCAAAAAATATTAAATGTTCCTTAATTATTCTTTCTTTTTTGACTTTCTCTAATATGGGTTGGAAACATCACAGCCAGATTCTTACATCCCACCTTCCCAAGAAACCACAATCTACATGAATTTGGGAAAGCTGTCTCTGGAAAAAAACATAAAATTATGTGATATTTTGTCACAGCCCAATTTGGACTAAAACTATGGCAGTGCAAATGAGAAAGAGAAGTGGAAAAATAGGAATTCTTCCTGAAAATTGAGGGAGTAAAAGTCCGACTTTGCTTCAAAGATGACTTTGTAGATTACTGAACCAGTAATCTCTCCTTACTGGCTACATCCAAAACCACTCAATTAAAATAGGAAACTTGACCAAATGAAACAATTTTGTATTGAAATAGATGAATAATGTTAATTTTCTTTAAATGAAAACTTTTGCCATTTTAAACGAGCTCTTATGAGAAGCAGATCCTTCTCCCTCCTTTTTAGACCTCCAGCAATCATTTGGAAAGCCATATACAATTTCTGCATATTCTCCCTCTAACCAGTAGACCTTGAAATCAGTGGCATCAGCAGAACAGAGAGAATAGTCTCACTTTTTGTTGTTGATTGTGAAAGTTCTTCCCATTTAGAATATTCATTTCTCATCCTCACTTAAAGAGCAAGGTTCTTACAGTTATGGCCAAGCCCATGGCCATGCGAAAGCCCATTTGGCAACCTCAGGAATGGGACTGAGCCCTGGGAAGTTCCTGCAAGGCTGTGAGAGAAAAGGATGGCAACCATTACTTTCTCTGATTCTACTTGCACCTCTTTAAATGGAAGAGAAGGATTACAATCTCTTCTTTTCTCTGCCTCCTAAATGAAGTTTGGGTTTACAAGTCAGCCAATCTGCACGGCACTCGTGCCATGGGAAAAGGGTATTTCTGTCCTAAGAAAGGTAAATAAATTGATAGAGGAGGGAACATGTATTCTCTCTCTCAGCTTGTAAGAATTTAAGCACCCAGCTCTGAGACTGAGTGTATTTGACCCAAGAGGAATCAAAGTTCTGTGCAATGTAGTTTCACAAACCTGTAGCCATCCCATCCTGCACGCTCAATAGCTGCTTTGCGAACCTGAAAAATCTTAGAAAGCTGGAGAAGATTGGGTGACACCAACATGGCTGCCTTTTGGAAAAACCATCAAACCAACCTGTTGGAAAATACTCTTTTATTCTAGGACTACAGCCACACACACAACATATACAGCCATCTTCCCCCAGAACAACTCTTCTAAGCAGAGCTTCCCACAAAACCATGAGAACAGAGATCTCTGCTGTTCCTGTGGGATATGTGGAGAAATCTTGGCCAAATTAACAAAAAGAGTTTTACAATAACATCATTAACACACTGTTACTGAAAAATTGATCAGCATTGAGCACCCTCAGAAATGCCATTGACATAATCAATGTCAATGATCAAATAATGCAAGACAGCACCACAAATACAATATCTAAGCTGCCAAATTCACACACAGTACCTTCCAGAGGAAACTATAACAAATGTAATTTAAAAGGAAGCTTTTCACCCCTAAGAGTTTATCATTCTACTAAGAATACCAAGAATTGAATCAAAGGTACAAAAGGTGAGATAAAGCAAGATTTTTTTCTTATTCATATTACACTGAAAAACCAGTATTCTTGAGCAACAGCTCAAAATCAAGCACTAGAAACTAATAGAAAAGTTATGCTTTTTCAAGCATCCTTTTTTGCATCTCTTTCACACAGTAGTAGGATGCCTAAAACACTCCACCTCATTTGCTCCCATCTCTTTGTTTCTCATTATCCAGCTGTTCTCACCCTGTGACATAAATGTACATTCTTGGTACTCTAAAAATTCAGGACAAATTTACTACTAATCTCATTTTGCCACAAAATACATCAGACAGTAAGTAGATTAAGTTTCCATATTCTGCCTTACTGATGTCTCTCAGCATTGATTAACAGGAAAAGATTTGAAACAGCAGATGACTTTATAAGACAATTTCATCTTTGGTTCCTCTGCCTGCATTTGCCCAATTATTGCCAGTTTGGATTCAGTGGTGTGAACATAAAACCACCAAAAATTACAAATCAGTCACTAGAAAACCACCATAAGGCAGCATCTTTGATCAGTGGTCATGAGAACATGACTTTTCCAAAGGTGCCCATGACAGTTTTGCCAATCATCCCTGAAGAAGTGTATCCCACCTTCTCTCCTCTTCAGTGAAATAGGAAGATTTAAATTTAGCTTGCAAACCCTATCACTGTTCCACAAAGTATTCAAGAACTGCAGCAAGATGCCACATCAGTAAGCAAATAATAAGTGACAAAATGAAAGAATATAGTTTCCAAGAGCATATTTTTCTAATTCTATAAAGATTAATATTTCACAGATGTCACTTCAGTGGGATGTACCACTGCCTCTTGGAGAGTTGCATCTGAATTCACTAATTTCCTCATTTTGCATGGAGAGAGACAAAACGGAGACTCAGAGTTAACAGCTTTTACTGAATCAATGTAGAATAAAACCACCTAGGAGGTGGATTTTAAAACAAAGACCTAAGGGAAAAGTATAGTGTGCAATTTCTATCAGGAAACATCAAAAGAAAGAAAAAGCAAGGGACACTATAGGAAGGAAATGACCCCAAGGCTTCATATGTGCATGGTCTAGAATATGAGAAATGTTGACAGAGTGATCACAAAAGAGCCAATCACAAAATAATATCATAGCTGTTTGTACTGAACTGTTAATGCAATGTGCTTAGAACAGACAAAAAAAAAAGGGACACTGCAGGGCACAAACTAATAAGCGACCAAGGCAAAAAATGTATTTCCAATCTGCTTTCACAAGGGGAGAAGGGAAAGATGAAAAGTTGCAAGAGTGAGAGATTAATGTAAAAAATGTAAGACTTGAAATTTCTGACTTGTGAAGTGACTGCAAAAGCAAATACAATACCATGGCAACACCCTCTGACCCACACATATATTGATAACCATTGCTCTAAAAAGTACAGGTTAACTATTTAGCTTAACCAGGGAGCAAAGAATAATGCAGAGTTCAAAGGAACGAAAAAATTATTACTTTTTTTAATAATATTACATATATTCTCATTGTATTACTCTGTATTAATCACTAAAGTAAAATATATTTTATTAATCACTGCCAAATTAGTAACTGTAATAGACAGGAGCCAACAGACATTTGACATCAATTATTCTTTGTAAGTCATAAATAATGAAATAAAAGCAGAGATTCTTACTGGGGAAAGCTACTAATGCATTATGTCTAAAACAGAGTGGGAGCAGTGAAAGTGAGTTTCTAAGAAGGTTACACACAACCACTTTGAGTTCATGTTTCCTGTTAGAACTAAGAAAATATTTAAGCTGTACTCACTGAATATAATTACAGACACTTTCAAAGATCTTTAAATATTTAACTACCTAATCTTCACAATATCTCTATTAAATAGATGTTTCTTTGTACCCCCAATTTACACAAGAGAAACGTCTTTTATAGCTTATTTTTAAAAGTGGTTTTGTTTCTTTTTTGTAATGCTGGAAGCTGAAAAAACCCCCACTGGATAGAGGCCTCTGCAGGTGCAGCTTTGTAGATGCAGACACAAATGAGAAGTTTTCTGCTCTTTGATTACTGCTGCCAGTCAAGCCAATATTCACTACAGGCTTCAAAATGTGGAGGCAATTAAGTAAAAGGACAAAACCATATCTGCAAATTTCAGCAGAGGCTCCTTCAAAGTTCAGCACAGAGAAGATGGGCCCTGCTCACGACTGCACACCTGGCTGTGCCAAGAGCAGACTTTGCAAGCTCTTGGCACTTCAGCTCCAGCTGAATCTATTGATGGATGCTGCTTTTCTGAGCCAAATTTCCAAGGCAGAGGGAATGAAAGGAAGGCAACAGGCTTATTTTAAACTTGACATTTCAGCAGAGCAAATCTATAGAATAATTGGAAAGAATTGCAACAAGCATATAACATTTATCCATACATTTTGACCAAGGAATTGCTGGTTGATCTAGCACTACATTGAGAGGCAAAAAGAATACAGAAACAGTAGAGCTAGATAAATTAACTTGGATGTTTCTAGGGCATACTATTTTTTCATAGAAGAGCTGAAAGATGTCACCTGTGCCTTAATTAAATTTTCAGAAGTTTCCAAATGAAGAGCAGCTACCAGACAGTGAGAGAGAACACAAGGAGAAAATGGGGTTTCTGCTTAATTGTATTGCATATTCTGCATGGGCATCTGATAAAAGAAGCTGTATCTTAAACAAGACAACACATAATCATGTTTGTTTTAATTAAAAATAAAGAAATAAACAAACTAGATCCAGAAAAGAAAAAAACAAATCACTAACATTATTTGTTTCATTTTAAGCCACTCCCTAGGACTAGGACAGGACTATAGGGTGAGACAGAAACACAGAGCACACACATCACACATGCACAGGAGTTCCCCCATACTACTGAAATAAATCTGAATGTGCAGTATGGTGCAGACCTTGTGGCAATGGTTATATTGATTTTACTGAGCTGTGGACAGGACAAGCTCAGCATGACTTTGAAACTTTGGATAAAAATTAGTCGACTGGAAAAAAGCAAAAGCCAGGCAGTAATACTCACGTAATAATAGATCTCACAGAATAAAGTAATGCATGGTGATTAAGAGTACGGGAATGAGACTTTACAGGATGATGGGCAATGCTGCATAAATGCTAGTGCAAGTCATTTAATACATACAAAATTGCAATTCTGCAAGTATTTGACAACAATGAAAATACAGGAGAGGAAACATTTCCCAGAGTTGTTAACAGCATTGCAGTTACAGAGGAAAAGATAAACCAAAGCCTGGTTAGATGTTTCCTTCATAAAACAGCCAGGAAATTTAATTTTAAAAAGGATACTGTGGATGAAACCACAGGATAGGTTTGCCCAGGACCACTGTTCCAACATCTCTACCAGAAGGCTGTAAAACAGGGCTTACTCTGCTTAGGAAACTCTTTTGATGGGTGACCCACTTCTAGTCAAAGAGAATTATCATGCCCTCGCTCTTCATTCCCTGCCTGGACTGCTGACTCATTGTCCAGTGCTACAGAACCTGTGCAGTGAGTGACAGACACTATTATATCAAAATTCTCAGTGACTTGTCCCAGGAGGAGCATTTTTCGCCTATTTCATGCTCACATGATTAGGTCAGATAACATCCAGCATTTTTGCCCTTCCAAAAACTTAGAGCAGGCATCTTGACTGGCTGACTGATTTGAATTTAGAGTTGGTTTTCTTTGTTAGTGTCATTAAGTAGAAAAATCATAGCTATGGACCAAAAAAGCTGGCCTGCTTTGTACTGATGCAAATGATGACTTGAGTTACAAGGTTGAACAAGGGGTCTGATATCTGCTTGGAACAAAGTGGAAGACTCAGTGATATTTGTTATTACGTACACAGGCGTGGAATTATATGTGTGAAGAGATTTATGACCCTTGCTATACCAGGAGTCCTTGGGCAAGATTTTTGAAGGCACATAAATAAGCCAGTAATGTGGCGAGTGGGATTTACCAAAGCACATGCAAACTGTAAGAATTCACATTTTACCAAAAGTCAGCATGCGCAAAAATATTTTATAGATTCTAGGAGATGGCCTCCTGCAGATACAAGTGCCTAAACACCTTTGTCATCTGCACTGAAGCCCCATGAGGCTGCTGTGAGACAACACATACCACACAATGATTTCTTGTAAGGCAAAAACATCTGGAAGCTGTCAATATGTAAGCTGTCAAGGCTTTGGTCCACAAATCCACCCGAGTCAAGCCAAAATTAGTGGCATCTACAGACCTATGTATTTTTGTACATCTAGCCTAAAAACTTCATGCCAAAGTTCTCTGTCATAACAAGTTTAACAAAGTTTTTAGTTTGTTTCTCAGATGTGTGTATCAGGTATGTTAGTTAATAACTGCTGCTGCTGTGTCTGCTGTAGGGATCCTGTGTGGAATCCAGTCTGAACCAGGTTGAGCAGAGACACACCGTAAGTGGTTCCAGATGCTCATGGAGATGGTTTCTACACAATGAAGTAGAGAAAAGCTGCCTGGGGGGACACAGGGCAATCAGAGGTGATACTTTTCAGATGAGAGGTGGAATGGAAACAGTAATCTATTGGTTTGGCCCAAAGCGAATTTCACAAAGGACTTGGGTCTGTGCCTCACCCAAGTAACTGAAGCTTTTCCAGAATATCTAATCTGAGATTTTTATCCTCTGCTTTCTAAGGGTTTCCAGCAAGGCAAACTAATGGGATTATGACAATTTCTGAATTTGGTCAAGCCTCATTACTGCTGATAGCTCATTACAGACTGGAGTTTCATAAGCAGGCAGTCTTCCCTGTAACGCAACCATTTTTTCTGAACCTTTCCAGGGGCAATCAGCACCCTGGGGGTATAAAAGGACAGATTACATCTGATATGTGACTCTGATATAAAAAACAGGGCCTTTCAGGAGACATAGAAATAACAAATGATTACAGAATGCTCCAAGAAGCAATGGGATATGCTTACTGCTAGCAGTGTCTCTACTCCTAGCTCAAGTACCATTAGCATTCATGAAAGGCTGACTCAGAAAGAATAAAGCATCATCCCAGATGTAAATGATGCTGCTCAAAATCTTTTTCACTGAACTTGTGTTTGGCTAACCTGATTACAACTTTGAAAACTGTTGACTCAACATAGTTTCTCCAGTTTAACAGGTTCAGGGTCAAAGCCATATGCTCTGACAAGGGTGAGATATGAAAAACACTCCCTGTGACATGGTACAGAAGCACAAATCTGTCTAATGCAATTTGAAGACAGGCACTGGCAGGCAGTGATGATCAGCTGGCAAACAGCTCTGTCTCAGGACACACAAGATAGAAAGTGTGCAAAAGTCAACATATGCCAAATAGAAACATATTTCTTTCACTAACAGGTTTTAATTATTGAATACAATAGAAAAGTGTGGCAATGGAAGGCACTACTGCGTGGTAGTTATGGGAAGTGCTGACATTTTAAAGAGCAGCTAATAGTGTTCTCAGCTGCTTTTAGGAGAAACTAAACAGATGAATTAAATTTTCCCACATGCAAATTTTATCAGAGAGATTTAAGATCTCTTGAGGAAGACGCTGGCACAAGCTTCATTGTATTTTGTTTCAGTCTGTGGTGAATGCACTGTGTGGCAGAGAGAATGTGAGCACAATATATTACTGAAGGACGTTTGAAGAGTGAGAACATAGCCACTTAGACTTACAATGTACAGAGGGAGACATTCAGAATTTTAAGTACAAGACTAACAGGTTCACTGAAGATAGGAATGGCTGAAGGGAAGAAAAAGCAATCACAGAAAGAAAAATTCAATAGCAGAGCAAAAGTCTAGTAACTGGTTTGAAAGGAGATTTGCATCTCTGTGGAGCATGATATGCAAGTGGAATATCGTCAATCAGAAAGCACTTAAAGATAATTAAAGCATTTTCACACTTTTCATGTCCTCTAAATGACTGAAAATGTCAAGGTTGCACCCATTTGAGGAATCCATAACACACACATATACACAGATGCAAAATAAAAAGAAATTATCAAATTCCCTGATGCTGCCAAAACGTTGAATATTTGGTGAGAAGAGCACGGTGCATACCACAGGAGCAGATCACATCAGTAGGAACTGATACAAGTGCAGGCTGTTATACAAGAGTTATCTATGCTGAGTAATTCTGCACTCTGGGAAGTTGATCCACATTTATACCGCCATAAGAGGAGAAAATAATTTCTTCCATCTCCAGTTACAACCAGACAGTGAAAATATCAGCTCAAATACAGTTGCACTGAAAGAATATATTCATAGCCTACACAGGCAGAGATAAAACCTGACATCTGTACTTGCTATCAGCATGTAGGGCTGACTTTGAGGTTACTCTCACGGATCCCTCAACAGCTGAGCCATTGTGCCCACATCAAGTAGTGACTCAAAAATCACTGAGGTTGCACCTAACCAAAGGTCAGGGTAGGCCCTCACAGAAAGCTGGTGGACTATAGCTGCCTGGTTTTTCCTGATATAAGTAGATCACATATCCCAGAGACTGAAGGACAAAGAGGTGGATAGGGTTGGACATCTTTTCATCCATGGAAAGTCAGCAGAGATCCAAGGTGTAAGTCTAGTGGGAACCCAGGCTCAAACCAAGTTATCAGAATCATCACAAAAATGTGGGATAAAGGGAAGGGTCTGGGATGGGTCAGTCCTCAAGAGGTATTGTTTGCTTCACCAGCAATACTGAGAGATTCCTCAGCAATTTTTCATGGCATGCTCTGCATAAACCCAAACTTGGTGTTTAACTGTTCCCTATCTTAGGTAAAACAACACAGGCAAACCAAGCCCCTGAATTCTGGCTATCAGTGCTAACAACTGGTTTGAAAGCTGTGAGAAAATGTCATTTTTACTATGATTCACAGAATTATAAAAGCATTTAGGTTGGAAAAGACCTCTAAGATCATGAAATTCAACTGCTAATCAAAAAGGCAAACTAAAATGGTAAGAAAGTGTCTACGTTATTAAAAAAATACATCAACACTTTGCCATCTGATTGAAATAAGAACCAGGTATATTTTAGATTTTGTTCTGTTTCAAATTGCTGCATTTTCTCTTTCATTTCCTGTTATTTTAAACCACACAGATTTTTCAAGAGTCCTGACTGCTTTCTCCTCCCTTACCTCTCCTGAACAATGTACTGAATGCTACAAATGAAACAATTTCACTCTTTTCGTGCTTTTATATTTAATATCTTGACTAAAATATAATGTTTTTACCATTTTTACATTCAGCATTTTATTTTTTCTTTATGAATGTCACAAAAAATCATGTTAGCACTTCTGAAATTAGATGGCTGTGATTCATTATGGGTTTTTATATCACCTCAGGCCTAAGATACAACTTTGAATTCCAAGTTCAGTTCCTGTTACTACAATACCCTTCCCCAAAGCCATTTCTCACAGTTCCTGCAGCACAGGCTGGCTCCTCAGACATGGCTTTCTCCAAAAATTAACCTTCTCACAGACACAAGAAAATCTCCAAAAGTGTTTCTAGAGATAAAGTTTCTTACTTGCAGGCAACCACCAGAATACTGCCTGTGGGAGGCAAGTATCATGATCCCTGTTTCACAATTAGGGAAACTGAGGCATGCATGTCAATGATTTGGCAGTCTGAAAGTTTGGGGCAGAATCCAGTCTGACCCATGGGGACAGGTAGAAGCAAAATCTACAAATTTACTGCAGGCACCTAATTCTGTATGATATAAATGAACATAAATGTAGGAGACAGCCTGGTTCCTTCTCATGGCTGTGAATGTTCCAGCTACTCAGTACAGACTGTGACAAATGGTAACACTGACTTGAAGGAGTCTTATGAGGAGGCAACACTGAATTTCTTTCTGCAGCTGCAAACAACCTGGGTTACACTGGGGAAAATCCAGTGCATCTTCTGAATGCATTTTACTCATCACAAAAAGTAACAACTCTGAAGTGATGTATTAAAAGCAAGTGAGAGTATAAGCCAGAATGATTTACACAAAGAACTCTGTCACAAGCAAATGCAGAACTTGGGCTTTCACTTTATCTTGTGCCTAATCAGGATGGATTCTTCTCTGAAGGGCTGGATATAAGGATTTGTAGCAGAAATAACAATGCATAAAATATAGTCTGGTTCACATTCTTGTCTACCCTGCTGCTGGGGAGGAACAACCTCTACTCCTACTCTCTCACTCCTTTTTTATTTTGTCATTGACCATCACTATTTTTTCAAAGCTCCTAGACATCCAGCAGCCCAGTCAAACAGGAGCTGCAATGACCCAAAAACCTTGTCAGGAGGTCTCATGGTATTCCCAGGAGACAGCTCCCATTCAGACCCTTTGAGAAAGGAAACTGGCATTTCTGAAGCTCAGCCAGTTTCTGGCAATATCCAAAGCAGATTATCAAACATATCGAGCTATTAGAGACCCCCAAAGTAACAGTATTTGTGCATTTTTAAATAAATGTTTTCACCGAGAAAGAAGTCCTCCCAAAGCAAGGAGTTTACGGGTCTTGTATCACTGGTTTTGGCAGCATCTGCAGTCAGACAAGTGGGTATATTCAATATCTCTGGAATGCTATTAAATGCCAAGGAAACCATATAATAGTATCCAAGATGGTCTCAGTAGTTTTCCAATCCTAGTTCTTTACATTGAGCTGAACTGCAAGAATGGAATCCCTAATGTGTCTCCCATGTTAAAAGAAAGACAGGAGGGAAGATAAGAGGAGTGTCTCAGTGGAGGGGAATACAGTATTGACATTTGAAACTGTCAATGTGGAAGGATTTTAATGAAAATTATTAATATTTTTGAACACTTGATAAAACAGAATATTTATTATTGGCCCACCTTTCAAGTGGGACTCAGCTCCCTGCAGGGAAACACTTCCATAAGTGTAGTGTTCAACCTCTTAAAAAGAGGTTATTTCTTCCCACTGATAATAAAAGAGTCCTCAGACAGCCAGCTCAGAAGGTCACTGTGGACCTCTAAAATCTGGATCGCTGAATCTCACCCTGCAACTAAAACTTCAAAATACATCAGTTATCAGTAAAACTTATAATGTGACTGGCTGATACTATTCTCCTTCACTAAACATCATTATTCCACCCTATCCAAAGGCAGCTAGACCACTTACACACACATATATACAGTATCTCTCTTCCTACTCAGTCTTTACTTTGCAAAATTGTGCTTCCTTTCATATAAAAATAAGAAAAAAATCTGAAAAAGACAAATTGTCTAGCTTGAGATACAATATACAATCATTCTCATGGCCTACTTTCACTTATGCATTTCCTTTTCTTCTCTTTTCACAGACATTTTTCATCAAAGTTTTAATCACATCACTCTTATTTCCTTTGTTTCTTGTGCTTTTCTCCTTTTCAACTTTTTTTTTTGGCCATGTTTTCTTCTGCTCCTCAGTGGGCTGATTTTGAATTCAGTTTCCTCAGGCCACTTCCTTTACTCTCTTGCCCTGCTTTCATCTTTGAGTTTTTCCTCTGCCCTTCCTTCTGTGATTTCCCAGTACCCTCCTGTCCTAGGTTACAGCACCTCTGAGAGTATTTCCCCAGGACTCTCTCCCACTCTTATTTCTGCCTTTTGCTGTTACATAAGAAAAGAAAGCTTGTAAGGCTTCATTATCCCAAATCTATGATTGTATCCAAATTATTTAATTACCAGCCCAACTGGTCTCAGAGATCTGCACACCTCTGCACTATTTAGATGTTTATACCAAGCATATTCAACATAGATCAGCAGAATGGTTTGGGTGGGTAGCAAAGGACTTTAAAGATGACCTAGTTCCAGCCTCCCTGCCATGGGCTGGGACACCTTCCACTAGGCCCAGGATGCTCAGATATAAAATATCTACGTACATGGATGGAGATGCTCAATTAGAGAGAAGGTAATATTCATTAAGTCAAAGAGCTACTGAACAGCCAGTGTACTGCAGGAGATTAATGCTTGGTCTAAGACATTAAAGACCCCTCATTTTCACTAAATGACTGAAATATATTGAATGAGTATGAGAAGAAAAGAAGTACACGTGTTGAGGGTAAAGATTAAGCCCATTCAGATCCTTTTAGGGACTTGCTAAAGATCAGCTAATGCTTTCTGCCAGGAATAGGCTCCCTTTGATGCATGTAAACCTGAAATGTAAGACATGCACAGATAAAAGAATTCCTCAGAAGGTGTGCATCAGGAAAGCATTTAGAGCCTCTCTGCATGATAAAGGCAGACAGAGATCTCTCTGATTTAATCTAGGTGTAAGAAGAAGTCTGGTTTTCATTTCTTCACTTCTGTTTGTAAGAGAGATTTCTATATAGTCCATTTGGTCTTAAGCAACCAGTTTTATTTTCATATTGCCCAAGAGCATCCTTCTTCCAAGTAAGTAGCCTGAGGCACTGGGATATCTTTAGTGCTATAGGAAAGAAACAAGTACTTATCTTGAAATTATACTGGAAGCAAGAAGGCTCTTTGACATGTAAGAAGACAGTAACAGAGCACAGCTAAAACAGAAGAGCCTTATGTGAACTTTGTAATACTGTCCCTATAGACTCTGTGCATCACAAGTCCCCTCTAACATCGTGCATCTCAATCCTGTTTTAAGACTCCTTCCAAACTCCCATGACTTTCTAGCAAAGCCTGGATGAGCCACTGAAATCTTCATGTCACCCTTCCCACTGCACACAGATGGTTTTTCTTGGTTACTCATAACGCGACCCTTTTCTTGTACAGGCTAAATCCTCTACAAAGAGCAGTGAAGTCCCTCCACAATGACAGTCAGCTACACCTGGATATACAGAAGAATACGAGGAGTGCCCAGCTGTGTGCTTGATTCACACTCACCTCCATCAACCCACCTGGAGCAGAAATTCAGCTGGGAAACAAGTAAAGATAGAGATGCGCCTACATGGAGGTACATCCAGAAAATGCCAGTCTTACACTTCAGAAAAGAATTTAAGAAACAGTCGCTGGATAACTGGATAAGTTATACTGTATAAGTTAACTGTTGATAGGTGTCAGCATAGGCATCTCAAGGACCACAGCTCCCTGGCCATAAAGAATCTTGTGAGAAGTCAACAAGAAGAGACCTGAGAAGACTGTTCCACCTTATTTGGCCTCTAGGAAAAACATTTTGATGTACCATACCTTTAGTAATTCACAATCCAAATGAGATCAAGCTTTATCTTCAGTGTTGATGGCAGCATGTTTAGGATAACAGAATCATTGATTTCTCAAGAATACATGTTTTCTGTTAGATTTAAAGCAGTTGTTTCTTCTGAAGAGTAAGATAAGGCTTGGTAGTTATTAAACTTGCAGTAAGAAAAACAGAAAGGGACACAGCACCAAGAAAGGAAAATAATTTCTTCAGGTATAATGAGCATTAAATTAGAAGTTTAATGATCCAGTGTAATAATTCTCTGAATTTGAGAAAGGCATGTGGTATCCAGCTGGCCAAGAGCAATTCTGACTACATGCCACCACAAATGTAGACTCTCATTAAATGTCTGTGAAACCAGACCAAAAGGCAAACACAAATTTCACATCAGTCATGTGCAAAACACTTATTTGGTTTTAGGTCCTTGACTTGATTTTCACAGGCTGCAGCTGACAATCAGATGCCTTTCCAATCAAAATGTGACCTTATTCTCTGCTCGATCTGGTCCGGAGTCAATGACCACTGAGAGGCTGCAACTTCATCCAATTTCTGAATTTCTGCTCTAAATGAACTGCAACTGAGATTTAGTAACTGGAAGGAAAAGGCCTTCTACCTCAACAAAGAAGGCAAATGCACTTGCCCTACAAAAGCTACCATTTGATTAAATCAATATAATTACTGCAGAAGAAACTTCAAGACTGGTGAATATATGGAGACCACCAAATAAAAGATTAACTCTGCATGTTTTTGCTTTTTGTGTGTGATTTTTTAACAGATTCCTAATCTATGAAAATAGAAAGTGGATGTATATTTCCCATAGCATGTGTTCTGTCTGTTCATACTGAGAACACAAAGTAATTTTAAAGGATACCTTTTTTGTTGCTCATAATGCATTGCCACATGAGAGGACTGTTGCCCCCTCAAGAGTCAGATGTCCCTATTAATCTTCTCAGACTCTAACTTTCAATTTGTCCTCTTGACTTTCAGAGAGCTGAAAAAGAAAAGAAAGGAATATCAACTCTTGTACTTCATAATAGCCTTCACAAAGCTATCTTTCTTACGCTCTTTTACAGCCTTTCCTTCATTTAATAAATTCACGACGATTGGCAGACACAAACAACTTTGTGCTTCAGCGTAATTGCAAAATAAAAAGCAGTAACACTGTATATTATCAAAATATTGTGCAACTTAGTAAAAGGATATACTCACCGTGAGCTTAAGTTTGTAGATGGAGAAATGTCTTTGATCCCTGTGACACAGGCCAGGTGGATGAGACCGGCTAATCTTTTGGGCATCCAAGGATGTCACATGCAAGAGCCGCTGGCAATGAAGTGTAGGAGGTAGCTCCATGTCTGGTTGCTTTCTTTTTGAAGCTATCTTGAAAATGGAGAGATTTCTTTTGCTTTTTTATCACCATCTTGCAAAAGGCACAGACGCAACTTTTGGCATGATTTCCCTTTCAGGGTATTGCTTCGTTAATGTAAGTATGAATTTTGGATGTCTTTTCTTTCTCCTGTCCTGTCTTTTAGGTTTACTTAATCTAACTAATTCCCAGAAGCAGACAACAGTAATGAAAGGAAAAGCAATACTGCTCCTTATTTTCCAGGATTTTTCTATTCTGCTTTTCTGTGTTCGTTCTCTAGGTTTCCCGTTTTTCAGCTAAAGACAGGTTTTTTATAAACAGAGACACTTAGATGACCTATTTCCAAATGACATATTGAGTGTTAGAACTAACTAACCCCAGAGAAATCTTTCCCCCCTCATTTGATAGGTCTGAGTTTACAAAATATACTGTATTGAGCACAGATGTACAGGGGAAGACAAGTCTGAAGAAAAAAAGCAATCAAATAAATACTATGCATAGAAAGCATCCACAGCTGAATAGATGTGATTGTTGTTACCAAGCTTATACAGAATTACCCACTTGCTACCTACATGGCAAGCACAACATCATAGTTAGGGTTTCAGTAACAAATCCACTTTGGGGAGGAACCTTTTAAAATTAACATGGTCACCCACCCAGGTAGCACAGCAAGAGACACAGGCATCTATGCCAAAACAATTTATTTTCAATTATAGTGTTGACCTTCCCTGTGAACTACAACCAGAAAGGTTTGTGTATTCAGGTGATTCAGAGCTAAACTCATGGAAAATTTCAATTGTAGCAGAGCTGCAAGTAAAAGAGAACAAATAAGGTCAAGAGCAGATAAGAAGCAGTCATCCTGCCCAGGAGGTCAGCAAACAGCCTCTGACTCTTGAGAAGTGGACTTAGGCAAACACACTGAGCTGGCTATTCTATCTCACAAGCTAACAGTTCAAGGACAGCGGAATATTTTCCTTGGTTGAAAAGATGTCTGCTGGCACAGGAAGGAATCTAATTCAGAGTAGTTTTCTGAAGAACAAGCTCCAGGGGTTCCCTGTGACACAGTTTTCAGGTGTAAAAGGAACAGCAGCAGCAGAGCAGAGACTGACTTTGGACTGTCCCCTCAGTGCACAGTCAGTACTTCCCAAATACAATGAAAATAGTTGTGTACTACTGTAACTGAGTTAGGATTTCATTTTCCAACACTCAAACTAATTATTAACTTCCATGAGAAAGATACAGCTGTTTGGCATATTAATAAGCCCACATTTATTTGGATTTTATAAAAACATGTCCAAACACCACTATGCCCACCTTTCTGTGCATCTTCTTTAGAGCTTGCCTCTGCCACACTGTCCATCTCTCCTTACATTATACTATAAGCTCCTTTAGCTGTATCCATGGAAAAATTATTTCACTGTCATTTGGGTGATCAGCATCCTTTTCAAGCTTGATTTAGGACTTAATCAAGACTCAGTGCAAGCCAATGATATTAGAACCAGAGAGATTCCGGTGAAAATTTTATGGGTCCATTCTTCCAGAAAGTTCTTGGGTATCTGATGTGTAGCCAGTAAAACAAAGGCAAAAATACACAAATTTATACCTATTTCAAAAAATATGGTACACAAGCACGAGTCAGGCATTGCCACATTTTGCTTTACTTGGAGAAAGAGTAGAGCAGTTGACAGAATTCAGTCAAGTTGGATTAATTAACCCAGAGAGAAGGAGACAATTGAAAATTCAAATTTCAGAATGCAGCCAGAACAGAAGCCTGGGCCAGGCACTTGGTAGCTTGGTCAGTACCACACACTGAAAACAAGTGGATACATGCATCTCCATTCCTCCAAATAGGAAACTAATAGCCAGCTACAGTCCAGAGATACATCTAAAATGCCTTCATGTTTTCCCAAAAGTATCCAGAAAAGAAACTGAAATCTACAAATTGAAAGCAGGGAAAATTAGGTTTGGATAATAGGAGGAAGATTTTTTACTGTGAGGGTGGTAAGGCACTGGAATAGGTTGGCTAGGGAGTCTGTAGAATTCCTATCCAGTTTGGATAAGGCAGTCTCTGCTCTGGTAGAAGTTGTCTCTGCCCATGACAGGGGGTGTTGGAACTAGATGGTCCTTAAGGTCTTTTTCAAACCCTTAACCCTTAATTCTATGATTCTGTGATTCTCTGTACAGAATCAAAGTACCAAGCCTGTCAGAGTTAAAAGAATGTCTGGATGCTGCTCCTAGCCATATGGTTTACTTTAGGTAGTCCTGTGAGAAGCAGGGCATTGGACTCAACAAGCCTTATGAGTCCCTTCCAATCTGATATATTCCATGATTATTTTTCAGTCAGCAGTGCTTGCCAAATATGAATGTCATTTATAAGTAATTTTCGTTATTGCCAATTCATTTAAATAAGAAATTAAGAAGAAAAATCACTTACAAAAAATTCATCCAGGTGAGGAATCATGAAAACCCCCTGTTTAAGTTTATGGTTAGCTGAAATCAGATCTACTCCATTCCAGGCAAAACAACCACCTGTCAGTTCTGCTATACTTTAGATGAGCCTTGTATAAATAATAACCTGAATGCACACTCATAACAGAAAAAGAAATATAAACTATTCATTGGTTGTCTGTATGAGTGCAGATATACTTCTGAAAAACAAATAGGAGGTCGACAGGTCCTATAGACATTCTGACCCCAAATGTCACATTATGAAACTGCCACTGCCCCTGCTCACCACTGACCAGCCACTGAAAGATTGTTATGCACTGCTAGACTGTCAGTGATGGATAAATTGCTTTCTTCATGTGCTTTGCCCACATTTTGCCTGATATATCTGGGCTTGTGCAAGAATTTCAGTTTCAGAGAAGGCTTGCAGGCAAGCAATAATTTAAAGCTGTCAGGAACAGAATCAGTTATAAGCAGAGGCAGCTGCCTGCAGCATCACACCCAAGAAAACATTTGGGTCCTTGCAGTACTTGCTGGAAATCCAGATGATGCCTCTAAAACTCAATGACTTGCTACTGACCACAGAAAATAAAAATTAAAAAAAAAAAAAGCAAAGTAATTTAAACCATAAATGTGAAATAATGTGGAGAGATACATTAAGAGGAAACACAAAAATTAACCCCCCCAGGAAAATAGTGAAAAAAAATTGGTTTGAAGTATTACTAGTGTTTTATGACACCAAGGAATTTAGGATTTATGTTATTACATGATTTACAGGCTTTATAGTGCTGAGAATTCTACTGAAAGCAGCACCCTAGACAAAGATACCTACAAATCCAATTTGTTTCCTTTTTGCTGCCACGTCCATGTCTCCATTTAAAAGTGAGAGAAACAGGAAAACAACAAACAAGCCCTATCATGACTCAGGAGTAATATTCCTGATACACCATTTGGGTCCCTCAAACAAGTGAAAAAAGATACTGTCTTTTGGACCACAGATGTGTTTGATATGTCACTGTTTCCATTTGCCTTTTATTACATAAACCAAGAAAATCAACATCAGGGAGACACTCTTCCAGGCAATACCCTCTTTTTGTCAAGAATCCCTACTTGGCTGATCTTGTTTTCCCTACAAGCCCTGCATCACTTTCTTCCTTAGACCATGGTTGCAATATACTGCTACTGCTGCTACTTAAAATGCCCTCTGAGTCAGCACACTGAAACTTGAAAAGTGTACACACACAGGATGGTCTAAACCTGACAATATTTTTGCCAGATCCTTAATGGCACTTTCCTTTGAGATATTGCATTGCTGAATCTTTCTACCTTCTAACCCTAACCAACTGACTAACTAACCCAAAAAAAATTAAAAAAAAAAAATTCCAGCATTGATTAGTGCCTGGTAGAAAGATTCACCATGCACATTTTCTGCTTTGCTAGGGGATGAAGACAAATTGGAATTTAAGTGTCTATTGCATTGTAATGGGTAAACATGAGAAAAAAACTGCTACAAACTGTAAATCTCAAGAGAATTCTTCTTTCCACATGCTCTGAATATTGCTCTTTACCAGCAGGGAGTCTACCTGCAAACAATTCTGCAGTTTCCACACAGGGCACTTCACAGGCTTAATTAGAGAAGTTCCAGAGTTCTGTTTACCAAGACCTTTCTTCTGCTAGACACAGAGCCAGAGTGGCAGAAATTGGAAGGTACTCCTGAAGAACACCTACCTCCCTCCTCAAGCAGGGGTAACTAGATCAAGTTCCTCAGACCTGAGTCCATTCAAGGTTTTAGTATCCCCAAGGACAGACTCCACTGCCTTTGTTCAACACAAGGACTGGACACTGACACAAAGACTGCATAATCAGTGACCTTCACAGCCGACCAGAGAAGCAAGCAAAGGTAAAAAAACCACATGAAATATGTATAACTTAAGTCACAGCATGACTTGCAGTTTAATACAAAAAATGCTACCCAGTAATGCCCTTGAAATCACTGAAACGGGAGCATACAGCCCAGTACAATCAACCTATTGCTTTGATGTGACCTTATGTTTCACAGTTCACATGAACAATATCCATTTCATGGCTTCACTCTAATAAAAATTTAATGAAATAATCCTTTAAAGTATAAATCTCTGGTTTCCTGCTTACTTTTATGAGCTAAGCAGGAACTACAACCTGCACCCTACAACCACTCTTTAAAGCGTGCCAGAGTTGCTAGCTAAAACATCGCTCACTTTAAATATTCCAGCATATTCAGAAAGAACTGGTTGATGGTCTGCATTTCTTTAATACCTGATCAGAAGACAAGAACATGTTGTTTCCCAAGGGCCACCCTAGTCTTCTGCCATTAGGTTAATATCATTGTTCAGAAAAAACACCATGATGTTTACCATCTTAGGATCAAGCTGATAAAATTCACTGAAAGTCATTTAAAAAGCAACCCAACCCTTTCAAAACAAACTCTAACTTTTCAACTCAAGCTTTTCAAATGTCTGCAAGGGGAAAAGTTTTGTTCCTTGCTTCACAGGACGGCTACACCACCCTGTGAGTGCCAAGAAGCAGCGTAAGCTGATGGAGGCTGCAGCAGTTCTGATGCAGAGGGGGTCAGCAGCACCAGCATCACTTCTGAACAGCAGCCAGGGATGGGGCTCATCATCTCCCATGCACTGCTCATGGTGCTACTCACTGTAAGTAAGGAAAACTGATTTCTTATTGCTTAGCTTCAGAGGATATAGGCTTAGAATGTTCAAACAATATTTAGACACAAGTATTTTCATCTGAGAATTCCCTGGTCTTCTCCTGTGATTTCACTAGGGGAAATATTGCTTTTGGATGCATCAGATGTGAAATATATTGCAAAATTCTCAGGCAGGCAAGGGTCTTCTGGAGAAATATAGGCATGCATTTTACTTACCATACACAAAGCAGGGAAGAATCTTCACCACATTATAGCACTGCAAATGCATGAAATAATCTAAAATGTGCCAGTGGACAGAAGTATTTGGCCTATTCTCTGTACTGTGTGTTTACTTTGAAGGAAGGTGAAAAGAGCAATCTCTCTACTAAATTCCTTTTGAATATAAACTTCATTGCATTCACCGCACTGAAACATAATTTAGGTTAATAGTGCCACCTGGTGACAACTCTTACTCCCTGTTCACAGCCTTCGTCAAGCAAGAAAAAACAAATTTGTATGGTATAACTCATCCCATCGAGAGTAACCTCCCCAAAACCCACATCACCTGCATTAATTACTAGTCCTAAGGAGCACAGTGTATTTTACACAAAGAACAATAAACAATAGGAAGTAAAATATTTCTTAACATACTTTCATTTTAGACACTATCACTCACTATGGTTTATCAGCTTGCAAAGAGAACGCACTTAATGGTACACAAAGGAAAAAGAGAGAATTAACACTAATTCTTTGGAATCTGCTGAGGATGTGGGAGCAGGGTGCTTTCTCTAGCTCAAACCTTCTTGTTTGCTGCAGTGATGTGTAAAACTCTAGCACCACCTTGTAGGATTTGACTACCCCCACAACTGCAGTCCCTAAACTAAAAAATGAGTGTTTGAGCATGTGCTTTTTGCACCTTACCTGCTAGTAACAACTCACAGGAGAAATTAATTCCGAAGCCATAAATTGGTCTGTGCATCTCTCTCTTCATTGCAACACTGCTGACTACAATCACAAAACAACTGATGGGAGGTTCTTTTTGCATGGTGAGACTCTTGCCCTGTTTCCTCAAGGTGAATCAGGATTTATGCTGTAGGTAAAAGTATGCGGTAGGGGAAAACACCTAGGGCAAGGAGGAGGCAAGTATGGACAGGCCAAGAAGGGCTGAAATTCTTGCTCAGGCAGAGGCAAGGTCAGGGAATGTAATACATCAAGGACCAGAAGCCTGCTTGGTATCTGCCAGTGTGTATAATCAACCTTATTATATTACTTTCTGATTTGCGTATAAAATAACAAATAGTTTACAAATGGATAGCTTCAAAAACCTAATATTTAAAGAAAATGGTGGAGGAGAGTAATAGAAATGGAGATGGGAGTCTATTTTGCAGGAGATGGGTGGGCATAAAGTGGAGGAAGACACACTTTACATCATGTAACACAACTCAGAGTTGAAATAACATCTGTACAATAAAATAGCCAGAATTTGTGTTATGGATCATATTGATGGTTTCTCTACAGCTTTTTTTTTTTTGCATGCAAAATATAAGTTCCCAACAACCACTGCACAACCACCACTTTAATTACATTGCAGTAACAAATTACAGGTGAAACCAGTCATTTTAGCGGTCTCACCTCAGCTTTACTCCCACCCACTTGTCACAATATCCTATTTACAGTTGCAATCCAGCACAAAAATTCCAGCAGCACAACTGCTGACTAGTCTTCTACCACATTTATAAAAAAGAGAAGACTTAATAGAAGGCAGTAAACTTGCTTTACAGTTTGCTATGCTCACCCAAAATTTGCTAATTTTTTGCTAAACTCAACACTTTGGGAGGGCAGCTGAAATTACTGGACAACTTTCAGTGTATTAATGTGCTTTTGAATAGAAAACAACTGCATCTCTTTACCCCCCCAGGACCTTTAACAGACTAGTATTTTCTTGCTATGGAACCTAATCAGAGACCTCCTTAATTTAACAAAATAGGACTATCTCATCAGAAGGATGGATACTCTTCTCCCAGAAGCCTACTTCACATAATAGTCACACATTGCAGATGCAAATTATACAAGTATCCATATGCTTCATTTATACAACTATTTAACCAAACTAGCATAATAAATATGTCTAGTTAGATACTTGCAGTAAGTGTGCAGCTGTCTGGAAGGAGGTACAAAATCACCATCAGTGAAATCCAAACTGCAGCTGTCATTAATCAAAGCTTTGCCCTTGAACATTCATCATTGAGATATTGCTGTGACAAAGTGGACTTTTACTGCTGTTTTTGATGGAAAGATTTTACTTCCTTAAAATAATTCAAGTTTTCTAGTGGTGGAGATGCTGTGAAAAAGGCAGTTTTCATGCTTGGTCTCAACAGAGCAAATAATTAGATGAAAGATCAACAAAAATATTATAGAACACTTAAATGTTTTTATTAAAATGCTGAAGTTTTGCACAGTATGTAGAAAATTCCTATTGAAAATATTTGTGTTTAATAGAAATAATTGATGTTGGTTGGATCAATGAACTGGAGATAATGCAGTCAGGAGAGATGTAATTGTTAGGCCAAATGAAGATTTTTGCAATATTAAAATGGTGATGCAGAAGAAGATTTAGTCAAGATGAGGTTCCATGTGTAAAGATATGCTGCTGGTGCCAGGCCCTACATCCCTTGATCAGAAAGGAGCGGTGGCTGTTAAAATTATTCATCCACTGGATTGACAGGGATGGAGGGGTTTGCACAAGCTCAGAGGATTAAACCAGAGCAATCCATCATGGTGAATATGGCCAATACTCATATCACAGAATCACTTGGGTTAGAAAGGATTTTGAGAGACCATCTAGGCCAACCTCCCTACAATGATCAGGGACATCTTCCACTAGACCAATTTGCTCAGAGTCTCATCCTACCTGACCTTGAATGGTTTCAGGGATAGGGCAGCTGCCACCTCTTTGGGCAATCTGTGCCAGTGCCTCATCACCTTCGTTATAAAAAAAAAAAATTCCTTTTATCTAGTCTAAATTTACTCCCTTTTACCTTAAAACCATTCCTCCTTGACCAATTGGCACAGGTCTTACTAAAAAGTCTCTCCCCATCCTTCTTATAAGCCCCTTTAAATACTACAAAGTCACAATAAGGTCTTCCTGGAGCCTTCTCCAGGCCAAGCAGCTCCAACTCCCTCAATCTTCCTTAACTGGAGAGGTGTTCCATCCTTGTGATCATTTTCATGACTCTCCTCTGGACACGCTGTTAGCAGGTTCATGTTTTCCCTGTGCTGAGGATCCCAGAGAGGGATCCAGCACTCCAGGTGAGATCTCACCAGAGCAGAATAAAGCAGAAGAAACACCTCTCTTGCCCTGTGGGTCATGCTGCTTTTGATGCATCCCAGGACACGGCTGGCTTTCTGGGCTATGTCAAGGCTTCACTCTAGACTGTAAACCATCATTCCTTTAGAAAGATGATTAAAAACTTTCCAAAGGTTTCCATTTTCATGAACTCCGTGAGCCTTATTTTTTATGCATTAACTAGCAGCTAAACAGGGCTCTTCACAGGCAATGTACTTGTCCACAGAGGCTATAGAAGGCACTGGATGCACCTGGATGCAGTAAAGTCCAATTTAGCCACAAGAACAAGGCACTGAAGGACTGTGAGCAGGTATATTATTTAGCCTAGACAAAAGATGATACACTTCCATAAGATCAACAGGGACAATGTGTAACATCTGAAGAAGAGTCTGACGGCATATTCTGACAGTGCTTGTGAGATGTTTCCCAATACTCACAGTACACAAGCTCTGCCATGTCAACTACACACACTTGGAACCACCTTCTAGAGCTGAGCTTTGATTCATACTTTAAAACTCTCTTAGCCTCCAGAACAGAGCAGGCATGCACACCGATTTATGGGGCTGTAAATGGTTGGAAAGAACGCTGGCCACATGGGCCAAAACCTTGTCAGAAACCATTCAAGCTATTTTACATGTAGCTGATTGAGTTTCCCGTGTGGAAATATGTGTGTTCCAAGGTTAGTTCACTAATAAAGACATTTCCAACTAGATTTCAGCTGTCAGTACATTCTTTGAGAGTGGTTTCTTGGACAGTGAGAGTGTGCACGTGGGAAGTCCATAAACTTGCTGGAAATCCATATTCCTGCTTGCCTTGCAGTAACTTTCTCATGTAACCATACTTGAAGCAAACTACTAAGAATTTGCTGACTGCAGCTTCTTCTGCATTTGTAAGCCATCTGTTCAGTCCCAGCACTTGTGTATATTGCTTCCACACGAGATCTGCACACTTTACTGGATGCTGCTTTATGAGAGCATTATCTAGTTCAGAAAGAGTCACCCTCAGCTGTGCAGTCACACCCAAGCGGCTTGGAATTCACTCCTGGTGCCATGGAGAGCCTTAAAGATATAGCCTCTATACAGCAAATTCTTTAGGTCTTTTCACTGCACTACAGAAATTGTACTCCCAAGCAAAAAAAAGTGGTAGCTGGGAATTAGTGTATATTTATTTTGTAGTGAAGGACTCTTCAAAATTCGCTTCTTTGCCAAACACTTGCCAAATTTGTCAAATATCTTTTGGTTTGGGAAAAAGCATTGTAGTTTGGGGCACAGTTTTAGTATACAGCAATAAAAGATGAGAAGTGGGTTTGAGATATGCAACTACCATGCCTCTCATGTCCAGTGACTTCCAGGGAAAGCAATGAAAAGGAATTATAGTATTTTCTGAGGCTGTCTTGCAGCAAAAAAGATGATGTCTGGCAGAGCAACTATGTCAAACTATAACATTTTCCTTTTTATCATGACTATTTTTATGCTACTGTTTTTCCAAACACATGATGAGGACCGGCACTGAAGACACTGGAGGAAGCTGACAATTTGAATGAATCACAATCCTACAAAAATACTTTTGAGTTCTGTGAAGAGATTTCTATTCAGGAACATCCATATCTCCAACCCTTTGGCAGAGCTTAGCATGTATTTCCTGTACACAGTAAAACAAGTCCTGTTTCAAGGAAGGTTCTTTAAGAAACTTTCACATTTGATTTTTTTGAGTGCAAATCTTGCAGAATATGAATCTGGACTGAGAAATCTTGCAGTTCTTGTGTTTATCCTTAAAAGTGGTGCTGGATGAGAGCACTTTGCCAGCACAGGTTCTCACAAACCTAGTGTAACCATATAATGCAATTCTTATTAGAAGGTATTTGTCTAGTCAAATTTGTAATCCAATCAGGATTTATGTGTTTATCCCATTGAGAACTGTGTATACATGTCCTAGCTATCCTTTGTCTTCCTCTCTAATCCTTTACTTATCACTCACACTGCTAATCAAAAGTTCAAAGTGCTGGCCCTTTTTTTTACCCAGACATCCTCCAGTACCTTAGGATGGTCTTGATTTAATGCCAACTCCTCATTAAAATGCACCTGGCATAGCAAAATTACAGCATTATTACTGTACTGTACCTCACAACTCTGCCCCATTTCTTCAGAGATCCATCTCTTCACCAACCGACAACCAATACCCAAAGCTACAAACACAAACACAAACCTGGTGTTTGACAAACCAATGTTACAGTTCATTTCTTAGGCTTTCCTTTAGTGAAAGCAAAGACAGCTGCAAAAACACAGGGTACAAAGAGAGCACAGCCTTATTACAGGAACTTTCACCATATATCCTAATGCTACATCAAGTTCTGTAAGCAAATGCTGAAGGAAACCCCTCAGCACTCTGGAACTTCAAGAGACAGTTGACAACCTGGGCTGAGGAGAAATATGTCAAAAAAGAGGCAAGTCTCCCAAAAAGGCACAAACCCTACCCTTTCATTTAACTGCAGAGGCCAAAGCTGAAAATGTGGTGAAGTGAAGAAGACATCTAATTCACAATCTCTTGTATAAACTTACTAACTTGTTTGGTTGATTTTCTCCTTTGACCAAAATCTTAAAAGGAAGACATTATCTTGACAGCAAAGGTCATTAATGACATAAGAGATAACACAAAGGCACTCCAATGGGAAACTAGCGTTTGATAGTAATTCCCAAGCCACAAAGCCCTACATGATAAACAATGCACTTTGCAAAGCTGAACGAAGAGTGCTTGTCCCTTACCTTCCCAAGAGCTGTGGCAGTTATTCCATCTCATTAAAGCACTGGATGTACTTATTCAATATTTACAGTCCTGTCTTCAGGTTACTCTAGCGACTGTTATAGTTCCCAGACAAACAGTTAATTAAAGATGTATATATTTTAATTTGTGTGGAGTGTCAATTGGGATTCTTATGCTGTCACCCATACACCTCACTTTATCAACAACAAAGCTTTTGAGCAATCTTGTCCTCTCTGACATGCAACATTTGCACTACACACATGACATATTTTCTTGGCTTGGTGCTTCATATGTCTCCAGCTCAGACTCCTCAGGTAAATAATACTGAAACTGGTACAAAAAAATCCATTCCACAAATAGGTATAATGTCCAAACTAAAAAACATTCCTTCTCCTACAGGACTGTCTGTTCAGAAAAACAAAGATCTTTCAGAAACAAAGCCAGCTCAATCCAGAAACATAATTTTTAGAGCATGTTTTAAAGCAGTAATTGTTTTCATTATTCTTGTACATTTACTCTTTTTGTTGTTCTGATTTGACTGAATTCTTAGAATTCTTCACCAAACCAGATGATCTCAGCTCAGCTAGGATCTTGGGCTTTCAATGGCACCATCTCTTTCTATTGCCTAAAGATATATGCCCTTATATTTAGGGGTATAACCATCATTCTAAAAGCCAGCCCATCTGTGGTGCAAATTATGTGGATTGAATCTCACTCCAAGTTTCTTTGGGCCTGTGGATAAAGCACAAGTGTTGGTCACAGTTAGCTAAGCTTTTCTCTGCTCCTAGCTCAGCTCACAGAATCCTAGATTGGTTTGGGCTGGAAGGGATCTTAAAAATCATGTAATCCAACCCTGCTGCAATGGGCAGACACCTTTCATTAGGCCAAATTGTTCAAAGCTCCATTCAGCCTAATCATGGATACTCCCAGGGATGGGGCATCCAAAACTCCTCTGGGCAACCTGTTACAGTGCTTTATCACCCTCACAGTAAAGAATTTGTTTCTTATATATAATCTAACCTTGAATAATTTGTGCACTTTTGTTTACCACAATATAAGGAATATATTAAACTATTAGAGAGCATCCAAAGGAAGGCAACAAAGACGTTGAAAGGCCTTGAGAGCAAGCCTTATGAGGAGTGGCTGAGATGCCTGGTCTGTTCAGCCTGGAGGAGACTGACTGGAGACTTCATTGCAGTCTGCAACCTCCTCCTGAGGGTGAAGAGGAGGGACAGACACTGATCTCCTCTCTGCTGATCAGAATCACAAGGCATGGCCTACTGTTGTTTCAGGAGAGGTTTAGGTTGGATATTAGGAAAAGCTTCTTCACCCAGAAGGTGGTTGGGCACTGCAACAGGGACCCCAGGGAAGTGGCCACAGCACCAGCCTGACAGGGATAAAGAAGCATTTGGACAATGCTCTTGGGCACATGGTGTGACTCTTGGAGACTGTCCTGTTCATGGCCAGGAGTTGGACTCAATGATCCTGATGGGTCTATTCCAACTCCACGGAATGGTTCAACATGCCCTCTTTCAGTTAAAAGCCATTTCCCCTTGTCCTATTACTCCACGCCCTTATATAAAATTCCTCTCCAGAGAGGCACTAAAGACTGGGAACAAATAAAACCAGTGGACTCTTACTCAGAGGGTCAGAATAATGGCACGTTTAGTAGAACATCAATAAAATATCTGGGTTTGATTTTGTATTCCCATTAAAATATTGATCTTTATTGCATCAGAGTTCACAAAGCTGGTTTGCTCCATCATAATCACTCAGATTTCATGTTATAAGCAAGTACCTCCCAAAGCAAGACTGCCAGTGAAAAGTCTTACAGATGGCAGTTCCATCCTCTAACAGATATTTGTCAAAACTAAGATGAATAATTTCCAGTAATTAACAGATTTGCAAAACTAAGACTATCATGAACAATGCAACATACAGAGACATGTAAGCATTAAAATTTTAACACCAGTAATAGCTCAATGTCTGCTCCTATTTGCAAATGTTCTGATTTCTAATTACTGCCTGCCATTTTGTGGGCCACTTTTGCTCTAGGTAGATATCCTATCCCATCTTCCACAGAGAAGATAACAAAACTGAATAAGAACAAGCCCTTAACTGGCCTAAATTCTCTCCAAGAGAATGAAATCAGACAATGCTTTCCATTACAACTTGAGCCTGACAGCCTAAATCAGGATGATCTCATGATATTATATAAGCTTTGGATTCCTTAGTTAAGCTCTGTGTTCAGTCACAAGCGTCCTGTGAGGTCTTGGGTCAGTCACTAAAGCTTTTGTTCAGATCAGATGGGTTTTGCAATCCATAAAATAGTCCCAGCAGAGCCACAGTCAGCTGGGCACCACACAGAAGGACAGGACTCCTCAGGAGGCTTTTGTGTTATTCAGACATGGACATTGTCACCAGACACTCCTAGGTGTCAAACGGAGACACTGAACTGCAGCCAGATGCAGGGATAGGGAGCACTGTACACACAGACACCTAAAACTGCTTTTTGATGGAATGGGGAAAATTAGTTACCTCCCTATTTCAGCGGAGGATTTTTAAAATGTGATCTTCAAAGTAAAGAGGCCTTCCTCTGAAGACCATCTAAATCTATGAGATTTGTTATCCGTGATGGAAACTCACGTAGCAACTCACAAAATATAATGTTGACCTCACATAATACATGCATTTCAGAATGCTTTATGCACCCTGTGTAATGAGCAAAAATTAACAGTCTAAAAAGCTTTCTAATTTCACATCTAATGAGACTATACAGAAAAGCAGCTGGAACTCCTGCTTATAAACATCTTGCTATAATTACAAGATAAGCAAAAGAATTATGCTTTCTAATCATAATAAATTACCAAGCAGAAAATGTAATAAAACCTAACAAGGTCTTTCTATATTGCATTGTGTTAATACAACCTTTTATATTACCATCTATTGCAAAATGCCAGGCAGCTAATTAAGGGAAGAGCTTTTTTTTCTCAGGTTAAGTAGAGCACCTACATTTCTGAAATTATTGTACTGTTGGAAAGTGTGTCCTGATTCTGTTCCCATTTAAAGAAAAGAAATCAAGTCAGCATTATGGCAAGTTTTGTGTGCTTGCTCTCAAGTGCATTTAGCAAATGGTCAAAATGGCCAGGTAAGAGCTTGAAATAAACAAGCTATGCTTTGCACAACCACAGTGCTTCTCATTCAAGACTTTAGTGCATTTGATAAATACTAATTAACTCACATACTGCTGCCCTGAAATAGGCAAGGGATATATTTAAGTATCACCTGGTTTACTACTGAAATGCATCCCCCTTTTTATGCTTGGACAGGATGCAGCAGATGTTTAACAATACACATGAATATTAAACAAGAGGCTTAGAGAAGAAGTAAGGAACACTTAATCCAAAAGGTAGCCCAGAGGGATTTACACAGGTAGATAGCAATTACTCAAAGTAAAGGCCCCCAAACTCCACAGGTAATTTTGTTCTTCAGTCACCTCCACTTTAAATTTAAATTTTCTGTGGCTTTTAGTAATACTGGAGGACTTCACAGGCATCATGTCAGCTCTAAACTGTAGCGAGAGGAACTCTGGCACAAAATCAGGGCCAAAACTGCTAGAATCTTCTTTTTATTCTGACAAAATGAAAGAGGTGACTTAAGTGATCACAGCAGAGTAAGATTTTGGCTTTATGCTGCTGAAAGAGGCTATGAGCAGCTGTTTAGAGTTCAGAGGATTCAATAATTAAGCCTTCAAACAGCTATTCCACCACCCAAACACTGTCTAACTGATGAGCCCTTATTTTCAACACATCCCACCCAGTAGAGGGTACCACACCCAGCAGCAAGGGTCATCAGCTGGCACAGGGTTTCTGCCCCATTTCTCTTGGTGGCCGCATCATTGGGCTGTTGGCTGCCAGTGCATGGAATTCACCACATGGAAGTCAAAATTTGGGAAAAAACTGTGGTTTGCACAACGTCATCTCAGCCTCATGTTCTGCATTATGAGGAAACCTCTTTACAGTCTCCCATTGCAAAATCTATTTCATATCCAGCTGTCTCAGCATGAAGAGCCAAATTCTTTCTTGGGCAGACAAAAATTATTAGAGGAGGTTCTGATTTATAACAGGACAAAATCCGCCAAGCAGCCATACAAAAAGGGCAACAAGCATATTACTGTCTGTGCAACAGAAATGAAACAGAAAGAACAGACAGCTTTCTTTTGCCATGAAAGATCAGGACCAGTCATTTCTTTCTGTGACAAATGGAGAAGGCATTTAAAAAAGATCAGCATTAGTTTGGTACCTAGATAGTTACAAATTTCTTTACTATTTAAACAGTCTCTGTTGGAATGGGTGGAGGCACTTTCCCAAGGAAATCTCCAGAATTATCCCTGTAAATACATCATTTAAACACACTTCAAACCTAATTCTTACAGACTAGCCCACTCTGAGAGGGCCTCCAAATGACTTGCTCTGTTTTACACCCAATCTACATTAGCGCTTCCAGTCTCAGTATTAGGATTATATTAACAGCTTAACTTGTACTTACTTATCCACCAAAACCAATTCTGGCAGGGCAGCTAAACATTCATCTTAATTGAAAACGTCACATCTTTGTTTTTTCATCAAATTAATAAATGAGGTCACCAGATGGCTCTTCTAGGATCATTGAGCTGGGCTTCTTGGATTTTATGTTCCTTGCACGCTTTACCACAAAGCCAAAAATCCTTAACATTGCCAGCCCATCACATCAATCAGTGCTGGCACCCTCATATGACTAAAGTACCTCCAACAAACACCTGAGTTTCACAAACACAGAATCTTTTCCTGAATCCAGCCTCTCATGTCAAAAGTATTGACAGCAGACCTGGTGCCACATGTTATGACTGATGCACCATGGAGCAGTGCTAGAGGGACTTGTCATTTGAGGTGCGTTAATGAATCCATTCTCCTAAAGAGAATTTATTTCTTAGAAAGGTCAAGTGTCTTTTATTGAACAGTTAATTTTACAATCAGGTATTCAATCTGCCAGACGGGCTCCACGGTAACGGCAACATTTTATATAGTTAAAATTTGACCTAGCAGATTATCACCATCTTTCTCCTTTTTAATGCTGAGGAATGGGAAAAGACCTTTGTATGGCTAATTTGAGAGACTGAGCAAGGCAATACATTGCTGGCCCTAACCAACACCCTCTGCAGGGGCACTATTCCTGCATCTCTGGAGAGGGCTTCCCAAAAGTGAAAGCAAATCTCACTTTCCCCCAGGTCCTTTAAGCTTCTGGCACAGAATTATTCTATATCTCCACCTGGCATTGAAAAGGTTTGTACTTCATTAAGATAAACTGCACAAAACTGTAGTCTGAGCACCCTCTAGGCATTTGGATATGGTTTGGTGGTGGTGCATTTACACCACCCAGCACCTTGGAGACTGATCCATAGGAAGCATGCATATACACTACTGCAGTATGGATCCAAAACGGGTTTGGCCATGCCTCCACTGACAAATCCTCCATGCCAGCTTCCTGGATATATTTATCTTCATCTAAACCTAAGCAAATCAGCTAAGGAATTGGCACAAACAGATGTTGCTGAGAGATGCCATGCTCCCACTTGCTTTGGCATTACAGCTAATTGAAACTTCTTGAAAAATTCCAAATGGCTGGAAGAGCATTAAAACATCTCTAATTGGAGGTCAAAACACTGAAAACTCACAGGAACATGGGATAAACTTTATGCAGTAAAAGATAAACTATACTTACAGGGCCCTGATGCATAGCAATGTTTTCTCTGATCTCCCAAAAGCCTTAATGGAAATCATTATAGACTTCTGGTGAGCAATCCAGAACATTTTGAAACACCACACTTACTGTGGACAAAATAAAATAACGCCAACAGATATATGCATTTTATATCAGTGTAACCACAAGATGTCACTCTAAACTTTACTTAGAGGAAGGGTTAGGCTACTTCCAACTCTTAATAGTTCAAAGATACTTTTTTTACAAGTATGTTTATAGTCTTCCACATTGCATTTACAAAACTTAAAACAAATTAATTACTACATGTTAAACACAACTAAACAAATGCAAGAAATGCAACCTACCACACTAAAACTTACTTTTAAATCCTCTTAAAAGGCAGGCTAGGTATGAAATGATAACGAGAATAAAAACAGAACAGCCTTTTGGTTTGAGAGGTTAAATAAAAAGAATGAAGTTACAGTTCAGTTCAACGCTGGAGATCAAAAACCACTCAAGAAAATGCAAGATTTGGGAGAAAAGAGCCGCTAAATGTTTCAACCCTGTATCTATTCCTCTGTTTCATTGCAATTAGGTTGAATTTCTCCTGCCAGCTAATTACTGTCTGCTTGGAAAGATACTCCATTTGTTTTTCAGTAGAAATCATCTAGCTCATCTAAACCATCTAACTATTGGGATAAAAAGATCTAAGAGAAAGAAAGCAGCACTTTCAGTAGCACTGGCATCTCTACAAGCTCAGGCAGCAAAGGCTCATGTGGATGTGTCCAACAGTTTTGGCCTTGCTTTAAAATGTGTGTTTTCAATACCATCACACAATGGAAATTGTGAAGAGAAGTTCTTTTTACTATCCTTAAAGTCTAGGAAATCACTATGTAAAATTAACTCCAAAACACTAATAAGGTTGCCAAGGTATTCCCAAAGTTAGAAAGTGTCATGCTTTAGGTGTATGGTCACACATCACTTCTCCCTCTGCTCTGACACTTGATCAAAGAGTGGGCCTGCTCTGGGAAAGCTGCCTGAGCCACCTTTGCACCATTTATCTGAGGAGCTGAAAGGCTGAGAGGAATAAGAAGATTTCTTGTGGGTTCTTTAGCTTAAGAGCATTAAATGCCACCCTAGGAATTAGATCCTACCCCCGACTCCTACTGATAGTCTCACTGAGGTCAGAAAGTCACATACACAGTATTTTGCTAAAATTATCACCCATCAGATAGATGATCCTCATGTTTTAAGTACCCAAAATGAGACACTCTTGCTGGAATGGTGACACTCCCTGTTGCAGCTGGAGCTGTGGTCAGACATGAGAAGTGGTGCATGTGGTGATGTATCTGGTCAGAAGTCTCCAATCAGGCCTCAAAAATAAGAAGATATTTTTACTTCTATTTCTCAGGGCTTCAGTACCATGTCTGTAGCATCTCTCACAGAGTAAATAACTATGGGAAAGCAATTAATTAAATATTTGCTCATGAGCTGAGTCCTGCCCCTTCTGCACACTGAATGAAGCAGGATTTTTGAAGAAAAGAAGTCTGAGATCAAATAAATAAGAAGTATCACACTGTGTGTATGTGCAGGAATTGAACTTAGTTCACCAAAACTGGCTTAGTTTTAGCACTGCCCTCTGATAACTTACCTAATTCTCTTCTTTTCATATTGTTTGGAAATACTGCATCCTTTCTGCATCCTTTCTACACAAAATGACGCTACATAACCGAATTTAACAACATGTAATGATAATTATAAAAACTATTTCCTATTTCTAAAGCCTGGCATCTTATGCAATGGTGCCTTAATCAGCTATATTAGCAGATATTTAAAGCCACACAACTATGATGACAAAATGAAGACAGGAAAGAACAAATTAAACATACAAATTCAGTCTTCTTTGCAAAGAGCACCTAATTACCTCAGAGGCAGATCAGGGTGACAGAACACAAACACAACCACAGAAAATGGACCTCATGGCAGAATCAACATGCGATGGGAATGAACAACACCAGCATTTCTTGTCAAAGACACACTTTAATACTCAACAGAGCTCCCAAGCACAGACTAGTACCTGAGCAAACACAGCAGAAGTTCGAGATAAATACATGGTTACCTGCCACAATATGTATGGATCAATTCATATAAGTATTCTATATATAGACATATATATTCACAAATATATACAGGTATGTATCTAAGATTTGATGCACCTTACTGTTCAGTGCTCAATCTCAATTGCACTTAAATCAGAAGCACATATTAAGCAAAGAGTACTGAGATTCCAAAAGATCCACAGTGGTGACACTAGGCAATAAACCTGGCTCATTTATAATAGCTTTGAGAAGCACAAGGTAGAATGCTCATCAAGGCTAAAATGTTTCTGTGATTTTAAAATTACCATGCAATTTCTTAAAAAGTTATATTCACTGAACAAAAGCTACATCACAGTCTAGCCTAAAATGACTCTGCAGACCAAAATATTAGCAAGAACAGCTCTGCTATTTTAGAGACAAAAATAAACATTGGGATTAGTGATGGAACAGCTTGCTCCAGATTATTTTCTTGCATTTTATTAGTAGATGTACAAACTACATTAGCAAGATATAAATCCTGTCTTTCTTTCACACCAAAAGAAAATCATCTATCTCATTGTTCTTTTATATTCTGTCAGCCTGAAAAAGGAAAATGCATTATTCAAAATAAAACCAAATTATCTAAATGAATCTCTTAATAATTCATCTCTAGTTCTCATCACAAACCAACAATAAAGGGTTATCCCTATTTAATGCAAAGAGAAAGAAAAGCTTCACATTGGGACAGCAGCCACACAGCAACAGCTGCTGCAACTGCATTTTATTAATTCTAATTATACACAGAACCCACATGGCCAAGATGCACTTAAAAAAAAAAAAAAACAAAAAACCAAATCCTACAGAAACAAAAACCAGCTTTTATTCCTTGCTGGAAATTGAAAACCAACAACCTCAACACTTATCACATTGCTCATATTACAAAGAGTTTATTTCCAATGCAGTTCTAATCACAAAAGTCATCGCAGGTTCTGAACTCCTTGTCTGAGATGTAAATGTTATCATTCACGGGTTAAAAGGGAGCAAAACACAAGCAGAGGGTTGCACTAGGATTACAAGTGATTATGTATTACCTAGGTTGTATCAGTGCTGTAATCAGTTTCTTCTTGTACTCAAATAGGCTGAGAATCCAGACACAGACCTGGGCTGGGATCCTCTATTTATCACAGCTCATCAGCATTCACTCCATAAATGCAAGAGATAGCAGAGCTTTGGTTTTGAGTTGAGGTCTTTCCTCAACTTTCCTGTGGTAATTCACAGGCTTTAGAACATTTAAATTCTTTCAAATAAAAACTGATTTAGGGTACCCACACAAGATTCTCACATCCTTGCACACACCTTCCCCCAAGGTGGGAAATAGCTTTAACATTAAGAAGCCGGCTACTAACATCACCAGGCTGGCCAGCAAGAATAGGGAGCACCATGCCCTGGCCCTCTTTGCTCTCATCTCTAACCAGTAAGACATTACCTTAACATCCAGTAAGTCCCAAAGTCTAAAGCAATTCTGAGAAATATTTCAGGTCCTCCCTTCAGACACAACTGAGAAAAACTGGGTAACATTTCAGACTCCAGTGATGCACAAAGGTTGCCCAGAGAGGCTGAGTCTCCTCCCCCGGAGATATGCAAAAGCCATCTGAACACAAGTGATGTGCTCTAGGGAACCCTGCTTAAGCAGGGAGGTTGGACTAGGTGATCTGCACTCAGGATACCTATAGTCCTTTCCAACCTGACCCATTCTGCCAGTCTGTCAAACTCCCCCTTCTGAGTATCTTCACTCCAATTCCTCCAGAGCAACATGATGTCTGTCTGTCTTCTTTCTCCATGTGCATCCACCTGTCAGCTCTCACCAGCTAAATTTGGACCCTCTGCCAATGCAACCTGATAGGAGCAAAGAAGCCTTATTTCCTCTAAAGGATCCACAGCCACCATGGGTTGGGAGGAATTGTAAGAGATTGAGAGGAAATTATAATAATGCAGGAGAAATTGCATTGCCACAGAAGCAAAACTAGCAGTGGGCCAAAATCCACTAGAAACCAATTACAACAGATCATCTTTTTTTCTTTCTTTTTAACAAATGGTCCACTCCTTGTGACCAGACTCATTGGAGAATTGCAAGGGTTAGTTCCTCCAGCTGGCTGCAATCCAGTCCCCAGCTCATAAAAAAGAAAAATCACACAGCTTCAAAGTATCCCAAAGATCGAGCACTACCTTTAGCTCTTTTGAGAGAAAGCACAAAATTTGCTTACTAAGAGAATTGGACTTCAAGAATAAAAGCAGCTGCAGCTGTCTTCAGGCAAAACAAAAGCTGCCCTTGAATTTAAATTTCAGTTCTGCTGTAATTTATGCTGCAACAAAGAAAGATGCCAGTTTGGGAAACTAGGACTCTGTGCAGAGTAATAACAGGCTTCCCCATTGTCAGAGATGTCATTTGAGCATCTCTCAAATGTGACAGCACTGAAGAGGTTTTTCACATTTATTTTGCTCCTCAACATTTTTAATAGTCAGGGAGGGTTTCAATATTTTTAGATACAGCTATAGAAGAATCTGTATTTCTCAGTCAGGGAAGGTCTGAATATAAATCTCAGAGAACCACCCCAACACAAGATCCCAGGCAAGCAAAATTAACAAGGATTTTATTCTTTGACTTCACAAATGGTGGATGCAGGCCCTCAGCAAGAGGATTGCTTAATGTCCCTGGGCTGGACACAGGCTTGGCTGTATTGGATTAACACCTGAGGAATCCAGTGTTATTACTGTGGGTGAACCAGCCTGACATGACCAGCAACCAGCTCACTGACAGTAAGTCTAGAGAGAAATGACATAGGAGACAAGTGACCTTACATCCAGAATCACTGCAAGTAGTTGAGCACACAGAACATGCGAGTGGGATGAAAACATCTACCGAGAGCAAGCTTGGCAAGTATGAACAGGCAACACCCAGTTGTGCTTTCCTGTTGAAAAGCTTCCCAGCACAGCAATTCATTTCATGTCCTTCTGGTCACTAAAACACTGACAGAGCACTGAGTATCAAAACATACTTCCTCCTAGAGACTGAGAAAGATGGGTAGTAGCAACAGTCACCATCACCTCACCTCAGAAAGGTGACTGCCAACCAATTTCCTCAATACTAGCAGCTTTATCAGGAACCTTGTGAAACTGGACATGGCCTTGTTTTCTGTGGTGCCACGAATGTTAAATGTCTGCTCAATGAAAAAAAGTACAAAAGAGGTCTTGGTGGTTGTGAAGAAAAGCCTGAAAATATGATAACAGTGTTTCTTAAAGACAGATACAGGAGCAGATAGTAACAATCTCCTGTATTTAATAGATTATTTCTATGCCTTTTGTGGAAATCTCAGCACTACCATGTATGACCAGCCATCCATTTTTGCATTTTCTGGCATCTATAACTGATCATCACACCTATTTTGGTACAGGCCCCATCTCCAGCCCAGAACTGTGATGCAGGTCTGCTTTTCTTGTCTTGTATCCTGCTTTTCATACACCTGTTCCCCAGTTCTGACCCACCTCCTTCCCTCTCTTCTCAAATTTCATTAAAAACTTTCTCCTTAAACACAACATGCCTAAACAAATTCCTTGCCTTACCACTCATCTCCTATAGATTGTTCTTCTCCCTATATGGTCAACAGTATCATTATTCTTCTCAGCATTAAAGCCTACATAATGTGGGGGCCATTTTTCATCATTTTTCTTAGTTGACATGCCTGGCTATGCCTATCAAAATCTTCATTTTTCATTCTTGGAGTTTTCTTTTTATGACAGTGGCACGTTCCAACATGCCACCATTACTCCTATAATATGAAAAAAACTGGAGATGAACCTTATCTAAACTATCCAGAAATTTAACCATGGCTCTAAGTGCAAGAGAAATGTCAGCTCACAACTTTGCAGACACCAAGGTTCAATCAAACTAAGACAAATCCATAGGAAATTAAGCTCTTGGCTTGCTTCATGTTAGCTATAATAAATACTTGCATTTCTCAAAGATTATGCTATTTTTAATAGATACCTATGTCCCAAAATATTTAAGCCAAAGGTCAACTTGCTTTGGATCTCTGAAATGTCCTCTTTATATACCCTGTCTGTCCTAGGCACCTTCCAGTGACATAGAAAAACACAAGATTTAACTAGAACTCTGGAATTTTGGAGACTAATGTAACTCTATCGAGTTATACTTCCACTTCATTTATACAATCTTTTAACAGAAGAGTAATGTGTGATTGCAGAAAAATCACCTTACTTCCATTTTGACTTGGTTTAAAAGACATGATCACTCTTTAAAAATGGATTGTTATAACAATGTTTAAAGTGAGCTGGATGAGGAAAAGAGTCTAAAACAAAAAAACAAACCCAGCCTACTGGAAAGGGAACATTGTATCCTAAGTCTCTAAGTGCAGGGAGTGACACAGATGATGAGTAAATTTTTTAACAGTAATGTTTACTACAGCAATTTTTAAGATGAGCAGTCTCAGAACGTCTGCATTATTTTGCAAAAATGGTACAACACCATTAAAAAAAAAAAGGCAATGCAGATTTTAATCGGAAATACGGCATTTTAAAATTCAGGCAAAGTTACGCAAGCATGAGAAAAAAAACACCAGACACTGTTTCAAAGTCTGCAGGAAATACGTCACCGACTGCAGAATCGGTTTATCCGAATTTTAGAAAAATCTACAGAGATTAGTTTTTACCTAATACTGCATAAGATGATTACAGTTATTTGTGGCACTTTAATTCCTACTGGAAACAAAATGATGTTTTATAGAGATGTATCTACAAAAAAACCCAAACAACCCTGACATAAACCTCTTTTATCCATTCTCATTCCACAGAACCACCCCCTAAGCTGTGGAATCATGCACTATTCTTAATGAAATGAAGGCTAGACAAATACATAGCAGAGGTTTCTCAAAATAAATTGTACAAAACCATGTACTGCATTAAGATACATTAAGTTTCCTAAAGAACAGAACTGGGACAAAAAATGTTTGGCTGCTGTGACACATCCAGATAACTATTATTACTCTGTCATGATTTCCCTTTTTGATCTCAGCACAATATCTCCAAGATGCCCCATTATGAGACAATCCCAACAAATGAGGCATTTGGATTTCTGGAGGTTTCATTTCCTCTTCCTTGCAGGATTTTAAAAATGTTCACATCAGCACGTGTGCTACAATTTAAGAGAACCTTGTGATTTTACTATCAGCTAGCTACAGATGAAACTACAAAAAGAAAGAAAACCTTACAAGGTCCTAATAACAGCATAACTCCTCACTGCCCATAGAAGAATGGGTAAAAATCCTTCTGGTGAATGAAATCGTAGAATTAACTCAAGAGCAATGTCACTATCTAAATTCACGTTCTTCCCCGCACATGCTCCTTCTGACGAGTTTCTCCTCCTCCCTCCTCCCTGGGCTAGATTTTCAAAGCATTGTATTTGGGCCACTGGAGTGTAAGTGAGGCTCCAGAGACTGCAGTTCCACATGTCATTTTGAAAATGTGCCTCTTAGCAACTAACTTGGCTGTCACTGAGCACAGCCACTCTAGCAAGAAGTCCAGCAACAAGAACAGCCCAAGGGGAGAAGGGAATGCTTTTAAACCCTAATTAAGATGTAAAAGGATGATCCTTCAATAACCTTTCTGTAAACCACTTACAGAACTTTTCCTTACATGATAGTAGTGGCTTCTTTCATGTGTAGAATATATGCAAGAAAAATATTGAATCTTCGTTACTCTCGTGTTACCCCACTGTTCAGTAGTCTACATTTAATATTTATGAAACACATTGAAGATAAAAATAGTCACACAGACATTGAGAAGCCAAGTTCAAAGATGATGGAATCAAATCAGCATAATCAAACAAGCAAAAATTTGAGAATAAAAGAAACTAGACAACATTAGATTTGAAAAGTGACTGTTATTATTACTATTTTTCTTTATCTGTTCTTGTTATAATCAATTTTAGACATACTACAGATTTTAAAGCCTTTTGGAAGTTAACAAGAATTGAACTCACACTTAAAGGGAAGAGATAGCTACAATGGATGAATTTATTTCTAAAGGAACCAAGTTCCACTGAAGCTGTGGGACCTACAAAAACTGAATTTGGCACATAATGTTAACTTTATTCCTGGTAAGAATGTGCACCTCTGCATCCATGCTAACAATTCTGTACAAAAATCATTTTTCATTAGTAATTACAGCCTAAATATTTGAAAGGTTAATCATGCTGGATAAAACCAATATTTGACAGCTATAAATGACAGAGTTTTGGAAAGCAATGAGCTTTCAGACTCTGGAAATTAAGTCTCATTAAGATCAGACACAGAAAAATGGACCCTTTCAAGACTATTAAACATTATGCAAATATAAAAGACAAAGAAACATTAGCAGTACAGAACTTAAGAAGAGACCAGAAGCTCTGCCTTAGGTATTCTTTCGTGTGGTGGTCTGATTTATAGGTAAATAGAGAAACTATGCCATGAAGCTAAAACAGATGTTATGGAAGTGAGGATCTTTTTAAATACTAATTATGCAAGAATCTCATTATTGATTGTGTAATAACACTAGCTACCACACTTAAAATGTGCAGGATGTCTCCTCTCACAGAGGAGAGATCCCTCTTTAGTATCATTCCAGAACCTAGACCAGCTAGAGTTTGAGTAACAAACCAAATGTAATAATGACAGACTTTGAACAGGTTTTGCAATTCCCAAATCTCTTCTATAAAACAAAGCATTTAAGAAGAAGGAAAAGACATATAAAGGCCCACAAATTAAAATGCTGACTTCTGTAACACCATACTCCTCAATCTGTTATTGTAGTCATCAAAAGATGTAAGCTCTTCTTTGGATTCAACCTTATTGTAGCAATAAACACTTTTTAATTTCTAACATGTAATACATCACAGATATCGTAGTGTAGCCACACACAAGGCACACATGTTGTTAGAATACTCTGAAGTAGTCTAATTAATTCCAAGTCATGCAGAAGTAAATGTACAGCTAATGTAACTTCTGTGACTAGTGTATTTCTTTAGTACACATTTCTATATCCGTAGTCACCTTCATAAAAACAAAATGGAAAGGTCCCATCTTAGATTTGAAAAAAAAAAAAGCAGGAAAAACCATTTACAACTATTTGGTAAACTCAATTCAGTTATTAATCCATTTCTTTCTTTAAAGCATACAGTGCAATTAAAATTATGCAGAGTTTATAAAATAAAGCTAATTGCTTTAAAGAAGTTAAGAAAAGTTACAAGTAAAATAGTACTGACATTAATTAATTCCATTTGCAGGAAATGTTAGACTGGTAATACACATTTTCTACAAATGCTACAGGGATTCCTGAAACTAGTCCCAGGCCTCCATTGTCTTCACAGTAATAATTCATTATTGATGTGCTTCCACTTTTATGACACAATCAAAATTTTTCCATAACTGGTCCTAACTGTAGCTCTGCAACAGTTGATACAGTCATAAGTTGAAGGCATGTGTGCTTCCACAAACATAATTTCTGTTAGGAAATGCACCCCTGAGATGAGCTCCTCACAACACGTAGCTGTGTGTGAAGGAAGGACCACAAAATGTGAGCAAGAGGGCAGAGGGAAATAGAGCAAGGGAGATGCACAGTTACAGTCACCACTTCCTGTGACTGGCAGCCCAGGCACAGCACAAGGAACAACAGAAATGCCAAGGCAAACATGTACGACCTTGAAAACATTATATATAATAACTTATGGAGGCTGCTTTATATAAAAGCTCCAAAACAACAAGCACTTGATTTCAACATCATTTACAAGACGAAATGGGGACCTTCAAGTAAGTGAAAGAAAGAGCGAGTGATACACCAGCACATCTATTCGAACACTGCAACATCACATTAATGGGAACATTCTGCCAAACTGTGTCCTGGGGCAATTTTCTTAACTCATTTTTGAGTTTCTCTGCTGATACTTTTCACAAAAACATAATTCAAAACACACAAAGATTTTCAATGCTACTTGGTGCCAGCGAAATCAATTAAACTTTGGCCATTTACCTGTAGAGAAGGCTTCATCTTCAGCTTTGCATAAACAGTTATATCCTACTCTGATTCTGTATCTTCCATTAAATAAAGCAAAGCAGCAAGGTTTAGGAGTAATTATTCAATATCTTAACTTGTATTAGGTTTCTGTTATTTTTCTTTCTCTATAAGTAAGAAAATACCTTTAAAATATCCGGACAATGAGTTTCTGCTCACAGAACCTGTAAGGATCATTTCAACATGCTTTTCACCATAAACACAAATTAAATAGTGACTATTAAGAAAGTTACTAGGTCTGAACCAGCTCTGGCCTCCAAGAGAGTGGCCCTAGTATTAAACATTAGTACCTACCTAGAAGTGCCTGAAACAAGCTGCTCTTAAAGATGCCCATCACCTTTCTGATGGCTTTTTTCAGTTGTTGCTCTTCTGGTTTCCGTAGTTTTTTGCAATATTCTTCCAGCAGTACTAAAGCTCGGTCAGTATCTAAAAGAGAAGAAAAAAACCAAGCACAACAATGTATTTATTGGCTCTGAAAAGTATCTAAATGCTCGAATGTTAACCACACATTTTGAGAGTCGTTAACACATATAAGGAACATTTACAGCAAGTATTTATAAAATCGTAACAGTACTGTGGTTGAGGAAAAATCTACAAGATCATCTAATCCAACTATTAAATCAGCACCACTGTGTTACCCATCAAACCACAAGCGCAAGTGCCACATCCACACGCCTTTGGAACACTTTCAGGGATGTTACTGTTTTCTGTCATTAGCTGTATGTCATGAACAATATATGCAACAGTGCATACGCATATGAGAAAATGATCTTCGGAATAGCATCTATAACAAGTGCTCAACTTTCATTTATCCAAAACCATCTGGAATCTATGGGGCCTGGGCCAAATTACAACTTGCAGAAGCTACAAAATTATAGACAATAACCATTATGGACACCCATGCAGGAAAACTGGCCTTAAAACATAGTCAGAGAAGACATGAAAGTGTTTGCTTTGCATCTGCAGCACTCAGTTCTCTGACTGACAAATGTGTATCTGAAAGGCAGGTGTCCAAGAGTGAGGCTGTTTTTTTTCTATTCCCTCAATACATAAAATTGCTATCTACCTCTTTGGTAAATGAGGCTTTGATAGCAGACTTTCATCCATGTGCTGGCTCAAAGAGAGCAATCCAGCCTTTCTGTAAGAGCCCAGAGGAGCAGAGCTCTGTTTCTCCTGCTGCTATTATCTTTGTGCAGTCATTTGCCAAGAGCATGAGTGACATGTAAAATTGCATGAAATCCAAATATCACCATCTTACAGAGAAGAAAACACAGGAACATGGAGAATCGGACTTCATCTGTCCTTCTCCCCATCCCAGTTAGATTCCAGAAATGTACACAAACATATGTATATTATACATATGTGTATATCTCAGTGTCATAACATATGTATGACACAGATATCTGAAGATGCTTTTGTAATTGTATTGCCACCAAGCTTTCATTAAGATTCCCAAACACCAAAAAAACCCCACCCAAATTAATAATTAAAAGCAAGTGCCTCAATCTAAATTTCTTCCATTAGAGTTCAATCCAAGTTTCATTACTAGGAGAGGGTCAGATTTCTCCAGTAAGACTAAACTCAAAGTAGCATAAAATGCTTGGAAAGGCAAAAAAATATCACTTTTCTAATTCTTTCTTACCAACGAACTAAAAGAAAGCTTCTTTTTCACTATATAAAGATTGACTGCTTTTGTTCAGGGTCTTGATGACTCCCTGTATTATATGCCTTGGACTGTGACAACCAGATGAGTCCACATTGGGGCACAGACATGACTGGGATTCTGCAACCTGATTACATTTTCAAATTAAAAAAGAGGAAAATTTTAATCAATCATTAAAGTTTAAAAAGATGGAAGGTTTTTCTTTCTCCTCACAGAAATTCTAGCTGGCCACAAGCATTTTATCAGAGAAATGAAAAACATAATGAATAAAAAGGAATTTTATTTAAATGTTTTCATATGTGCACAGACATATATATATATAAATATATAGACTCATAGAATCATTAAGGTTGGAAAAGTTCTCCAAGATCATTGAGTCCAACCTTATGTACATATCACATAGACAGGAAGATTAGGGAACATTTTATAGCAGTCTAGCCATTCTAACAGAGGCACTTGCAATTCTCTGCTTTGATCCCACTCTGAGGGGATCTCCAAGAGGAACTCCTTTTTTCTATGACCGCTGTCCTTGGGGCAGGTAAGGATTAGGCCACTGCACTTAGGACCACTTACAACCCATGCAGGGAGAGAGCGAGATCAGTTCTTTAAAGGCCACATCACAATACCCAGGCTGGACTTCCATCTAATCATCCAAACCAAAAGCACAGCCTTGAAACAAAGCTCTGGATCCAAGTGGGACATGGTTGGGTACAAAGAACTACTTCTGTAAGCTCTGTTTCTTTTGCCTTTAAAACCCCAACTATATCATACCTTCCACTGACCTCATGACTGTGCCTGACCCACCTGAGACACCCATACTTTCATTGATACACTGAACATTCTGGCCATCCTCAATAAAATAATTAGACTGTAACTTAAAGCATGGGTTGGAAACAGTAATTCACCTTCTTCCAAGTACAGACATGCATATGTAATGATTCATGGTTACCTATATTAAAGTGAAGCCACAGAGTGGTGGAAAACCACTGCAAAGTATCCACTACTGAGGACACATTTTAAAAGCAGACTGAGAAACTAGAAAAATGGGATGTGAATGCCTCTTCCACACCAGGGATATCACTCACTCTCTCTTGGTGATTTGGTGAAGCATGCTGACATCCCCTCCTTCATTAATCATTCCTTTTCTAAAGCATACAGTTCCCATTTAAAAAAAAACCTACAATGCTACAGAAAGTAGCATCCTTCAGGGATATGAGCAGTTTTCATTTTCACTTGAAATACTATTTTTCAATTTGTGAAGATGCAAAGAGTCTACTTTTTGTTGACCCCAGAAGAGTCCTAAACTCTACAAACTGAACAACCAGCAACAGAGTATAGTTCTAGTGCTTAATCTAAATCCCAGATCAAGTAATGAACTTCCTGCCTAATTTTCCTCTCTAGCTTTAATAGGATACATTAATTTTCACTCCACCCCTAAGCTTCAGCATGGAGTTGCATCCTTTTCCTGCACAATCTCACTTGGCAGCAGTGTATCCAGTTTTCCAAATAACCTCCAGTGGCTGACGTGCTGGGTGATTCAATCAGGATGCCTGAGCATATCCTGACCAAGAGTATTACAGCATGTTAGGGAGGGCAGGCATGCAACCACTACTGCTGGAGTACTCCTGAAAAGCCAAGGGATTTATGGAGACTACTTGAATCTCCAGTCAATTCGTCACCAGATTGGGCTTTCGAAAAAAGAACTCTTTCCCTTCTTGATGAACTCTCCTGGTTATAAACTACTCAGAATTAGATCTTCATATGGATTTGACAGTATTTAGCATGCTGGGGCACAATCCTGTTCAACACCAGCACAGCACATTCCTACCTCTGCACAACACAGAGCAATAGGAAATAATGTAATAAAATGGCACAGCTGAAAAATGCTGAGTACTCTCCCCAAAATAATAACCATTGTCAACTCCCAGTAATACCCAACACAGATGAGGACATCCAGTATTTTTTCTTTTGTAGCTACAAAGCTTAAGTACTATCTGGTTGCAAGAATGAACTGCCTGGACCGGAGCACAGTGCTCAAATAAGAACCATATTCCCTGCCACCCAGTTAAGTGGAAGTATCTGAATTCCCACATATTCTTTTTATCAAGAAGAATGAGAGAGTGGTGGTTTTCATGAGGGACTGGATCTCTGTAAGCATTACAGTATTCAATAAAGCACACAGATAATTTATAGCAGCCAAAGGACTGTACCTCACAGAGTATATCAGAAAAGCAACCAAAAAATCTTTCTATGGTATCACTACTGTCCAATACTGACACCAAAATCAAATTCAAGCAAGACAAAAAAATCCACTGAACACACAATTTAATATCCCAAGAGGTGGGTCTCTGTGTGGATCCTAAATAGGTCCTTTGTCTGTGAACAAAAGATCACTGAAAGGTCAGCATCAGCTGTGCCCCATGAAGCCTGCTGGACATAGATCTAATTTTTTTTACTACGTCTTTGTATTTTATGACACTATTTTAAAATTGATCCTATTGGCTTTGAAAGATGACCTTGATAAGAACCATTCAGAAGATACAGTCCTACAAAACTGCACTTTTATTCTCACAGTCAGTACATGCATTATTGTTTTGTTTAAATAAATCATATTCAAAATATCTTAATACAACTGTAAGAAAAATATCTTAAGGAATAAAACAGCTTTTATGGTCCTACAGGAATTTGTCCAAGAAGTTATCAGTTAACTCAAACTAACTCAGCATTCTGTAAATTTTATTGCTTTATCACCCCACAATTTTTTAAGCAGTTCAGGAATGTTTGTGGGTTACACTACTGAACAGGGAATGGGTAATTGCTACAATACAGCAAATCAGAGATATGTAATACTGACACAAAACTACGAGCAGTAACTTTGTTTACTGGACTCCCTCAGAAAACTTTCCTTCCTCTCTCAGTTTTTATCACACAAGGAATTACTCAATTTGTCCTCTACAGAATGAGTGTCTGCTTAATACATTCATCTACGTAAGAATCAAAGGGGAGGCAAATCCTTTCCTCAAGGTTATTATACGAGATGGGATCATTACAGAACATATCACACATTATAGTACTCCCCATCATATAGATTTTTCTGTGATGTTAATTTTTAAAGTTCAATAAGCAGATGTTTATGCTACAGAGTAAAATAACCTGTTGGGGCAATGCTTATACATCTGATGAAACAAACACTAAAATTGTATAGAAAACCCTAGTAATATTTTTAAAAAATGTAACTTCAGTATATCTTACAGACAAAGAGTTTTCTGGGAATTCTGTCAAAAAGAAATGAAGCTATACATCGAAGCACATACAGAGTAAGGTGCACTACGTATCTGAAGAAATTAAATTCTCACCAATTAATTGCTTCCTAAAGCATTGCTCTTACAATGTAAGCCACACACAAGAAAGACTAAATTTGATAATTATGCATACTTAAATTAATACAGCAATAATTTTATCATCTACTTTGCTAAAACGATGTCAAAATCAACTGTATCTACTTCTCAGGGTCCATATCCAAGACCTGAACGCCACTTGCAATACTAACCAGTACCCTGAAGCAGAAGGATCCCCTTCCTCTGCTTTCACATTTTGCAAGCACATTTTTGGAATCACTTTGAAACTCCATATAGGCAAGGAGACTCTATACTCACTGTAGCATTTACAGTAGAGCCCTGGTAGAGTTGAAGCATCTGCAGCTCTGCTGGTGTGGGCAGCTGAGTCAATTAAAAAGTTTTTGTACCTCCATAGAGGACTGAGAACGTCACAGCCATGTCTACACACGGCAGGTCACACACCACATCATAGGACAGACCCCAGGAACAAGTTTCTTAAAATATCTCCCAGGTGTTTATGCACACCATTTATCCTTCAGATGAACTAAATATACTACACCTGAAGATAATTTAGGTCTAGCCATAAACTTCAATAACTAATTAGGAACAGGTTTGACTAACAGGATTAATTGAAACTATGTGAGAAAGATAAAAGTGATTCAAAAACCAGCATCCAAGCAGCTCCATTTTTAATCCAGGGTTTGTTGAATCATGATAGCTCAAATGAAAGGAGCAGATAATGGAAGCACCACGTAACTCAAGCAGATGCTGCTAAGGCCATATATATGAATATATGGCTATTTTCAAGCCATTAGAGCTCCTTCTGGCAACAGTAAAGTCATGCAGGCTGAACTCTATATGGACCCATATATGTAACTGGCCAGGACCAGTCACTGATTTTGCACTCAAATTGTCATGCTTTGAACATCCCCAGTGTGCTGAGAGCTGCTGCTGCTTTTCTTGGGAGTATGATCCTATCATTCAACTCCTGCTATGAAGCAAGGCAGCTCAGAAGATGGAGAGAAAAAAAGAAAATACAATTCCAAACTCAGCAAGTTCTGCCTTGCACATGGAAGAAATCAGTCAGTTGATTAACAGCACCCTGCACCAGCACAAGGGAGTATCAGGCAGCCACTGCCTCTCAGGGTACCAAGTCTACCACAGCCTCTTGTTAAGTTTAGAAACACATTTACATTTTTTTCCTCTCACATCAGAGTTTGTGAATGAAAATATTTTTGGGGTGCCAACAGGATGGAAAAATGTTAACTTCAATGAAAAATAAGGTTCCATTGGTGAGAGACATTTAACATTAGTTGAGATCTAACCCTAACTGAATTGATAAGATGAATGGGTGTTTTTATTTCAATTTTTTTTAATCTGCTTTTTCCTAAAAGGGATTTCAATTATCTTCTGACTGGCAAAGTCTGTTGTAGAGGTGAATTTTAAAAGAAGAAAATGACAACACATTTCGGGAGACACTTTACATGTTTTTGAGAACCACAATTGGGAAAATGTAGGGCATTGAAGCAGGAAAAGGCATGAAGAATGCTGGAGAAAAAACACAGGAGCCAAAAGAGAAGTGAGAAATGGAACCAGAGCACCAGGAAAGTGAGCAAGGAAGTGTTCTCAGTGATCTTTGACAACTTTAGAAGAAAAGGATCTCAAAAACTACTTTCATTTTGGAGAGTTCACACCTTCATTTAGATGACCAAAAGAAACAGAGAAGCAAATACTGTTCCCTGCCTCTATTATTTAAAGATGTCTTGATTTGATTCTCTGGTCTGGAAATCTCAAAAAATTAAAATCAGTGGTTACAGATCAGCAGGAGGGAATGCAATAAGAAATTTCCAGGCAACCTGCCTCGAGACTGATCCAAGCCAAAACTATCTGTTTGGCTATCAGTAACTCACTGACCTTCCCTGATCTTCACAAAGAACAGCAAACACAAAGGAATAAATCCTGCTAATACACAATACTAAGTACCCACAGAGGAAAAGAGCAGAAAGCCAGTTAAACTCTAGAAAGAAATTCAAGAAACAGTACACTAAGATGGTTGAGAAAAACAAAAGCTGTAAGCTCCCATGGTTCAAAGGACTTGAGAACTACTAGACAAATGATAATCATAAAATATTTACATACAAACATCAATATGAGACACATATTAATCTAGCAGACTGCACAGAGGGAAAGCAGACAGGGAATATGTGTAAAAAACAGAAAGCTCCCAGCATCTTGGGCCCTTCATCTCTTTAAGAGGATACAAACAACCACCCAGAAAAAGCAGCATATGGGTTATACAACCCTGAGGAAGCATAAGGCATGACGTATGTGACAATCACCCAGTGTGGCAAGCATTCACAACAAACAAGAAAAAGGGTTAAAAATAACAGCTCCTCGGGATATGAATGGCACATAAACATCTTCTGTCCTGCTAGGGAAAACAAGGGGACAGAAAAAGGAAGGGGGTAATCATCGAAGGGACTACCAGGCACACTTGTTTCTGGGGTTTCAGCTTTTAGCAACCAGATTGGCATACAGAGGAGGCCAACACATGGCCTGTGGAGATTAATCTTGGACAAGTGGAGAGTCTTCCAAGGAATGCTATTTCAAGCTGAGGTTGCATTCTGAGTTGCCCTTGCTTTCCATTAACTGTAAAAAGTGTGACATCCCTAAACTAACTGTAGCCTTGGTGAATTCTCTGCACAACTGCTTTCCAGCAGAACACCAATTTAGGAACAGTTCCATTGTGAAGCAGTGCTATTCTAGACCATGATGCTGCCAGCAGACAAGAAATGGGCCAGACAGACTGTAAGAACTGCTATGCAAGTACAAATTTCTCAGAACAAGGTGGTATTACATGCCAAGGTATATTAAGGGGAAACCAGGTATCCAAATGCTAAGCAAATCTGAAGTAAGGAGAACAGGTAGCTTTGCACTGAACAGTGCTACCATGCAGGTGAGTTATTGCAGGACCCTGTGCCCCACACAGCTCATGGGAAAGGCTGCCACGGAACCACGGAAGTTGCTCAGCAGTCTCTTGCTCCAGAATATCGATTTGAGCAGAGGGCTAAATGTTCTGCAAGTCAGATGGATTTGAAGGGCAGGAGTTGTGTTATGATGTGTCAGCTGAACTCTCTGAGAAACAGACACAGAGAGCCTGCAGGAGCCCTGTGAGGTTTTCAGTTTTCCTCCTTGCTGTGCAGAAGGACCCAGGCTTACACCCAGATGGCCTCTAAACGCACTGGTAACCTCCTACAACATCCACAAGATCCCTCACAATCTGACTTCAGTGCTTGAAGGTTCTAGTGGTTTTTTCCTACTACATAAAACCAATATTTTTTTGTTATAAATCAGGACAACTACTTGTCCTCCAGCCAATGGGTAAAGCAAACCACCCTTATTCCCTTTACAGCCTCTTCTACACTTGTTTGATTTGTCATGTCCCTTCCCTGCTCAGTGTCCTTTCTCACAGTTCCAGCCTCTGCAACTTTTGTATACTTTTACATTCTCAAAACCTCTTATTCTCTTTTCTGGAATTAAAGTTATCTTAACACACAACCTATAAACTCAGGCTGGACACCCAGTAATGATACAGGAACACTGACTGGTGGATGGAGTTGGACAGAAAAATCGTCAGCTTTACGAAACACAACACACACACACAACTAACCAGAGAAGTGATGGGTTCTTTTTTTTTTCTTTTGCCTATTTGTTAAGAATCAGACTTTTTGTCTAACTTACTATAAGGAAAACTAAGAAAAACTTCATATATCATATTTCGTATATTAGTGTTGATTAGTTGTTGTCCATGTATCTTCAAACTTGATTTTACAACATATAACCACATATGTGCTGCCTTCACACATTTTTTAGTTTTAAATATAATTCTTTAAACTTGACTAACTGTACTTACACAAAGAATAGGATAGTTATACAAAGATCAGGAACTGGCTCAGCATAAACTCACAAACTTTACTCCAGCATTTCTGTTTATCAGAAAGCATCCTGAAAACCAAGCTACATTCCTGCTTCAGTGCCTCCAGATGGGACAATCTGGCCCCTGCAATCCCACAGATATGTCTTCTCTACTCATCCCTGCCTGTAAACTAATTAACACTAATTAGTGTTAAAAATACTCAGTATTTAGTGTATAACCTGTTAATCTTATGTATCACACTGTACCATAAGGAAGAGCCCAGTGCTTATCAGGGGCTCACTCTGGGACCCAAATTCTTCCCACCACATCACTTCTCCTCAGGGGACCACAAAAGGGCTTTAGCAACTGCTGGTATCAGCTGTTTGTCACACCAGGGCCATTCTTTTTTTCCAGTGAGTTCTCTTTTCCCAGATATGTTGAAGGCAATGTGAGACCTGTTCATTAGCAATCCTTGCTCCAGTTTGGTGACCTGGCTACACAGGTGACCTGTTTGCATTTCAGACAACAGAATGAGCAGATGCTGGAACCTTGAGACTCCTTCCAAGACTAGACAACCTGCAATTACAAGTAGCTTCACCTGACCTTCTTGTTTCTGCCTTTCAAGTGTCACAATGTTAAAATCTAGGTGTAGAAATGTTAATGTTAAATCAACAATGCAAATACGAAGACAGAATGAAAAATGAAGCCACAAACTCCCAAAATGACACAGCACCAAATAAAAACCTCTTATTTATACAGCTGAATAAATGTAAATTGACATCTTAACAATGCAAAATTTATCAGAGTGCCCTGCTTTGAAGAGCTTACAATCTAATTGAATGCAAGACACAAAACTAGTGGAACTTGATGTAGAGGTGCAAGAGTAAAAACAAGGAGTTGCACACTTAGTACAGCAGCTGTGTATTTTTTTTTCCTTTAAAAGAACATTCAGTATCAAAATTAACATAAATGTGAAAATTGGAGTGAGACAGAAAACTAAGAAAAAGATGTCCATTCAGGAATAAATAAATTCCAAACTCATATAAAAGAATCATTATATTACATGAAGAAAATAATTCAGTAACACAAATGCCTTTCCAGTGATGCAAAAAAATAAAATGGAATGAGATCAAATTACCTTTATTTATTAGCAAAATAGGCATTATGGTCATACATTTTCTCACATCCATGCTGGAATTTTTAATTTAAGAACCTTTGTATTATAACAGACTCTCCAAGTCAATAAAAAAACCCAACATGTGCCTTCAGGCAACAACATAAAATAAATTTTACATTTTGGACATTAAACAACTGGATCTGTAGACTTGTAAACTTTGGGTTGGGGTTCTTTCGTGGGTTTTTTTTTGTTAAAAGCACAGCTTAGCAGACATCCATCTGCAAGGCAGTGTTAACATAGTGCTCAACACCTAAATCTGAACTGGAAGGAGCCTGGAATTATTCTACTACAGCATAATGTGAGATAAGCCCATACAGTCAGGGGAGAGGAGCATTTGAAATCAGAAAAGATTGCTTTCTGCTTATGAAACTGAAAACTGTCCAGATTCCCTCTTTCCAGGAAACTCTACATGATTCAATTCCCTGATAAATACATTTTGAAGGAAATGTTAACCTCTTCAGCCAAAAAGTGAAGACAGACTTAGGGACAATTGCAATGACTTGTTCTGGCAAAGGGTTTACTGCCACCAAAAACTCTTCTGGACCACATCCAATAAAGAACAAACATTTTCTTCACATATTTTGTACGTTGACTACTACTATCATCACCCATCAGGTCAGGTCAGCTTTGCTGGCTTTTTCTGGGATGAATATGGCAGGAGAAAACATGACCTTTATTCCTATTTTTATAAAGCTGTTGTTTGGCACCATGTTAATTTGCAGTACATACAGGAAGATACCACAGTGAAACAGACCTTAAATACTTCTAAGAAGCAGGAACCTGGTATGACCTGACCAAAATAAGCATATATGAGTAAGGCAGATTTTCTCATTTTGCTGAAGCAGGGACTGCAAAATCATCTTTTATCACATTTAGCCACTAGTTACAAATTCGGCTTTTTCTCCATGGTTACCCTCTGACATCTAGCTCGGCCATCTGGAACAAATTCAGAAGGAAAGAAGAGAGGATGAGAAGGAAAAAGATTATGCTTATAATGCAAGACACCATTGCTTCTACTGAGTGCAATATGCACTTAACAGGAATGGAGGAGAGGATGCACAGCTGCCTCTCATGCTTGTATCAACACTATGGTTGCTTCCAACTCCAATGACTAATAGTACAATAATTTATAACACTTTTTTCCCCCCCTAAAATAATGAATAGTGTTAATTTATCACTCTCACAGAATACACTGTGTCAGCTTTCATAAATATCTCAGATAAGGAGATGTTTTGCCACTTAAATTTGTATGAGAGAATGAGACATCATCAAACTGAGTAAGGGAGTTATAGTGTGGTTACACTGCGTTTTGTCTATGGGGAGAGAGAAAATGACAATTGTCCAGAAGGCAATGCAGATCTGAGGTGTGTTAAAATGCCCTTTGGAGGTGGATCTCTCTCTCTCTCTGCTGACCAAAGCAACACTCCAGGACAAAAAGCTGGGCACCCTACCTAGGTGAAGCGACTAAAATGGGATGGATCGACATTAAACATCTGAGAAGTACCAGAATAACAACAGGGCTGGAAAAGAGTATAAATTTCACTATTCCCAGTCCAGATCCCACTTAGATTTGCAGTGTCCATGCATATAACAAAGGCTTGTTCTGTACAATGCCTGCTCCTTTAGTCCTTTTGTAGGCAAAATACTTCACTGTTTCTCACAGTAGAAGCAATGTCTGGCTAGAAAAAGCTCACTGCCATAAAAGCAGTGACATCTTTAAATCAAAGCTTTGTGCTGAAAATTGGCACGGTTTAGATAGCAATTTTCTGACGCTTGTTTGTTTAACTCTTGGAAATCTAAAGTTGTGCTTTCCACAGTCTGTAAACGTAACTAAAATTTGCACTGCTCCCATTCAATTAACAGTAAAAACGGAGAGGTAGTTGAACAAAATTTGAAGTGAAGGAGGCAGCCTTTTAGCCATATACTTCTTTGAGAATTCTTATTCAGAAACTGAAAGGACAAAAATCTTGTAATACCAATTACCTGTTACAAGTAAAAAAGAGAAAAATTCCAATATATGTTGGATTTGCTGCTGTTAGATGTAAGAAGATTGAAACCACATTCAAGATTTTTGAGCACAAATGTTACGATCCTAAATTTAAACTTCGTTAGCGAAAAAGAAGCTGCCCATTGGAAAGAGAATTAGGGCATGAACGGGAGCTAGATTTGTCTGGTCCCTTATGAACTTTGCTTCAAAAGTTCCTGCTGAGTTGTTTTCAGACCCCTTCCATTCAACAGACCAGCCACGAAGTCAGCATTACCACTACAAAATCTAGCATTTCATAGAGCACATCTGTCAGATTCTTCTAAATGGCCCAGAAGTTGTCCATATGGATTCAGACTGACACATTTTAATTCTTGACATTGATGTGCTTAATAAAACATGTCCTGGAAGGCATTTTTAATATAAAAGGAATGATGCAAAAAGTTATTCCATGACAGAATCAGCACATCTTTATAAACAGGTGACAAGGTGTGGAGAGTCAAGATGGTATTAACAGCAGCCCAAAGGTTTCATCCGACTAAAGGTACAATCCCTCTCTCTTTGAGAGATCCAAAGTGGGATGAGGGCAGCACAAAACCCAACACTCATATCTCTGACTGCCTAGACACAGCTAGATGTGCAAGGAGGATGACAGGGTTAGTCTAGAAGCACATGTGCAGCCAGGCACCCAGATGTGGGGGTTCCTGCCATCTCTGTGTGAATCATAAGCAAGGCTCCAAAACTGGAATCCGGTCTTCATCAAAGAGGAGCATGGATTTAATTTGTTCTTTCTATCACCGTGAAAGACATGAATGAATTACAGTAACATTTTTGCTATTAACTATTCTGTTGATGAATCCAAAATATGTGCAATTACAGACCTAAATATAGTCCCTTACAGTTAACAGAAATCAAGCTAAGTAACTCAGGAAGGGAGAGAGGGAGAGCATACATCTAAATCCATGCAAAAATCTAACTTCACTTCTTCTGTATGGTAGCACTATTTTACTTTGAAGCAAAGCCTGCCTCAAGAAATTCTGTAATATTTCCATGAAAGCTTCTATTCAGAAATATCCTAGTTTGCGAAATGTCAAAATTAAGCAAAAATAATGAATTTATTTACTTCTCAAAATTGGTCATCTCATTCCATCTCTAAATGGCACCGTCCAACAAATAATTTTGTAACTACAGTCAGATGCTTGTCTTGTCTGATTTAAAACTTTAAGCGTACTTCAAAATTAGAGATGAGCAAAAGCCAAAGAGAAGAGCCCTTTGCTTAATTGTGCAGCAATAGTGCACCAATCCATACCACATCTCACCCAATACCTAAAGGGAGCACATCCAACACCACAGGATACTCCATAGTCCCTTTCCAGTCTTGTTTTTTGCTGGTACTGACAGCAAGCACGTCAACTCTTTGAACATTCCTGGGAATGTGAAGCCTCATTGTCCTCCACGCTGACGTGAGAAAAACAAAATATTTTTGCTCTAGCACATCAGGCAATGGAAATCAGGTACTGACACATGACCAGAACCAAGACTTTTTTTTTCCACATCCACAAGAAATTAAGGCTTCCTATAAGTTATACGATTTTTATTATTAAGCAAATTATTTTTTTTCTAACTATACAGGCCTTTTAAAAGCAAGATGGCAGGCATCACACCAAGCAGCAAGGTGAAGTGTAAATTAGGTGCAAAGCTATGTGAAATTTGAAGACTCATACTAGATGTGAGAGCTATTTCAAAGGTAAATTCCTATAATGCTTCAATTGTTCTTTAGAAAGACCCAAAACCAGCCTGTGCCGAAGAAAACAGTGCTTGGTAACAACTTCCAGGGATAAATATCAGTACGTTTTAAAGCTTGTTTCACAGGTTTCCTCTGTCTCCATACTGATTTTAAGAGAATATTTTAATCAAATCCAAAATAGCAATGCAGAAAGAAGTGCTGACAAGGAGAGGGATAATCCTATCCTCAATGCTGATACTGAAATACTTCTGCACAGCCTACAAGAGAGTATCCCACTGAGATTTCTACAGATGCCCTCAATGGGAAGAACAGTAGACATGAATTCCCAAATTTTCCCAGAAAGGGAAAATAAGTCACCATCAGAAACACTAAATTAGTTAGTGAAAACTGCTGTCAAAATCATAAAGCAAATAAATGAGGAAAAAAACCCAAAAACCAAATATGGAAAAATCCCCTGAATCCCCACTAACATTCATAGAACTAACAGGGATTACTTGAAAAAAGAGCAATATTTTTAAAATGGTAGAATGTTTTGAGTTGCCAGCATGCTTTTAATTACATTTAGAAAGTTAAAGTCTATTGCATGAACCAGACAAATTAAGTCTTTGAAAATCACAATGAAGTTGCTGATTCACCAACATTTTTAATCCTGCAATTTACATTTTTAAATACATTCTTAACAATACTCTTTTAATAATCAAATACATTTACACTGGCAACTTCAGTACATGGATTGATGTACAATTTAAAGTATTTCAAGGGGGACATTTGGGTCTCTTGACTTTATATTTTAATGTTGCCAAAACACACATCCTTGTAATACCAAAGAAGAAAATCAAGCCTTGGTGTACACTAAGACTGACCCAAATTGCCTGGAAACAAACAGGAAACTGACAGATTTTTAAGGCCAGAAGGGACTGCTGTGATTGCCAATCTTGCTTCTGCACAAAAGAGCCTGTAATATTTCACACCTAAAGTCCTACAGCAAGTATTAGGAAACTGAACTACAGCTGAACATCCGGCACAGAAACATCCTTAGTGTAAATCACCTAAATCAGGATTAAAACTCAAATAATGAAAAGCCTTGGTTTTCCTTCTGTAAACAGGTAGGATACAGAAGTCTCACCACTACATCAGGGTGACAGCACAGCACAGCAGGATGAATTATTAAGAATGGAACTCCTCCACACACATTTCCACCTTTACTACACACAGTGCTAAGTGATTCCGTGAATGACAAGGCCATTCATTAAAACAGTTCAGGTTTGAAATTTCATTTCTACACTGTCATTTTTAAAAGACAATCACAAAATCCCATTTATTGATTTTTTCATGAAAATAATTCTAGCAATATGTGTGTTTTATCATTATTTATACAGCAAATGTTAACTCATAACTAATGAAGGATCATTCCTATAGGGAAGAGAATCCAAAGTCACATCAATTACATCCTCATTTCTGTTTGTAACATTCACTTTTTGCCCTTTCTCCCACATTTTGTATCAGCAGATCCAGGGATATATTAGATACAGGCACATCTGGATAGATGAGCTGAATAAAAAGGGTTCCCATGACCCTTACTCAATTAGCATATTCAGAAACTTTAAATCGGTGTCCAATTTGCAAGAAACCAGAAATAACCTAAGGTCTGAAAGTGTTTTCAGAGTAAGAATCTGCCTTCATATACCTCCCAACTGTTTTCTGAACACTGGAAGCCACATTTTCCAAAGCTGCAAACACAAACTTGAAGTGAGAAGAGGCCAAATGTAAGGCTGCTTGTCTTTTCTTAAATGCTGCCATGCTACAGCTTTAAAGACAGTAGTTTTATATTGTATTAAAGCATGGAAATTCAAGGTAATTAAAATCACAATCAAAAAAAAACCCAACACATTCAAATCACCTTCAAAACACAGCTCTCATAACTTGTTTTTAAAATCAGCCTTGAAACTTTGTTATTTATTTATGCTGCTACTGATAGCTGATGTTTCTCTGCCAAACATGTCACAAATAGATAACAGATTAAACCATGGTTTTAAAATTTATTCGCTTTTGTGAGAGAGACTTCTTAAAAAATTAAACATCAAGCTTTTCTCTTGGTCTGTTCAAAATCTCAGACAGCTGATCTTTACCAAAAAAAAAAAATTTGAGGCCAAATTTGATGTAAATCTTAAAACACAGCATAAAGTTACTTTTAAAAATTATTATTGTAAATGCACAGATTTTTCTTCCATTTCAATGCAAAAGAAAAACGATTTCCATTCCCCATTAAAGCATTTTTAATTTGAAATTAAGTACTAGAAATCAACAATCTAACACAATGAAGACGCAATATGAGATATGAAGCTTCATAGCCCACCTTTCTTCTTGACTGGCATTCTTCTTCCTACTTCTGAATCTGGTTGCAAGCACTTATTTACAGGTACTAACGAAGTACTACTGGAACACTCTGCAAGGTCAGGAACTGACTATCTATTGCAGAACACTTTTACAGTTCAGTAAGGAAATGCAGCTTCAATCTTCATTTCTATGAATACTTGCTGTTCCCTTGGATTGGACTTGCGACGCTCTCCACAAATAAGAAAAAAAAGGGGGGGGGAAAGAAGTTTTTTGATTCTTTTTTAAGAGATGCTTTCAGTTTCTTTAAAATATATTTGACTCTATAAAAATACAAGAGCAAACGTTCCTTGGAAATATAAAACCTTATTATAACTCCTCTTCTGGCAGCAAAGTTTGAAAATTAAAAGATTTTGTGCAATACAATTAAGGCACAGTCCATCTCTAGGCAGCTGTCTCAATACTCCACCTGTACATACTCAAAAACATATTATTTGCAGGACAAAAATGCCCAAGTAATCCAAATAAGGAGGAAGACAAAAACAATCCGAAGTGCCTCTTTAAGCTCTTTCACTTCTTGAATTAATTTTGCTAGCTATGTATTAGGTGACTACACAGCAGACCGAAAAGATCCCTTTTCCTCACCAGACAAGAGCCTTCAAATATCACCCTCTCACCCAACAGAAGTCACTGAGTAGACACTTTCATTTTTATTATCTGCAAGCCACCCAGCCTTACAGTCTTTAATGGCCCTCTGATCCTCCCATGTATTAAAAGAGAGGATTGAAAACGAGGAAAGCAATCCCTTGACCTGGAATTATTAAAGTGACAGTGCTGCCCACTGGGCAGTTGGGCAAAGCAGACTGCCTTATACTGGAGTCATTCACTTCATGCCATTCCTTCCCTTGCACAGCAGCAGCCACCTCGTGAAAGAGGAATAAGGAGAGTTAGGAGAAGAGCTTCACAAAAGGTTCATTTTCAGAGATAATGAAGTAATAATGAAATAAAAAGCAAGCCATGAGATCAGTCCGGAGCTTCCCAGTCAGAAGCGCAGCTGGCTGGCTTCAGTATCAGCCTCTCTCTCTCTCCCCCTTTTTCTGGAAAAACAAAAAGAGAAACAGAAACGGGATAGATTTTCCTCATCTACTTCGTTAAGGAAAAGTCTGAGAAAGGCGGGCAAGCTCCGAACGCTTCCCTTCCCCGCGCGGACGAGGAGCTGCGATGCACATGACAGAGCTTTGCTGTGCATCGTCTTCTCTGGGAGATGGGAGCTGTGTTTGTGAAGGGGGCGGCTCTGCTTTGCTCTCTGATGTTGGCAGCTGGGATCTGTTCGTCCCCAGGGAGGAACTCGGGGGCTGTCCCCTCTTCATCACCTCCCCACTCCACCCTCCCCGGTTCTCTCGAACCCAGAGGGGTTCGCCTGCTGCTTTCTGAGGCGAAACAAGACACAGAGGGCTGGCTGGGTGGGTGGGGGATTGGGATGGAGTGCAGGCGAACTGGCAGAGCCAGGCTGGGTTTAAGGACGAGGACAATTCCCCCCAGGGCTGCTGAGGGATAACCGACAAGCAGGAGCCGAGGCGGTGAGGGAGGGGTTGGAGGTGGGACGAAGCAAGACGCAGCCGGGGCGAGGGGTGCTCGAAGGGGGCGGGACGGGGAGGGAGCACAAAGGAGCCGGAGACGAGAGAAGGGGGCAAGCGGGCGGGAGGGCAGCGGGTGTTGCGAGGGGTGAGAGGGCAGGCGGGGAAGGGGCACGGGCTGAGGGGAGGGGGTCAGCGGGTTACCCCGAGGACTGGGCCTCCCCGCACCGCAGGGGGAGTCCCGGCCGCCGGTGCAGGGTCCGCGCTCAGCCCCGCCGCCATCGAGGAGCCACCGCCGCCATCCGCCGCCCCGGCAACCAACTCCGCGCCCCGCCCGCCGGCCCGCGGCCAATCGGCGGCCGCCATGCTGGGCCGGCGGCCATCGGCCCAATCACAGGCGGTCTCTGAGGGCCCTGGGTCATGTGAGCGAGCAAGATGGCGGCGCCCAAGAAGAGGACATGAGGTGGGAGGAGCCATGTTGTAGGCGGCGGGAGCGGCTCGGGGAGGGCGGCGGGGCCGTGTCCGTCTGTACGGCTCAAGGTCAGAGCCTGAGCCCGGCAAGGAGGCCAGGAGGGTCAGCGCGGTGCGGAGGCAGCGGCTGGTAGCGGTGGGGTTTGAAGGTCGGGGTCGAGTCGCAATTTCCCGGCGTGAGGGTTCTGACCTGAGCCGGGCCCCGGTGCTTTGGGAGGGCTCCCTCTGCCTCCAGCGGCGCGCAGGGCTCAGGGAGAGACGTGTGTACCAGTCGTGTGCAGGGCTCAGGGCGTGCTGTCTGTGGGATCCCAAAGCACGGGTTTGGGGACTCTCCTCAGGCGGCCTGAAGCGATCCCGGTGAGATCCTGCCTGCTTGTCCCGCTTTCTCGGCTCCTGCATCCTGCCAAGCCCGAACCGAAGCAGGCTCAATCCCATAGGGAGAGCTTAGGACACAGCCTTCGCGTTATAAAAGCAACTCGAGGTAAGTACGATTGGCAGCGTAAGCCTGGGAGAATTTCTTCTGCAGTAAAACGTGTAGGAAAAGAAGCACTTGAATCACTAAACTCCAAGCGTAATCAAGAGCTGCTGTGAAGGGTTGGCCTCAGCTGGCCACCAAGATGCTCTTATTCCCCTCAACAGGACAGGGAGAAGGTATGAATAAAAGCTCACGGGTAAGGACAGGGAGATCACTCACCAATTACCATTATAGTCAAAACAGTAAACTTTGGGGAAATTGAATATGCTGTCAATCAAATCAGAATAAGGTAATGAGAAATAAAGCCAAATCCTTAAAACAGCTTGCTCCACCCCTCCCTTCACTCCTGTTTTTCTATGTCCTCCTTCCTCTTAGAAGCACAGGGATAGGGGGAATGGGGGTTGTAGTCAGTTCATCACGTGTTGTCTCTACCACTCCTCCTTCCTTGCACTCTTTTCCTTTTCCAGTGTGTGGTCCCTTCCACGGGAGACAGTTCTCCACAAACTTTTCCAACAGGAGACCTTCCCACAGCCTGCAGTTCTCTATAAACTCCTCCAGTGTGGGTCCATTCCACAGGGGTCAGTCCTTCAGTAGCAGTGGCTGTTCCACTGTGGGTCCCCCATGGGCTCACAGGTCCTGCCAGGAACCCACTCCCAGCTTGAGCTCCTCTCCCCATGTGGCCACATATCCTGCCAGGAACCTGCTCCAGCACAGGCCTCCAACTGGGTCACAGCCACCTTTGGGCATCCACCTGCTTTGGCATGGGATCCTCCATGGGCTGCAGGGACACAGCTGCCTCATCATAGTCTGCACCATGGGCTGCAGGAGGATCTCAGCTCCAGCACCTGGAGCACCTCCTGCCCCTCCTTCTGCACTGACCTTGGGGTCTGCAGGGCTATTCCTCTCATGTGTTCTCACTCCTCTTTTCCAGCTAATGTTTGCAGCAGTTTTTACCCTTCCTTAACTTTCCCACACACATCACCACTAGTGGCTGGGCTTAGACTTGGCCAGCAGCAGGTCTGTCTTGGAGCTGGCTGGAGTAGACTGTCAGACATGGGGGAGCTCCTGGCACCTCAGGAGCCACCCTTGCATCCCCCCCTGCTAACGAAACCTTGCCACATAAACCCACTGCAATGGTATGCTTTCTGATTTATGTCTACAAAGTATGGATTTATTTGGTTGGGGTTTTTTCTTACAGTTCTCTTTGACAGTTAAGTCAATTTAAACCTGGAGTATTGCCATATAAATAGGGAATGCATTTGTGATTGATAGTGGCAAAGAATCTAAATGTTTATTTGATTCATACTGGGGCTATGTAACTTTGATTACATATGGGGTTTTTTTTCCTTATGATCCAGGACTTCAAGATGACAGGAAGAGAGTTTCTTGAACTGGATTCTCCACAGCAAAGACTAATTTTGGAAAGATTTAAGCGGATGGAAATCATACAAAAGATGTTCAATGAGCTTCCTAAAGCAGATCAGTAAGTGCTGGTAAAATAAATGAAGATAAGTGCATCAAACATTTCAAGTCTTCGAGGCTTTTCTTTTTCCTTATTCTTGTATTACAAATTTTCCTTGCAGTTACAAAACTAGTTAATTGTGAAGATGCTTGTTATTGTCCAGAACAGAAAGCTTGTTTTATGTTTTTTCAGTATGGTTATTTCAGTGTTGGCTCTGGTCCTGCTCAGCTGGTTTTTGGCATGTGCTCCCCAGTGCTCAGGGTTCTGCGATGGCTGATCAGCTCTGACGGGCTCTGAGCATTCTCACAGTGCTGTGCTAGAACTAAAATTTTTTCTAGGAAACTGAAATGTGATTCTGCTGGAGTCATCTGGTGTCCAGCAGGGCTGGCCTGGGGCCAGAACTGAGTGAGCATCAACCTGCTGGTTTCTGCATTTCATTCTGCACTGCTCCCTGTTTCAGGAAGGCAAGACTGAGGTATCCAGGTGGTGGTGGAGGAGTCAGCTGGAGTCCTGCAGGCTCACCAGCAGGGTTGTGTGCAGCACAAAGCCAGCAAAATGCCTTCTGGGGCTCACAAATGACCTTTTGGTTTGTGATACTGCATGTCACTGCAAAACCTTACTGGACCTGAGTTGGTTCTGTTACAAGCCATTTGCACGTGTGTATCAGCTTGGATAAATTTTTTAGAAATAAGAGTAATCAGAAGCTTATTTTATTTATATTTTTAAATAGGACTAAATTGCTGGCTAAACAAACTGCTGGTAGTAACACAGGGCCTCCCCACACAGGTGAGAAAGCAAAGGCTGCAACTTTGTGTAGGATCTGCCACTCTCACATTCAACCTCCAAAACTCCTTCCCCAGGAGAGCGGGGGAGGCAGATATTCAGCAGTGATGTGCTAGTGTCTGGATAGAAAGTCTGGACTTACGGATTGCTGGGCCTTGGAAAGAAGTACCTGCCAGTCACTGGCAGGACTTACAGCTTGTATCCAGAGGGGAGCTCCCTGATGTCCAGAAAGGAAGAGCAAGCACGCTGCAGTCAAACTGAGAGTTCCTGTTTACCCAAGCACTTGTTTTTAACACTAGGGAGCTCAAACAAACAAAAAACCACAAACCCCAACTCTTCCATCCTCCTTTTTCTTTTCTTTTGTGCAGTGTAGCAGTTCTGTACCTCATTAAGTAGATTCTGCTGGTCCTGGGTACATTAATTTGCTCTGGTTTGGGTACTTAAATATGCTGCTAAAATTTTAATTTCAGTCCTCTATATTTATTGATGTGTTTGCCTGTGTTTCATGGCCTGTGACGGTAAAGGTAAAATTTGAATTTTCCTATTCAAAACAAGAAATAGTTGGTGTCCTTGATGTCTGACATTTTTAGTGTTTTAAGTTTTGCAAGATTAACAAGTACCTCTCTGAAATCTTTTCCATTGTACTTAATATTACTTGAAACATTAAAATGTAGAAGAATTATAAGTAGATTGACTTCTTAAAATTATGTATTTTATTGTGTATCTATTTCTCCATTTCTTTTCAGAAAACATTATCTGTAGAAACATGCTTATTAGGACAGCTTTAATGAAGTTTCCATTAACTAAATAATGGGGGGGAAAACATTGTAGCAACAACTTCTCAGCCTGTCATTTCACTCTTGAAGTGTGTGTAAACTCAGGAATATAACAAAGGATGCTGCACTGGCTACTTTTGAAAGTAGTTACTCTCTATTTTGCACCAGTGAGATTTACATCTCTTACCCCTTGTTGCAGGATTTTCAGAAGAGAATTGTAGTGTTGACTGAACTAAACTTTTTTACAGTTTGCAGTTGCTGAAATGACTTTCATTCTTTCACAGGAACCTTTGTAATCATGGAAAATACTTCCTAGCTGCAAATTCAAGCTTATGTGGTTTAGCAGCAAATAATTTCTTCAGGAGCATCCTACATGTCAGAAAGGCTTTCCTGGTGTCTGCTATGCCAATGGCTGTTATTCCATTTCTTTCAACAGCAGCAGTTTATGAAGTTTTTGTGCATAACCCTTTATTTTCAGGTAAAAAACACTTTATTCCTTTTTTTTTTTTTGAAAGGGCTTTGCTTTCTGTACACAATGTTACACTAGAGGAGCTTTTTCTCTCTGCAGAACAGTGCTCTTAAAATGTGGTCTTGAAAAACCTCAGTTTGTAAAGCAGAGTTTGAAAAACATAATTCATTGTACAGTAGTGAGTTCTCAGAGTGGGAATGGAGATACATATGTTTATATATATTTCTAAAAAAAAAATCTTTCACACGTTACTTATTTTCAGCATTTTTCCCTCAGTCATGTAGAAGTGACTGCAACAAAGCAGTTCAATTTCCCCCCATCTGTATAATTTCATTTGAAAGTCAGCCATCAAATGATAAATTCCTCATAGGTTGGAGTGGCAGTGATTGTTTTGTTTTGCCTCAGTTTTTGTTTTGGGACTGTTTTTGTTGTTGTTTTGGGGTTTTTTTTGTTGTTTTTTAAAAGAAGAGTCCTCATTTATAATTTTTTGCATACCTGTACAGCTTGGAAGTTTCTGTCAAGAGCCTGTTTTCAGATTCTTGCACCCAGCTTATAAACTGATGTGGTGGAGCATGTGTGGATATTGGCAGTGAAATATTGTTTGCCACGCAGGTCAGCTGAACTGTGAGGTCTGTGCTGTGGTCAGAGGAGGATTAGTAGGTGCTGTTGTGGGTGGTTTCTATCCCATTTTCCTGGCCATCCCCTTGAACGCAAGCCTTGCAGCCAGGTACGTCTTTCCTGCAATGTATTGATTGAAATGTATTTATTGGTTAAATGTTCAGTTCTCAGTGTAAATTCTGTAAGTATTTAATCTGTGCACACTTGTCTTCTTGTAGACATTTAGGATGTGGAAGGAGATTTACATTAAGGTCATCTAATTACAAAATGAAGTTTGTAAGAGCTACACCAAAGTGAAATAAGATCTGCAAAGTGATCCACTGGGAAACCCTTGTGTTTAACAGGAACCTTGCAAGTCTCCCAGGGTGTGCCTGGTTGTGTGCAGCAGTGGCTGCCATCCTGCCACCACTGAAGGTGGCTGGACAGCCAAGAGACCGCAATGACCTGGCAGTGCCTAGGAACCAAAGTCCCTGACAGGTGTCATTCTGTGTAGTTCAGAGCGAGGCTTGGTGAGACCCAGGGTGTGGTCAGGATGTTTTAAAGCATTTATGCAGACAGCTCAGTACCACCAGGTGAATTTAACATAGTAATTTTCTCTTCCTTCCCCTATCTACATAAATATTTATGTTAAATCTTGACACTTGCATGGAAAAAAAAGTAAGTTTCTACCACTGTTTCTGTTGTTTAGGTATATGTCAAGTCCCTTGCCAGGGAAAGAAAATCTGTTTCGCTACTGGCTCACAACTTCTCAGCCTGTCTTTAGAAAGATGAGTCTGGCTATACTGGTACAGGCTCTGACTGGATTATATCTTGCCACGAAACAGCATGGAATATATATCAAAATGCTGCTGCAGATGAATACTAGCAGGGATCCTGAAGAGCTACCTGAATGAAGTAAAGCAACTTTTCAATTGCCTTGGATAAGTTACCATAATAAACAAGAAAAAGAAGTATTGCTGTGTCCTTTTAATAAAAAAACAAAGTTGCTGCACTGGCATTTTTTAAGTTTTGAACTGAAATGCAAGTTAAACTTTTCATTATGTTTAGTGTATGCACCTGAATAACAGACAGGTGTGTTGCTTTGGAAATGGGACGCAAGAAAGCATTTATAGTGCTTGCTTAATGTTTGGTTCTAAGGTGATGCTACAACTCTTAGAAGCTGTAAAAAATGAGTATTCTTGAAAAAAGAGGCTTTTTCCCTTCATAATGCAAACTATAGAGGTTTATTAAAAAAAAACAAACACCAAACACACCACAAAAAAAACCCAAAAAACCAAAAGGGAGAAGATCAAGGCAAGGTTTTACTAGAAATCTACTCAAAATCTGAATACTTTTCTCCCTTTTCTCCATTCTGCTAGCACAAAACTTATGTCACAAGATTACCCCTTTTACACTGTTGGGTGGGTCACACTGTAGAGAATATTTTAATCACAGAGCAAGCAGGAGTGGTAGTCATGTCAAGCTTCCCAGCATATCAAAAAAACAGCCTTTGGCCTTGTAACCATTTTGCCTTGAAATTAAGTCTTTTCCTGAAGGATGGGGCTGTGTCAAGAGGCCTTTCAGGGTTGATGCTGTTACTGGGATATCTCAGCTACATCTAATATCAGTGGTCCAGAGTAATGCATTTATGAGTCAGGTGTGTCTTCACATTAGTGGCTCTGTGTTCTAGAGCAATATAAATTGCAGCTCTCCTACTGCATGAGGTGTCTTTAGTGACTTCTGCAGTCTGAGAGCTAAATCTGGAATTCTTCTACAGATGCAATACTCAATCTGATGCATGGTCTTAACCCCCCATTGGTGGAGATTGGCTTCTTCTCCCAGGCAACAAGTGACAGGATAAGAAATGGCCTCAAATGGTGCTAAGGGTGTTTCAGGTTGAACATCAGGAGGAATTTCTTTACAGAAAGGCTTGTTAAGCATTGGAATGCACTGCCCAGGAGGTGGCAGGAGTCACCATCCCTGGAGGTATTCAAGAAACCACTGGATGTGGCACTTGGTGCCATGGTCTAGTCGAGGAACTGGTGATGAGTGAAAGGTTGGACGCTACGATCCTTGGCATCTGTTCCAAACCTAAATGGTTCTGTAACTGTAAAAGCTGTACAGTTACTGGTCAACAGTCACTTCCGTAAAATTCTAGCATCCCCTGAGATGCATGTGGAAATATTTATTTATGAGAATTAAGAATTTAGCATTGAGACCTTTAATTGAAAGGGGTTAAAATTTATGCTGTAATGCTGATAAAAATATATTAAAGAAATTTAATCATTTTTATCTAACTTTTCCTTAAAAATGGGTCATTGCAGTAGGAATATGACACATTCTTTATCTATACCCAGGAACAGCAGCCTGATTCGTACAGGGAAGCAGCAATACAGGCTCCCTGTTGGTGTTAGGTAGAGATCACTTAGTTTTCCTTGATTCAAAGTCTTGCTGTGTCACACGGTGTTCTCAATCCTGGTCTGCAGCCAGACAGCTTGGCCTTACCTTAATCACCCCGACTGGAGATTCTCACGGACCAAGTATTTTACATGGCAGTGAATTGTCTTATCTCCGGAAGCCATCAGACTTTAACCAACAGAACCACTTACCTGTGACAATAGAAACATAAAATAAAGGTGTTATTGTGTATCTTGAAGAATGACAATGATTGGCTCAGTGGTTATTGCAAGCGTTTAAAATTATGTAATTAAAATACTGTTAATAAGATTCCAGTGCTTATTAAAAGGTGAGATGCAAAAGGATCTTCCCTTCCACATACTACTTTCATTTTGGTATAAATTGAAGTGATAATTCTCCTCAGTCACCAAAATCCATATTCTGATGTTTAGTGGTCTGACCTGGACAAACCACATTCTTTTAGATACTCATTTCTTAAAGTGAAAGGTGAAGCTTGTATATTAAAAAAAAAAAAAAAAGCTACATTCCTCAACATTTTTAGTAAGTTGCAAAGACTGATAGTTGTTTCCAGCATCACTGATGAACACACAAATTGCAAGCATGTACTTTACATGTTCAGCACTAGTCACATCAAAGGTCAGCTGAACACTCCTGAGACTAGAAAGGTGGTGTGTTAGTGAACAAGGAAGCTTTTTGGTTACACCCTCTGTACTTCTCCTTAAACTATTGAGGGGAAGAAGTGTTCTCAGAAGTTAATCAATAAAGTCTGAAATTGTTTCAGAATTCCACAGGACAGCAAGATACTATCCCAGTTCTGGCATGCATGCATGTGGAGGAGTGCCTACACAGGAATCTGAGTGTTCCTTCCATTCCCTGTTTCATACACAGGATATGACCTACCTCCTACAACTCCCAAGAACTAGTCCTCGGCCTCTGACAACTGTAATAAACTCCCCACAAACACTGAGTGAGAACAGGTGTTAGTAGGATCCTTTCTTCCACCATTGTAATAGAAACAAGTCAGGCACAGGCTGCATATCCCACAGAAAGGACTTCAGGCTACTCCAAGTCTGAACTATGGCCAAAAGAATGCCAAGAAAAGCTACAGATAAGAGCCAACAGAAATACTAAAAAAGCGCCACTTTTTTCTTCTAGATGCACCATTCTAAATGCTGTCTCAACATTACAATGTATTCTACTTCTCCTGCAAATCCTCCTGGTACATGTTCAAGTCCTGCCCTTGGCATCCTCCTGCTAATGAGCACAGGCAGAGTTATTTCTCCACATCTGCGTATCCCACTTAAACTGGGTGGAAAAATGTAGAATCAGCAGCTGGTAACATGCTATTTTTGAAAAGGGTGTTCTTTAAACAGAGTCCATTTGAACAGCTCCCATACCTAACATATCCTTCAGACATTTTACAGTGTAACTAATAGTAATACAGCCCTATAACCAGAATACTGCTGATTCCAGCAGAAAACCTCCTTAACTACAAACTCTAGAAAACACTGCATTTTAAAAATCAGTTAATGCACAAGGGCCTTTGTATTTTGTATTTCCCTGTGCTTCACAGGGAAAACTGATTACAGTTTTGACAAATGGGATGAGAAATCTGATTATCTGAAAATGCCAAGTGTTGGAACATGGTTCCCTGCATTTCCTTTGATATCATCTCTCCAAGCAGCTACAGATTATAGAAGCACCAATTTGTTTTTAACTCCCAGATGCTGCAAGATGCTCCCAAAGCTCTTCAGGGGAAAGAAAAGTTAATTTAGAACACTACCAAGAGTCACACCACCAGAATCAAACTCCAAAGGACTAAAGGAGAACTGAGCATGAAATTGTTTCTTATTTAAACGCTAAGTAGTCTTCAAGTGACTCTGTTGAGAAAAAAAAATGGTAAATGCAGGTAGCATAGCTGTGCAGCTGAACACTGGCAGCACTTGGTTCTGCAGTACATACAATTTACCAAACACATTTCAGTGCTGAACAGGATATTTTCTACAACTAGAGGCCAAAAAGGCAGAGCATGCCAGTATGTTTTTACATTTTTATGCAATATTTTTTGTGAAATGCCCCTTTATATAAAGCTTCAGACCACTTTCACTAGAATCCCCTCCTGCTAGAAAGCCAGTGCACTATTTTAAACTCTCCTCTACAAATAAAGCATTTAAGGTGAACAGAAATCTGAACATACAGTACATGGCCCACTCTGGAGCCATGAAAATGTTCTGTCCTTTCAGCACTGTCAAACCTTTTGTTTTTAACACTCACTCCGGTGTTTAGTGTGGAAATAGCAATTTGATCAAAGATTGTGATTCAACGGCATGTAATTAACACTTCATGAAACTTCAGAGCCTAAAAACAGAACAGAAAGGAGGAAGACGCCAATAAAGCACAGAAGGATTTATGTAAGTATTTTACTCCTCCACGGTATATTGATCAAACATATCCATATTAATAAAAAATTAAGAACAACTATGAAATACAAGAAGTGCTGATTCTCAGAAGTACAGCTCTATCTACAGTTCAAGGAATAACACCTCTGTGTTGTCCTCACCACAAAATTACCTTTAAAGACAGAAGAGCAAGAACATTTCTCCTGCATACACTTATCCATTTTATCTTGTTTTCCAGCTGACCCAGAGACAGCAGCAACAACCTTTTCCCCTTTCTGTTTTACCACTTTGTTTAATGAACCAAGTCATTCATGAAAAGAAAAAGATGAAAAAACATTTGAGTCCATAAACTGAAAGATCAACAAGTCTGATTTTATTATGATATTGCATTCTTATCTGAATGGCACATAATTACAAAGAAACATTTACAATATATTTTCAAGTATTAAGTTACGTCATTTCAAGGCTTTCACTTCAAAAAGCTACATTAATAATACACCATACAGATAGTACAGTTGGTTAGTTTCAATAACTTCCTCCCCTCTATTTGGTTTAAATATGATTCAGTAGGCACTAGAAATGCCTGCAGCCACTGACTTTCTTGGGACTTGACCTTGTTCTTGTACCACAATACGTCACTTTGCATGTCAGAAAATCAGCTGCTCTCAGACACAGCCACAGGTCGTGTCATGACAGAGCATTGTGCAGGTTCACAGCAGAGGCCAGAAGAACTGCCCCTGACCCTGCCATTCAGCAGTGATGAACAAGAAAGAATGCATACTTAAATTAACTTAAAAAACACTCCTACACTGAAGTAACCGTAAAAATGCCACTGGAACATCCCATGCTTGCTACATTAGTGTTTCTCTTTTCCTCAAGCACATTAAACTGCAAAATAAAGCACGTTCATGAAGTCTGAGCTAGGCAGGCTGAGATTAGGTGGAATCTAAATTATTTCCATTTTGCATATCAGACAGTGCAGGTCCAGGTGGTTAACTCTGACTCCTGTGCACTGGTACCCATCCGTTACAGCAGAGTTACCCAAGTTAAGACTGAAACTTTGAACAGCCCTGTTGATGCCACCACAGAGGTGTAAGGTCACACATATCCCACTAAGTCTCTTTTGTGCTGGCAATATCCCCTGAACAGATGGAATTCTGCATACAGTGGACTAAAACCTGCTTGATAAAACTATTGCCTTTTAAAAAAAATCATCTTGGATGACAATAAATAATATCAGCATTCAACTTTTTTTTTTAACCAAAGACAGCAAAAGCCCTGTTACCTCTTTATTCTCATTTCTTATACTACCTTTTAAAATAAAGCAGGAAATGTGGCCAGCAGCTGGTCCCGTCTCTTCTGCCCCAACACAGCTGAATCCACTTTAGCATAAAGAAAAACAAGGATGCTAAATACACATATACTTTATCATACAGTGATGTTTCACAAAGAAAAATCAAACTCCTTTTCTACTGACGAACACATGACAGGGTCTAGCACCAATAAAGCAAATGACTGGGAGAAAATGCTTTCACCTACTTAGCCTTAAACACAAAATTTAAGGCTTTAAGAAACAAGAATTCAGAAACACTAAATGGCATAATTAAAAAAAAAAAAAGAAATTAATAAATGAAGCTGTTTTAGAAAAGTATTCTTTGTGAAACCTCACTTTACATATTATCATTTTCACAATCTTTCTTCCCCCAACTGACATACATTTAAACAACCTAAACATTATAATACAACTGAAAAAAGAACCCACTCATCTTTTGTGATAGGGAGAAACACTGACTACTACAAGAAAACACACACTATTTGTTTGTCAAACTATTTTTCCTCCTGTCTCAGGAGCAATTACGGAGCATTTTTCATATCATTAGCCTCAAAATACATATTTCCTCATCTCCAAACTGTGCTTAATTATATCATGTTATAGATTTCTGGATACTGTAAGAGGCTAAATTAAGAACTCTACAGTAGAGTTAAGCACAGGCATATACATGCAATATTTTTAAAATTTAAAGCTACTCTGAAGTAACATAGGAATTTCAGTGTGCATGGGCACAGAGATTTACTTATGGGAAGATAAAGTAATGAGTTACTTTGATGCACTGATTCTTCAAACCTAATTCTCCTTAGAAGTCCATGCAAGAGCAACTCCTCCATGTGAGGATTCCTCTGCAGTGATTTAACCAGTGCTCAGGCTGTTTTATCAGGGAGAACTCTGCATCAAGAATTTGAGCAAGCTAGAGAAGGGCTTTTGAATGGTACCGTGCATCCCTAACATTAGACAGCATTTTAAACCAACAGGTCACAAATTCCTTTTCTTTTTTCATTCAAAAAGCAATTTACTTAAGACTTTTGGGACAGTCCCCTGTAATAAAAGGCTATAAATGTCACATCGCCCTTATTAGCATATTTTCCTTTTTCAGCTCATCAGATACTTACTTCAATAGGAAATTTGTATTTCAAATAGCATGAGCATTTTTTTAAAATTCAAAATGTAGCTCCTGTATTGGCTACTATGTAGGCAATGTAGATATTTAAAAAACGAAAAGAGGAAAACAGCTAATGAGCATGATGTGATTGTAACCTTTACTATTAAGTTGTCATCCAGAGCTAGAAACATTTTGGCAGAGTAGGCCAAGGACCAGAGAAATTATTTTCTGAACCAGTCATTACAAGAGACTGGGATAAGCAAAGCAAGCTGTCTGATACCACATTATGGGAATATATTGATCCTTACCAGGTTGCGAGGTGGAAAACGACTGTTCTTTAACCCCTACACAACGGAGCCTGGCAGGGCAACCACCTAAAAGAGAAACTGTCAGAGAGGTTTTAATAGTAATGTATAACTGAGATGCAGTACAATTTTATATGCATGCTTTCTTTTGCCGATCATTACTATTTTCTTAAGTCTGTCCAGTGACGATGCCATAACGGAGTTTTTGTTTGGTTTTCTAAGCAAGCATTTTCGGCTCCTCAGGATAAGCAGGCTAGACATTTATCTGACTCAAGACCGGGTAGTCAGCATTATCTTTACTGCGAAGTGGAGCCGAGCACACCTTCATGCATCAAGTCGGCATGATCTTTTCACCCAAGTGCTGCGAACGGGCTCTGGCGGCACCTCCGCGTGCGCACCACGCGCGTGTCAGTCTGCACGACCACTGTCGCACTGCTGCACACAGCTCTGCGCGACTCCCATCGCCAAGCAGGCTCACACCACTACCGTCCACATGCCAGATTTACAGGACCTTAAACCAAGGCCACCGTCTGGCTCCCAACGTGCCGTTCGAGAGAATTTTTGTTACCCTGGCCACTTAAGTAAGCGCCAGGTTCCCCTCCTTTGCATCTCCCCCAATACCACCCCATCACCACTGTATGGATTCTTTTCCTGCGCACCATCGCCTGCTTCCTCCGCCGCGACGCGAGGCCCTTACGGGTGAGAACCCCACGAGTACTTGCAGCAGGTACTTGACCCTACATTTTGAAGGAGGCCGCTGCCCGCCGAGCACAGATGGAGCAGAACTCCACAGACACCTGATCCCGGTCCACGTGCAGGCAGATGCCGCCGGGGGCCGCCCACTCCTCCTCCGTCTCAGTCACTACCGCCGCCTCCTCCAGCCCGCGGGGCCGGGAGCTGGGCAGGGCGTAGTCGTGGTCGCTGCTCTCGCCGGCGGGCTGGAGGTGCTGGTGCTGGCGGCGGGGGCTGTCCGTGTCTCTGAAGAGGCTGGTGCTGAGCTGCAGCCCACCGGCGCGGGTCCCGGCCAGGCGGCTCAGGAGCTGCCCCAGAGCGCTCTGGTTCGCCAGCACAGCCCGCAGGTAGCTGCTCTCCCTCTCCAGCTCTCGAAGGCGGCGGCTCAGGCCGCGGTTGCGGTCCCGCAGCTGCCGGTTCTCGGCAGCCAGGCCCTGCAGGCGGCTCTCCAGCCCCAGCACATACTGCTTCTTCTTCAGCCGGTTCAACCGCGCCGCCGCCGCCGCCTTCAGCCGACTCCCGGCCC
>VWZV01010743.1:1719-116692 GCA_013397155.1 Irena cyanogastra | reverse complement strand
TGCGGCCCGGCGCTCCCGCCGCGGGGCCTATCGGGAAGCGGCGCGGGCGGGGCGGGGGAGGGTGGAAGCGCCTCGCGACTGCGCCCGCGCGCGGGAACGCGGCGTCTGGCAACCTGGGGAGGGGCGGCGGGAACTGTTACAAAATGTGCAATACGTAAAAATTTTCTTGAGAGAGGATGTTCTTTGACGTTTGATCTTTGTATACTTTCAGGCCTAATCAACGAGAAGGGAGGGAGATCTGTGAAACAGAGAGCAGCCAACAAGCTCTAAGGGATCTCCAGGTGTTAGAAGGACAAATTAATTTTCACTAGAATTGCCTTGTTAAGGTTTAGGGCTCAACATGTTTCAATGACCTCAGACCTAGGGGGAGGTTAACAAAGCTTGGTAAGAAGGTTGTACTGCTGATAATGGGCACAAAGAATGCAGAATTTACGGGCCACAAGGACATCTGGCAGAACTCCCACGATAAGGAATAAATTAATAAACCCAACTCGGCAACTGTGCTAAATCAGCTCCAACTGGGTAAAACGTAATTCCAGCAGGGGGAAATCCCAACCACCAACTCACGGACTACTAACCCAAAAAAAAAGAGAAAGATTGAGCATGCAAACTAATTAGCAAGAGAGAATCATTAACTGATAGAATAGTAATTAATAAGAGAACTAGGTAACTTTTGGCTTGTAACACCAATTTGCCTTGTTTGCTAAAACGTATGAATAGTAAAAAGTTTTGATAGCTGGTGTGTTTGATTTGTAGAATACCACCAACCACCCAAGCTTGTGCAACTCTGAAATAAATTAATGTCTCACAGGTGTGATTATTGGCTTGTTGCACACCAGGTAACAAATCCAATTTTTGTGGACAGCGGGGTGACAAGTGTGGGAGGCTGGGGGCGTGAGGGGAGACGTGTGTGGTTTGGGTGACGAGAGGTGTGTAGGAAACGTGGGTGTGTGTGTCATGGGGGGTGAAGGAGGGAATGGGGGCAGTGACAAGGGGTTTGTGTGTGAGAGAGTAGGGTGGAAGGTCTCTCACACGTAGCCATTGCCAGAGGGTGGGAAGCAGGATGTCCCTGAAGAGTCCAGAATGTGGGATCTTTCCCACCACACCCCATGGCTGGGGCTGGGCCAGAGGCCTTTGGGGCTGTTCGGTCACACAAGTGAGCAGTGTCCTCTGCCCAGATTTAGAGTATTTAGGTACCTGGTTTCAGGGTCTCGTGCAGTGACCAGAGGGATACAGGTGCTCCTCGTTGCCCATGGACTAATTCAAACAGAGCAGCCTGCTCTCAGACCAAGGGCATAGTGTGTAACGTGAGTCAGTTGGCATTTACACTGTAGCTGCCAGCACTAAGATTAACTAAATGTGTGATGTGGGGTGGGCACCTCAGAGCAGGGAAGTATGGTTAAAAAGTAGGAGAATGTGGTCCATAAAACACCTGTGGAATGACACTTGTAGGAGCCAGGATCAGAAAAAATGCTGTGGTTTGTCACAGAGCAGGTAGTAGAGCAATACTTCTCACCTGGCTTTGTGTGGATTCAAGGGCAGTGCAGATAAGTTCAGAATAAAGGCTGCTAGCAGCTGCTGCTTATGTAGAGTCAGAATCATGGAATCAGAATGGTTTGGGTTGAAAGGAACCCTAAAAATCACCTAGTTCCAACCCCCCTGCCTGGAGCTGGTAAACCTTTCACTAGACCAGATTGCTCAAAGCCCCATCAACTCACATTGAGCACGTCCAGGGATGGGGTCATCCACAGCTCCTCTGGGAAACCTGTGCCAGAGCCAGAAACTACATCTAGTTCAGCTGTCCTTAAGATGAGCTCGTCACTGGCCTCCAGACCTGCTGCTTCTGGTCACTTCTGTAAATGACCTCAATAGATGCCAAGTCTGATACCATGGTGTGGCTTATAGATACTCAGGACCAATAAATATTCAATCTGTTTCCTAAATTCTTGAGTTATCCCAAGACATAAGCACGTGGCAAAAACATGAAGTACTCTGGAGGTGGCTGCCTGCAGCCCGGGTGGGGGATGCTGTTTGGCCCCTCATGATGGTTTTTTTTTTTTTTTGTTTTGTTTTGTTTTTGTGTTTGTTTGGTTTTTGTTGTTGTTGTTGTTGTTGTTGAAGACCTAAAGAGCAGGAGCTGAAACTAAGCAACAAAAAACTTCCTTCTTGCCTAGGAGACCAGCAAGAGAGAGCAGGACATCTCTGTATCCCATGATGCTGACAGGAAAGATTTTTCTTTTTGTCAAAAGCTGCCAGACATGCATAAAATGGAAGAGTGTATCACTAATATTTATCTGCAGGTAACAGCTAAAAACAGGAAAAAAACCCTGGTGGAACATCTAGAACATCGTCCTGTTCCAAAGAACAGATTGAAATCACCCAAAAGACTTGACAATTTATTCTGAGCTGAATGGAGATATAAATACTACTCTGGAATTAAATAGGGTTTAAATGACTACAGACATCTGTAAGACTACTAGAAAACTATAAACAGTAATTTGCTTACTGTTGTTGTTTTATGATATTATTGGATTACCTGTTAAGTTCCTGAATTTAGAGAACTGCAGAGATATTGCAAGGCGGGATTTCTTTCTTGGAGCCTCAGAGCCTCTTACGTGCCCAGCCTCTGTTGAAATTCAAAGCAGAATCAAGTACAAAAGGCTAAGAGTTTGAGCTTTTGGTCATCTTGAAAAATAAAGTGGTTTTAACAAAAAAAAAATAAAATAAAAGGAAACCTATGATTCAGCAGAGGTTAGCATGAAATAAATCAAATTCTTATTTTATGTTTTCCACCCTAATCATTCATGTCACAGGTTTGACTGGTTCAATGATCCATGTTCAGATTTAAGAGTGTAGTGATTTACTGTCATAAAGGCGTAATGACAAAAAGGCTACAGAACTGCCAGAGGAGGAGGGTTTAAGCTGGTGAGGACATTATAAAGAAACCAGAGGATGGTCCCATAGAGAGGAACAAAATTTGGGGGTGTGTTACCACAGAGGCACCTGTTGAGAGAGAAGAACAGAGAAAAAACTGCAGTTATGCAACAAAGTGACAGAGTTTGAGGTTCAGAACTCGCTCTTTAGTCAGCAAATCCATACTGTGCTTTCTGTAAGCATCGAACCACAGGATGAGTTCATTGTACACCTGCTTGCTGCGTTCTAGCGATCCTTGGAGCTCTTGAACCTTCAGATCTTTGTCTACTGCTGCAGTCTCTTTCTTGAGGCACCTTCCTGCTCTCTGCATGGCTTCTTCCACAGTCTCTAGCTTCTCCTCCAGCTTCTGAATCTCCCGTTCCTTATCTTGCAGAGCTTTGCTCCTCTCCATGGCCAGGTTCAGTAGCTGCTCTTTTTCTTCATGTGCTCTTTCCAGCATGGTCTGCAGCTCACTTCCCTGAGCCCTCTGCTGACTCTCTGCCTGCTCAGCCCTTGTAGCAGCTTGTTGGTGTCTCTTCTGCACGAGTTGCAGCTGCTTCTTCAGTGAATCCACCTCCTGGGCATAGGCATCTGCTTGTTGGCTCTGAGCTTCCAGCAGCTACTTCTCTTGCCCCTGGGCTCTGTGACTTTCATAAGCATATTTTCCCTGCAAGAAGCATATCTGCTGTGAGAGCTTCCTGGCCTGGGCCACCAGCCGGAGCACTTTGGCTTCCTTCTCCCTCACAGCCTGGCTGAGGAGTGCTTCCCTGTCCTGCCGCAGGTGCTTGTTCTCCTCCCACAGCTGCATGTGCTGGTTTTTGTGTTCATTTTTGAACTGGATCATTTTTTCATGGTTTTTGACCAGATCCATGAAGCGCCCCCCCAAATACTGAATACGCTGGGTCTGGGTTTTAATTTTCACGTCATCCTCTCCCCTCAGCTTCTCCAGCTCCATGTTGAGCTGCTCCAGGTCTCTGCAGCATTTGTGTGTGTTATTCACTTTCTTCTTCAGTATAGAGACAAGATGATGATGCTGTTCTAGGTGTGAAAGCAGCAGCGCCTCCTCACTCTGCTCCTTAGAGCTCTCATGGAGTTCCTCCAAGCTTTTTGTCAGATCTCCCATGTCTTGCCTGTCTCTGGATCACCTGTGGAGTCAGCCATACCTGCTCCCATCTCCTAAGCCATGGAACCCCTGTCTCATGCAAAGACAAGATAAAATTTTATGGTGGCTGCTTCTGTTAGTGACACTTAGCATAATTAAACAGTGCCCAGGGGTTTTGTGGCCAACACTGCTGCCATAAGCTGGTGGTCTTTTTCTGGAAGTCCAGAGAAACTGATGTGGGGGAACAGGACCTCCCAAAACCAATGTCAGCTGGCAACCACACAGGCCTGCCGCCCTCCCCCTCCTCTGGTTCAGAGTCAGGCCCACTGAGACTCAAGGATGCCAGACTCCATGTGCAAAAGCAAAGAATGTAGGCTTAGTATTTATGCAAGCCTATTCATTTGCTGATGACTAGCTTCACTAATTATTCCTTCTCAAGGCACTGCTGTTGTAGCTACAAGAACTACTATTATATTTAGGTAAAAAAGTGATAAAGCTGTAATTAATTCTTTATGCAATCCTTTTCCTCTGCCTTTATTTTCTCCTACAGCTCTGCATTGTAACTGAAAATAAAACACAGAGGGTTACGTCAAACTTTTAATTGATTTACAAGATTTCTATGATAGTACATTGCTAGTTAAAAATAACTGAATAGCCTTATCCTGTGCTTAGAGATTTATGAATCAAACAAAATATCTATACAATATTAATAATTAGCGAATGCTCTGTGATACAAAGCCTCTGTGCCTGGAGAAAGAGTTCCTCAACTGAGTTTTCACACTGAACTGCTGGATTAATTTAGACATGTAATTTTAAAAATCTGGTTCTTCATGTAAAAATAAAGAAAATATTTCTATTACATATGCACCAAATTTATTATTGGTGCTGAATCACACAACATGTTACCCAGACATTTGAAAAAGCACATGAAACAGCACGCTGATAATCAGGCTTTGTGAATTCCTGAGCTTTGACTAGGGGTAAAGATAAGAGGTGGGAAGGAGCCAGCTTAAAGCAAGGATGAAAGATAATGTACAACAAAAATGAATAAACACCTGTGAAGCACAAAGAATTTCAGAGCTGTGTAGTAGTGACTGCAGATACCAGCTCTGCCTTCACCATCCTGCACTCTCTCACTACCTTGCTACCTTGGATCCTTTGCAAATAATGGAGGAGAAGGGGAAGGACTGAAAGGTTTAGGCCATACAGTGGAAATCTAATGAAGAGCAGAGTTTAAGAAGAGAAAACTATTTTCTTACCAGGTATTTTCTTCCTGCTGTCTGTTTGTTGTCTCTCCCATTGTGAGGTTCTGTTTCCATAGAGGTAAGATGCTGAATCCAGTCACTCCAGAGCTCATGACCTCATCCAGGCTGCTTGGAACCAGGCCAGCCCCACCAGGGTGGCTGAAAGAGCTGGCAGTGTTTCTTAGCAAACAAACATTGCTGACACTCTCAAAAGCACCCAGATTTGGAAAAGGAAAAAGGATTTCCACAAGCTTGAAGAACTCCTCATTCTTGGCTTACACCCTGCACATGCCAGAATCAGAATAGCAGGCTCTGACCTCAGAACACACTGAAGGTCCATGGAAAGTAAAGACAGATCTTGCCCTGAACAACTCACAACTTTATTTAGCAGCTAATAAAAATCTGCCAGACAGGATAGGGAAGGTGAAAATAAATGCAACTGGAAGAAAAAAGTCAGTGCAGGTTTTGCTGAATCCTCTGGGAAAGGATACAAAGGAGAAAAAAGAGAGTGCTGTGAGTAACAGACATGAAGCACGCAAGAGAAGGAGGGCACAGGATGTGTTTCAAAATGGGTGAAACCAAAGCAATGGGAGTTGCTGCACCAACTCAGGTTTGCAGAGATGGGAGGTTTCTGAACACAGAGCACAAAAGAAGAGCTGGGACTTTGAAGCCTGGTTTATAGCAAGTGAAAACAGTGTAATTTAGAAGATATACACACATGTATATATGCATATACATACATATGTGCTAAAAAAAAAAAATCACGGGCTAAAACAAAGATGAACTTGTAACATGAAGGAGAAGAGAAGAAGGAACTGTTGTATTTCTCCAGACAAGAATGAATATACATAAAGATATTCTAGTAGTGTGGCTGCTTTGATTCTTAATTCCAGTCCACCTTTATGACAAAGCATAGCTATTAGTTTATCAAACTGCACTTTAATAAGTAGCTAATTATGCACCTTTAAAATTATGGTTATGGATGACTAAAGGCTTTGCCTTTGACTTGAGAGCCAACTTGCTCTTGAAACTTTTGGTCTTAATCAACTTCCCAACTCACATTTCTCTATCATCATATTATTATACTACTGAAGTTAGGAATTCTATACACAATGAAAAGAAAGGTATGAAAAACTGGGGAGGAAGTTTTGTACTTAAGGGACAGTTTTTGTTACTTGGCTCAGTTTCTTGATTAATCTAGATGAGCACATAGTACCCCCTATGTCATTAGTTAGTGAAACTAGTTAATTACAAACTCAATGTGTAAGTAGATTTTGCATTCATGTTCAGGTAGCTTTTCAAAATTTGAGGTTAGGTCTATTAGTGAGGTGATGCACAGAGTCCTTCAAGATACCAGAAAAATTCTGTATCAGTCTCTAGGAGGGCTAAAAGAATAGCAAGACACAGAATGTCTTCTACTTGATCAGAAGACAAGGAGATTGTCACTATCACAAACGAAACATTTTATTTTGATAGCAGTGAAGTTTAGGTATAAAAATTTTGTAGAGTATAGAAGACAGCAGATTACATAACACTTGTGGCCCAGTATTGAGTGGCCCCTCAATAGTGCCTTATGATTTTGAGTCAGTTGCTGGCTTTGAGAGTCCTGCAAATTTGGAGGCAAGACCCAGGCAAGTTCTGCAAATGTGGAGCCTTAGGACCCCATCTCTACAACTGAATCTAAAGCTGATTTGACTTCACAATGTATTTGAGCTTCACAGGAGATAAAACTGCAACAGAAACATTAATTCTATGAAACTGTAGGTCATGTTCACAGCCACCTTTGTTTTCAGATGAAAAATTTAATCCTATAAGAGTGAATACAAATAAATTAGGTGCCTTTTCTTTTTCATAATCACCATCCTTTCTGGAGTGACTCTTCAAGAATGTAGAATCAAAGCAGCAGCTGTACCATTTTGGTAAAAAGACATTATTCTGAAGTGTCATGTGCACGTGTTCCCTAGTAAAAAGTGTTTTGTATATGTCTGGCAGAACGGAAGCTGTAGCAGTTACCAGTCTCATACAAAACACCTGAAGCAGGAAGATATCAAAGACTGGCAAACTGCTTTTGACATTTTTAAACTCCACAGGCTACCAGGTTGATGAGAGGTAAAGTGGGTTCCCTGGCAGGTTGAAGAGCATCTTTCCTTTTTTCCATTCATAGGGTATAATAAATACCAAGTAGCATTTAAATTTCTGTTATTAAATCAAGCAATTGCATTAGAGCTGTGAAGAGCTCCCTTCTCCCCTCTACTTCAACTGAAGTGAAAGATTTCACCAGCTTTTAGACTTAGCTGGAGTAAATAACTGTGCATTTATTTTCAAAAATGTTTTCTCTCTGCATTTTGTTATATTGCATGCTGAATGGCTAACATAAACCACTGGCATTTAATAAAACTGAATCTCTATTTAGTTTAAATAGGCTGCATTTATTTAAAGAAAAAGAAAACAAAAGGAATATATTTTGTATTTTATGTATTTATCTACTGGTAGCATGCATTTCTACAAGTTACAAACTCCAGTCTTATTTCCTATGCCTCAAAACTAAGCAAAGTCCACCACAGTGCTCCCAGTCTCCTAACGGTGGCGCTGAAGCACAGGTAAGTTCACTTCTTGCAAGAAACCCAAGCTAATGGATAGAGGTACAAACAAGTGCACTTTGGAGAATAAATACCCAACATCCTTGTCATCACTAAAATTGGCACATTCAGATCCTTTTGAGTTGTACTGGAATAAAAGAAGTTTCACCTTCACATCTTCAGCACTTAAGACTAAGTATTGTATGCTAGCAAGATGATTAACACATATATAAAGCAAACCTTTTATAACCCTGATTTTTTACAGTACATTGGAACTAAGTCCTCTGCACCTTGTAGAATAGGACATCAACAGTACCACTTCATGCCACACTTCTTTCATTGAGGAAGCAACTTTCATGCCCTAGAAATGTACAATTACAACTATAGGAACTTTCAAAAAACTAAATTCTTCATGCCCATATTCCATGCTGGTGAGATCTAACATGGCATAATGAGGATACAAATACATACCAACGAGCTTTAACACTAACATTGCTGTCTTATCAGTAAGACTTCATGAACAATCCAAGCAAGGTACAGAAACAGTTGACTTGTTCTTCTATTTCTGCTAGTTATTTGGATCATTTAAGGGATCAGCAGTGCTTCAGTTAGACAACACAGTCATCCAGGTATCACAGCTACCTCTAACACTGAATTCTGTAAGCACCTTCTTTCTTGAGGTTGTTTTCAGTGAATAAGAAATTTAAAAATCCCTACAATTTACATAATGATCTGCAAGCAGTTGTTTAATTTGAAATACAAAGTGACATCTGACAGCACAAAACCACAACAGTAACAGAGCAGAAACTGTCAAAAAAGCTACTACTACATTCCTCTTCCAAGTTCCACCCCCATGTTTTCAATTTAATTCCCAAGGTTTCTTTTTGACGCTAACAAATAAAAATCCACCTTATTTTGTCAATTTTGCAACCATAAGCATCCTGAGAGGTAGTGTATCTTCTATCCAGGTGTTTGGAGAGTTCATCATCTTCTCCCAAAGGGCAGTTTCATCTGAAGTAGAATCCATCCAATCTACCCTAGTTCCATAGCTTTTGCCTAGAAAAATGTCAGTTTTAAGAGAAAAATTACTTAATATGCTGCAGAGTAAAGCATGGACAATCAAATTTGCCTGCTCTAAAATGGTTATACCTCCACAGGTAGCTGACCTAGTGCTTTGGAGATCCAGTTCTACATTTTTACTCTTGAGTAATTATGTCAAATACAATTAACAACAGTTTCACACAAATTTTGTCTTTTTTTTTCCAGATTTTTTCCATTTTATCTTTGGTCTTTTTGTCACAATCCCAAGGAAAAAGATGCCAATTGCCCATACATCTGAGAACAGGGTACTGACTTTGTACTGAAATGCAACCTTGGGTACTCTAAAATTCCAATTAAGATTTATTATTCTAATTTGTAATTTAGGTTATTCTGGTAAGTCATGCAAGAAATTAATTTGTGAAAAGCATTTCTTGAGAAGATTCCAAATACATCCTCCCCTCAGATCAGAGAGCAGAATCAAAGGGACAAATAGAAGAATTGTATGCTTTTCCTGTTGCTATGTCTGCACATCTTATATTGCCCTTATGCTAAAGCTTGTTTGCATTTATAATTTTTCCTATTCGGTATCTTCGAATCTTATCTTGCATTCCTGATCTATACTTTTATTTCCACCCACTGCTGTCTTCACACTTTTGCATGAGTAAATTTGCAAAACATTATCAGATTTCAGGTGCAGGAATACCATATTCTTGTACTTTAAACAGTACCAGATACAACATATGGCCAGACAAAGGTTTGCTTCTAATACTTTTCCTTGTCAGTCATCTTAACCCTCCTAACACAGCTATTATTTACATTTCAGGATTTCAAGAGAAAAAAAAAAGATTGAAAGAGAAGAAATGGAAAAGGGGCAGTGGGGGGGGGGAAGGAAAGACTACATTGTAAATTAAGTATTAATGTGGTGATTGTCCAGTACCTGTTCCAAGGCCTATCCGGAGGCCTCCCAGAAAGTGGTTTGCTAGTTTGTTGTGATCCCAGACTGTGAGTTCTATGCAGGCTTCTTTTAAATCTTCTGGTCTGAAGCCATCATAGACCATGGTGTGGTTGAATATTGGATTTGTAGTTTTTGTAACCGTCCTTGTTTTCTGGCGACTTTTTCTGCTGGTGTCTGGAAGAATGGTACTTTAGAGAGAAAAAGAACTGTCAGTTTGCACTTGCACAGCACAGCCTGCATTAAACATACTGAAAAGGCAAAAGCTTCTGATTAACTGTGTTTTGCACATTAAAATAGGACTGAAGATATGGTGCTTTACAGAAATGGAGTGAAGGGTCATCTTCTCAGCCCCTTACAGGAAATACTGGCAGCAGGTATCCACCCTTGTCCTTCAGAGGACAGAAGGGCAAGTCAGGTGGGGAAGAGGCACAAGTGAGTTTATTTGCTGTGTTATCACTGATGACACTGAAACATTTTGTTGCTGCCAGAGATTTCCCCAACCATCTTGTTATTCTTGTCTCTTCACATTTTTAGTCTGTATGTGGAAAGGAAGGGGGAAGAAATACAACTATGCGTTCACACTACTACACTATTTCACGCTTCTGTCTCCTCCCAAAATATGCTAAGCTAAACCATGTTTTGCACTAACATGCTTTGCTTAAATGTGAATAAAAGCCAGAACAGTTTGACTAGTCCTTCCACCAAGTGACTGAGAGACAAAACCAAAGTGTAATAATGACACAGAAAGCTCTCCCAGTAAGTTTTACTTGGTGTTATGTACTTGGTATCTGGAAGTTGTAAACTATGCAGGACAATTTGCACTACAATAAAGAAGAATAAGAAAGCAATTCAGTGTCCTTTTAATATGAATGCAGAAAAAGAAGATACAATTAGAAAGCACAATGGTAGCATTATTGGGCCACCGTGTTTGATGTCTTCAACCACAATCCTTACCATTTGATAAAAGAGTTGAGCCTATTGCCTCTCAGAAGAGGGAGGTTATGGCATTCTTTCACCCAGATGTGGACCTCACCAGTAGATAGAGTCTTCTTTCCTGTAAAAAAAACCAAAAACATGTGCTTAAGCAGATTCCTTTTAAAGGTATTTTGTCTGATGCAGCACTTCTTGCCCATTTGTAGAGGTGATACTCAGCCTGGACTTGTTATCTCACATCTTAATTCAACATTGCTCTCTGTACTCTGGAAGTTGAAATCTTCATCCCATCAAAGTACTGCAATATCACATCATGTCTGCATTCCTACAATGACTTTTTTTCTGTTACAACTAAGCAAACACATGCCACTGCTCTTCTCTTCCCAAGACTCCTAGATAAATAGATCAACTTGTCATCTATGTGATGTTAGCATTTATTGTTGCTTGTACTTTCAAATAAGCTCTTTTATGCTCTTAATATATTTGATTCTTACTGACTCACTGTCTGTCTGGATGAAAGACCTGACCTGGCTTCACTCTCAGATTTGCCCACTATCTCCTGCCAGACAAGATTAAACCAAACTGATGAGACTGCTATAAATTTCTGCTTTCTAAATACTTGTTGCTGCTTCCTACATCTAGTTTTGCTTGAAATTCAGTGTGCTGTCATCGTTTAGCACATCACAGCATCTGCCTGATAATTTACAATCTCTAAAATTATTAAGAAAACAGAATTTTGTTACACATACATATTGCATTACAAATCTTAGATTATGACAATTAGGTAGTTTCTTCATCAGTAACATTAAAAACGACAAAGATCTCAAAATGGGTTTTGGGGTTCTTAACTGTATCCACAATCAGAGTGACTTAACCCTCTACGAAGAAAACAGAAAGCTTTTATGTTGGAAGAAGCTGTCTGAAGTGAATGATAAATATTAAACAAAGGTTTTTTTAAATTAGGAAAAAAAAAGGACAAAACCACCAAAGGCCTGACGAACCCAAGCAAAGTAGTAGCGCTTACCTCCAGTTGGATGTGGGACATACTGGAGGGCTAGTTTCATCTCCCCTCTGTTTTCTAAATTAAGAGTTATTGCTGAAGTCTGAAATGAAAAAAAAATATTAAACCAAACACCTGATATTAAAATGGTGCTGCACTTGCTCCATATCCTCAGAAGGTTTACTCTGTATTTGGTTAAAAAATGCCTTCAGATTTCTGCTGCAGCAATATGACAATGAGAAATACTTTGAAATTCCTATTCCTTAGACTGTGAGAAAGTTTCTCTTACTGTAATAGCTAGCTAGACTAAAAGACATCTCAGAAATATATTTCTGTTTACCAATGTGTAAGTATTTATGATTATAATCAGCACAAAACCCACAGAACACACAAAACCAAGCCCAAATAATGACTTGGTTTTGCACTTACACAGCAGAAAATGCAAAACAGCCAACCTACCCTTGGCTTGAGAGGAAACCAGTTGATCTGCTTATTGGATGGATCATTCCAGTCCAAAGCTCCTAAATCCAACTCTACTTCACCAAGGAAGCTATTCCTACCAAAGGTATCATTGTGCCAGACAGAGATATTGAGGCTTTGATTCATTAGGAGCTCCTTCTCAATTTTATACTGCCAGGAAAAAGTAAGAAAAAAAAATTAAAACAAGTTGAATTTTTACCCATACTGTGTCAGAAAGTGATACAGTTAGAAAAAAAGTGTCTGGGTTTACACATCCATAACTGCCCACTTCTGCATTTCAGAAAGCAAACAAATCACAATAAAACTCAACTAGTTCCTTTTTATCTCTATCATCTTAAGCTCATACATGGTTCATGTTTGTTTACAAGAAGTATAAAACCACCAGTGTTCTCAATGCTGAATCCAGAGATTGCTGCAGAGTTAGCCCATCAATGAAAGCACATGGCCAGCTCTGCAGAGCAATCCCTCTCATGCTAATGTCCCTTTTGAGTGCAATCTAGACCTGTGCCCGAAGCTGAAGTTCCTCACACATCACACATATAGCATGTTATATCTAGTAACAGTTTGATAAATACCCGCAGTATTTCATTATAGACTGGATTAAAAGTTTTCTTTTTGACAGAGGTCTTCCGTTTGCCCAGTCTGTATTTCTCTGGAAGCAGGTAGGTCTTTACATACCTAAAATTTAGACAGGGTTGTTAAAAGAGTTAAAAAAACACAAAAACCTAAAAAATCCTCTCCAACGTCATCTTCCAAAACACACAAGTATTTGTTTACAAAGTAAAAGAAATCCACTTGAGTAGACATTACTTTATTCAGCTTGTATATTTAAGAATTAGAACAGCAGTGGTGATGTATAACATCATCACTTTCTCATAATATCGTTCTCCAGGGGAAAATATGTTGAAATGTCTCCTCAGCACCTAAAAATACAGAGCATATAACTGTAGCAGGCCGAAATATCATATTTATAGGTGCTAATCCTACTGAAAACACACCAAAGTGGGATTTACCGTCTGAAAAGTGGCATTTTAAAAGATAATTTAGAATTCTTTAGAATTTTAATTTCCTAAGTTAATATATATACACATCAATTTATAAGGACAGTTCTATATTCAATCAGAGTAAAAAAAATGCACAAAGCACATTATAGTCTCTTCATCTATTTCTTGGGTGGTTTACTCCAGCAGGTTAGAGAGACTGGAAAACCCCAGCAGTTTTCATTTCGACGTTAGAAGAAAAACTTTCATTAGAAAAGAAGTGCATTCTTTGTACTTACGGGTCTGAACGCTGTCGCTTAACATCTGCTACTGCCAGGTCTTTACACTGGCAAATAAAGATGTGGAGCTCGTTCAGCTGTTCCACATAATCAATGGCAAACTGAATGTTCCCCTTCACATCCACATTGCCAAAGTCTGCACTGTAGATGCTCATTAGGCTGCCGCTCACCTGCAGCGTACAAGAGGAGAAATATTTTCCAGACATTGCATTTCACCAGATACTTCAGGATCAGGGTAGAAGTTGTGCTCAGGATTCAGACAGTAAAGAAATCAACTGCATCTCTTTAGATGTAACAATAAAATGTAACGGACGCTATTATACAAGCTTCTCAGCAAGTCACCACAGGACAAGATTAATGAAAGAAAAATATTTGGAAATCAAAGGTGTTAGGCTAGGATTCTTACAAAAAAAAATTTGAATGGGTTTACTGCATTGAGATAGAAGAAGTTCAATTATAGGATGCTGTAGATCTGAAGATTGCCTGTGCTCAGATCCTTGAAATATTGCTTCTAAATCTCCTCAGCTGATCTTCCTGGCTGTCCTGTTCTGTTTAAGACAACAGGCCTTCTTAAAATGCTAACAAAAAAAGATTAATAGATAAAGTCTATACAGCTGAATCATGTGCATAAACATGTAACTAAATAAAACACTGAAAATTAAATACTAAATACAGAGAAGAAGAAAGATGTGTGTATACATTTATAGATTTTATCTCAATATCCTTCCCCAAAATTCTGGGGTTTTTTTACTCGAAGTCCACATAAACCAATGACTTGGTTAGCTAGTTGACACAACTACACACCTGATATACCAATATTATCCCCCATTTTCACTTATCTCTCTCCCCTGCCTCCCTTTCTAAATGCCTGTTCTATATGAATTGTTCCTCGTTTTCAGCTACAAATATAAGTTTTAAAGGTAAAATCCATATCTTTGCTCAGAGCCCTGAACAAGCTCCAATATATTACTAGAAAAAATAATAGAAATCTATTTAATTTTACTTTATTCGCTTCAGGCAATTCCATGCAAGGAATTATGTTACGTTCATATAATAGAAGTGGAAAGAAGGAGACAGAGATGACAAGGGAATAAAGATAAGATGAATGAAAAAAGAGCCAAAACAATATTGGAGAAATTAGCAAAAGCAAAGTGCCATTAAAATAATGCTTTGGTTTACATACAGAGGATAAGGAGGCCATGCCAGAAGAGCTGCTAAGATTGGTTAGAGAGCTGGGACTCTTCTTGATTCTGCCAAAGGAATAACTGCTTTCTGATGTTGTATCTGTCTCTCTGTCATCACTCTACAAAAACATCACAGAAAGAAAGTCTGTGTACGTTCTTTATAGTCACAAGGAAAATTTTTAAAAAAACCCAAAACCAAACAAACAGAACTTTAATGCAGGTTGAGACTCAGTGGAAGTCTGAATTTAAATTCCCTTGTAGCGCAACATGAATAATATTTCTTGAATTAGGTCATGCATTTAAAGTTGGAAGGGAGTTTTTTGATGAACAGCCTACACTGATAATTTTTAAAGCAGCAATGCAACTAGGTTCAGGGGTTTGTATTATCTGTCTTAAATCTCAAGTAGCAATGAAAAATTACGAAGTTAAGTTTATTGGGACAATTAAACTCAACTTCTCTGTGTCACTGTCTCATGCATAACCTATGCAATTGATAATGCTCAGTTCTTTTATCAGCTCTTTCTGTTGTATAGTAAATGCTGTCAGTTCTGTGCCTCTCTCAAGGGCAGCTGGCCAGAAGATAACATTCAGAGAACAACACCGGATACGGTGAATGGTTTTTGCAAAGTCTTTCTTGCAAGAGGGCAAGCAGGGCTTTGCTTTTCCATGAGGGAATTGCAGCTTTTGTTTCCTTGGTCATTATCAGGTTATGTACTCACAACCCCATTCTATCTCAATGCTATCTCTGCACTAAAGAATTTATCCCCTACCCACATGTGCCTTCCTACGCAAGCTGTTAGGGACAACTTCATCTTCCTGTTGTATTCCACTCAGGAGCAATTTACAAGGTCTCCCTGCTCCTTCAAACAGTTTGGAACTGATGTCATAGATCTTCTCATAACAGATACAAGATTAGTAAACAAAAGTTTCCACACATATTAAGAAAAAGAGTTATTTATATAAATAAACATTTATCATATAACCACTTTTTCAATTTGCTTATAAAATTTGGTTATGTCTAGTCTGTTAAGTAAAAGCAGACCAGGATTTTTTCTCTGTTCAGAGGTCAACGATAAGGACTGAATAATGTCCAGCCTACCTAGGGCAAAGCTTCTTGAGGGAAAATTGTTTGGAGAGTGCTGTTTGGGACTGCACAAAATAAATCCAGAGAGTGAAGTAACACTTAAGCAGTGTGGATAAACAGTCTGGTTACTCAGACTCTTTGAAAGACAGAAAAATCCTAAATCCTCCTACAGGGGAAGGATATATGGCGATTAGACAAGGGGGAATTGGGTTTAAACTAACTGATAATAGGATTAGATAAGATACTGGGAAGAAATTTTTCACTGTAAGAGTGGTGAGGCACTGGCACAGGTTGCCCAGAGAAGTTGTGGTTGTCCCCACCTCTGGAAGTGTTCCAGGCCAGGTTGGATGAGGCCCTGAGCAATCTGGTCTGGTGAAAGGTGTCCCTGCTCAGGGCAGGGGGGGTGGAACTGGATGGTCTTTTAAGGTCCCTTTCAAACCGAACCATTCTGTGATTCTTCTGGTAGAGAATCATAGATGTCATAGGCCTGACAGTTCAAATTGCTTATCACTTTCAAACTTAAATGTCATTTTAGGAGATCTGAATACGGCCTCAGAGCTTATTCCAAGGTTCACACCATGATGATGATAACAACAATAATCAACTCCTATGTTGTTGGGAGTCCTGAAATTTTACTTGCACAGAGTTAATGGTCAGGTACCTGAAACTATAACATTTCAGAGATGGAGCTTACCTCTTCCTGTATGAACGATGGTACCGACTTGCTCAGTCCTTTGAGTTTTTCAGGGTTGGAAAATGGTTTATCAGACTGTGAAGTCACTGTGGAAACTGAAAAGCAGTAATTTGAAAGGCTTCAAAAACATGTTTGTACATTGGAACAGTGAGATTCCATAACAGGACACAATTAGAAGCAAACCACTTTGGATGAATATAAGCACATGCACAACCAGCTTGGATGCAAGGGTTTCCACAACCCCCCCCACCCCCGCCCCGCCAAGGACTCAGAGAAGCTATAATTAGGAAGAATAATCTACTTTGGCATTGTCTATAACAGTGACCAACAAACTTTGACAGGACCAGAAATGTTGCTTGATATGACGTAGCCTGGGTGCTGCAAGCAAATTCTGATCAAAAGTGATGACGAAAACATTGCAGATTACCTTCTAGATTTTCTTCCTAGAACAAGAATAAGCACACTGGTGCACTAACAATATCATCACTGGCACTGGAATGATCATAATATTCTTAGAAAGAAGCTAAACCCTGTTCTATTCACTCAGTCTGTTTAACTGCAATAGGCAAATTTGTGTAAATCAAGCAAATTCTAGACCTGGCCGAGGAAGTTGCCAGTATTCCTACTTAATTATAAGATGCATATCTTATTAATGATGCACTTTTTTGCACTTTCTCTCTTCCATACTTCTACTGCAGCTCACTTCTGTGCTCTTTCACTGTACAAAATCGAATTGCATAAGCTAGGCTTGCAAAAATCCAGTTTGCAGTAAGCTCATGATCCTCAGAATTTTCCATGCTCGAGCCCCACTTATATTTAATAATACACAAAGATGAACTGGACACACATTGTGAGATGCATCAATATCATGTGACAGAAAATGATTTGGAAACAAACGGCCACCTACAGGAGCATACATTTATTGCATAAAATGAAACATTGCACACAGTGAGATTGTTGCAAGGTGAGTGAAACTTTTGCAAAGCTTTTGATGTCAAAACTCAACTAGTGCTCAACAGATCAGTTATTGTCAGTATGCAGTTAGATGCAGTACTTAGAGCAAGTATCTAGTCCAGATGTGTAATTTGTTAGTTGTTAAATGAAAAAGTATTGTTAATGCATTAGTTCAGCTTTCAGAGGAAAAGTCTCTCCAGTATCTGCTGGAAGAATCCTATTACTCACTTTCTCCTGAATTTTCAGTCCTCTCTTGATGCTGATCAGGTTTCAGACCTGCTCAGTGCAGTATTAACAGTCATTCGGCAGCACAGTTTTGCAAGGTTATAAATAGCATCAATATACTTTATATGTGGGATTTTTCTGGCTAATTGGTGGTTTGGGGTTTTTTTACTTCCCCAGACCGCATGAACATTGTGGGCTTTTTTTCCTTCCAATAGTTAGTAGTAGTTTAGGTATTAGGGCTGTAGGGGCATTAGATCTGTTTGATTTTGGTGCCTTATGGAGCCTTTCTGTTTATGCAAACATAAATTCAGAACTAGGGACATGGCTCAGCAGTGAATTTGCCCATGCTGCATTAACGGTTGGATTTGATGACCCTAAAGGTTTTCTTCAACCTGAACAATTCCATGATTCTGTTTCTGTGTTTTGCATTGCTGTTCTCCTTTGAGGAGCTGGATCATGACAAAATATGAGTGTGATACAAGTGTACAAGCTAAAAAAATCAGTCTTTTCACTGCTCCAAAAGAACAGTCTTTTCAAGAGAACTTGCCTTATTCTGCCTGTACAGCCATCAATTTCACTGTGTATCATTTTTCCTGTAACTTCAATCTTAACAAATTAAACTCAAATTCCCCCTGCTCTTTTCAGGTTAGTCTCTATACATTCACACTAAATACCAAACAGGCTTTCAGTAGGGGTTTCCACTTGAAAGCAGGGTGCAGGAAGGTGCTTAACTCTTGTTACTTTACAGGGTGTTGTAGGTATTCTGATATGCTATGATTATCCTACTGATACTATGGGCCACTGGCACACACAATACTTTAAAGCATCTAAGCCATGAAATAAAAAATACAACTGCATACAACTGTTCTTTTAAAACTGTAGTGTTCCAATGCAGTAAATAAAGAATTGTGTGCTATATTCCACCCTATTCAATATTATTTGATGGTTTTCAATTCTGTTTACTGACACATTCTTAGGACATGTTTTTTTTTACTTTTCTTAGATTTGGAATTTCTAAAGGTATATAGAAAAATTTGACTGTAAGGCATCTGTAATGCACTAATGGACTGATGATATCAGCAGTAGCTGATCTAGAAGTTCATCTATTGCTTAGAATAATGCTACTTTATAGGACTGAGGCAGGGATATTAAGAGAGATTCCTTTCCAATTGAGGTATTCTGAAGGGTGTTTTGCACTAGCAAAAGTCATCTTGGATCTTACAATGCAACAGATAAACAGACAAATTGAATATTTACCGAGGCCAATTTCTTTCAACTGAGCTTGTGTTCAAAGCTCCCTATTTCAGATTTCAGTAACTCAGGCTGAATGACTGATGGCCAAAAGAATATACTGATAAGTGGCACAGTTTCTACAGATACAGGAGGACATAAGTAGAATCCTTAAGAATAAACACCACAACAGAATTCTACAAAAGCTTTCCAGCCATGCTGAGGTTAACCAAATCTAAAAACACAATATAATTCTTGGTTAAAAAAACCCCAAAACTTTCACTAGCAAACAGAAGCCATTGAAAAAGCAACAAACTTCCATGCAGACACAAATGATATTTACCATCTTCAGCACTAAGAACTATTTCTTCCTTAGGTTTACTTATTTTTTCTTTATCTGTTCAGGAAAAAATAACACAGTTAGAAACTCTGTTATCCAGTATAAAATGGATGGCAATGATAATCAGAGAATTAAAAGTAATAAGGACCAAAACCACAGACAAACCAGCAGAGCCATAGGAACTGTTGAATTCAAGAGGCTTTTGCTTGACATTCTACCTCAAAGCCTACATGGAAGCAGGGGTCTCATGGTGACATAGTTTCTACCAGCATGTTGTTGCAATAATGTTAGTGCATACCTGAAACCTAGAAACCAGTTAGAAGCAAGCAGCAGCATGAGTAGTATTAGAAGAACAACTTGCCAATATCTTTCAAAAATATGCATCTCCATGCTTCACAATGTAAGTTCAGTCTGTGTCTTCCCAATTAGACATGAGACAAGCACGAAAACACTCAGGGGGCAGGGTGAAGTGAGACAGGAATAATAATTTTTAAAAAACAAAGGAATCCAAGGAGGCTACTGAGGGAAGCCGGCAATTCATTTTAAGTATAATATTATCTCAGTGTATTATCTTAAACTGAGTTTGATATATTTACTGCTGGAATATGCAGGTGACCATTCAACCATTACTAAACTGAGTTTTTCATGCTTTCACTTTCTACTTATTTGACCGAAGCCAGCAACCAGGAGGCAATGACAGTAGTTGCTCATTACTGGTTTGGGTAATTGCCAATACTTTCACAATTGAAAAACTATCCAGGAAATGGTCAATCACTGATCCAGTGCACTCCTGGAAGATGTCTGCTTCACAGACCAGCCTTGTTCCAAAATTAACACCAAGAACTGAAAATTAAACTGTATGACAAAAGAATCTTGTTTCAAAGTACAACCTCCATACAGCTAATTGAGAAACAAAAACAAAGCCACGACTTGGCAGGGCTGTATGGAAGACCAGCATGAATACAATCAAGTCAAACTGGGGATCATGGGAGACACACACAAGCTTTGTGCTCACTTGAGGTAGCTGATGGAATGTCCTCTAGACTTTTGGAAGGCTTTTTCCTATCTGCACTCCTTTTCAAAGCCATCAAAACAGGGTTTAATTCTTCTTCAGAACCTGTTACGAGACAAAATACATGAACACTGCACACATAGACAGGCCACTTTGAGCAAGTCAACGAAGAACCAACCACAGGTTTCTCATGAGAATCTATTTTGACAGTTAGCAAAGACAGTGAACAGTCAATGAAAATACAAGATAAATCCAAAATAAAATAAACATCTAATTTTAAGTGTCCAGTTGTTCTCTCTAAACATCCCCAGTCATCAGCGGAGACAGACAAGTCTGACAAGTGATTTGCCCTGTGTAGTATAGGTCTATCTTTACTGACTAATAACAGTGTGTTGGGCAATTATTGCACTCAATTGGTTAAGATAGGATGAACTCAGATTGTAGCCATTTTGTAACCATCTTTTCATGAATCAGCACAAAAGAAAATTTTCATTTTTTCCCTTTGTGCAAATTTTTCTGTTACAGTCTTTCCACAATGAAATTAATTTTGTTTTAATGCTTGAGTAACAAAAAAAACCCGATAAAACCAAAACCAAACAAAACCAACTGATCAAAACCACAAAAATCAGAACACCAATTCCCCACACACACCCAAAAAAAATCCCAATAAACAACCAAATAAACAAATCAGCACCACAAAAAACGAGCTGTGGATGTATTTGGAACCCTGAAGTTATGCAATTGTCTCCAAAAGCAGAATCAAGACAGACCTAGCTCCTTCAGAAATCTTTCAGACTTTCCTTCCTCCCCTCCCACCAACCAATCACGGTGTTGCTGCCTGTAATTATGGGTGAAACCAAACATCTGAATTTTCCTCACTTTTTCCTCACTTATCGTGAGTTTTCATTTACTCTCTTTGGAAACTCACTTTCAAAACAGTCTCAGATGTAAGTTGGCAGGCCCTGGGAACTTCATATACTTCTCAGATTCTCCAGGAGAAAAGAATATTCCCAGTTTCTCAGTATGAGTCTAAAAAGGTTAAATTACCTCCTCTACCTTAATGTCTTTGATGACTATCATACACTATACATTGACTAGAACTGCCATTCAACCAAATAATGTGAATCCTAGTAAATGGACCTCTTCATTTATATGGCCATTTTTCAGTGCAACAGGCAGAAATGCTAAATGAACTAGCAGAGTATTGATATTATCCTTATATCCAGGCATTCCACTGATAAGTATTTATCTTCAGAGACTAGCCAGTCAAACTAAAGAATGAACCCAGTGAGCCACTGGTATTTTTTAACTCTTTTAATCCAGTATATTTGGAGGGATTACTAGATTGAGTGTTACAAATTTATTAATTTCAAGGCAATGTCACATGGGATAAGGAAAGTGTAAATCACCGAGACTAATTTGATTCATGCTGCTAAACTATCCTTAGCAAAAAAGGCTTACCCAAATGTAGTATGTGTCTGTTAAACACTTTCCAATCAAATAACTTAATTTGTTCTTCCCACTCCTCCCAAGAAAATATCCAAATCTCTCAATTAAGAAAGTTTCACACAGACTTTCCATTAACATATTTCAAGCTGTATATAAAAAAATATATCGTAGCCATGTTTAACTCAGCACCACGAATTTTAGAAATCAGATAGCTCACGAGTTGAACTTCCTGTTCCAGAGTGGGAATCAGAGTTTTCATCTGAAAACTTGGATCCCAAATTTAAGTTGCTTCCTTCCTCTTCACTGTTATCCCCAGGCTGAGACATTAGGCAGAACTGAGCTTCTTCTGGCTGGGGGGAGTCGCTCTCATTTTTAAGTGGTGTACTTGTTCTTCTGAAATTCACCAGTTCTTGAAATTCTGAATTCTGTTCAGAAGCCTCTAAGAATGTGCTTTCATACATGCCTTTTGCATTTATCTCAAAAGCTTTGATTGCAACCCTACTGGTCTTGCCTTCCAAGGGATGAAGATCAACTGGAATCATGTTTCTCTCTCCTATTTTAATAATAGCTCCATCTCTTTTAAGACCAGAAGCTTCAATTTCACTTACTGTAAGATCATTAACTGAGGCTTTGATATATTTTTCTGGAGCTCCCTCTTTGAGAATTATCTTCATTTGTGTATCACAGCTACTTAGGGCATTATATGGCTGTGACCTTGTCATGAATACAGCCTCTTTTTCTGAGGGAAATGTATGATCCTCAAATTCTTCTTGCTGATATACATCTTTAGACACTGGACATGAAACTGCAGATGCTTCTTGAAGAAGTTTTTCTAAAGAGCGACTGAATTCACCAAATTTTGCGATATTTGAAACAGAAGTTTTTTCTATTGTTTCTTGTATTTCTTGAGGGTGATCTCTATCTTGTTGATGTGGAACATGTATACATACATTAGTCTGTATTTTATCATGCATTTTCTTATCCATATTTTCCAGCATAGAAGCTGGTGTTTCCGAGACCTCTTTTGGTAGATTCTGAAAATTAACATCAGACCCTCTATATTCAGTGTTGGACAGTGAAGATCTTTCTGTGGTCTCACCAACTCCCTGCAGCAGCTCTCTGTCATGTTCATAGGCTGTGCTCATAGCTTTCACCTCAGCAGTTCCCTGTACTGTGTTGTCAGCATGTTTGGGCTTCGGAGAGGGTGTTTCAGTGGCCTCCTTTAGCATCCTCTCTAAAGCACAACTCAAGCCACTGGCCTTGAATGGGGAAACAGACTTTTCTATATTCTCACTGATTTCCTGAGGTACCTCTCCACCATGCTCATAGGTCGTGTTTTTAGCTTCCACCTCCAGAATTCTCTGTACTGTGCTGTCAGCATATTTTAGTTTAGGAGAGGGTGTTTCAGAGGCCTCCTTCAGCAGCTTCTCTAATGCAGAACTCAAGCCACTGTCTGAAGATGGGGCAACAGACTTTTCTATTATCTCATGGATTTCCTGCGGCAGCTCCTCATCACTCTCGTAAGTTGTGCTTTTAACTTGCACCTCAGCAGTGCTTCGTATTGCACTGTCAGCACGTTTGGGTTTAGGAGGGGGTGCTTCAGAGGCCTCCTTCAGCAACCTCTCTAAAGCAGAACTCAAGCCACTGGCCTTGGATGGGGCAACAGACCTTTCTACAGTCTCACTGATTTCCTGCAGCACTTCTCCACCATGTTCATACATTGTCCTTTTAACTTGCACCTCAGCAGTCCCCCATGCTGTGCTGTCGGCACATTTGGGTTTAGGAGGTGGTGTTTCAGAAGCCTCCTTCAGCAGCTTCTCTAGAGCAGAACTCAAGCCATTGGCCTTGGATCCAGCTACAGACTTCACTATGGGCTCATGGACCTCTTCAAGCTGACCAGTAGCTTCTTGGTGTGCTGATTGTATGCTGCAGCCAGTTTGTGATATACTATTTGAGTCATCATATGTTTTCATTCCCACCGTTCTGTATCCAGAAGGTTGAGATACACGGTAGTCCAAACCAACTTGAGGCCTCTGAGAGCCCTTGAGAGTATCATCCTTGTCTGTAGCCTGATAGTGTAGATACAAGGGTTCAAATTCCCTAAACAGTTTTCTGAGACTTTTTCTGTTCTCATGCTTATCTGTTGACGACACACTCACTTGTCCTGTACTTCTGCCTATTTCTTCTCCTTGATCAACAGGAGAAATATCATTACTGTCATCATCTGTTCTCTCAAAGACCTTGCACTGTTTTGACTGAAAATGTGTCCCTTTCAAAATGTTTTCTTTTAAGTTTAAGCTACGTGACATCTCAGAGGCTTCCTTTTCTAGCTTCTTTAAACATGATTTAAATGTATCAAGCTCACCTTTAGGTAGAACAACTTTATCCACAGTCTCTGCAACTTCCTCTTTATCCAAAGGAGTAGTCTTGTACCCTTTTTCTATCGGTAAATGCAGTTTATCACCTACTACTGTCTCCTTTAAAGCATCTTTATCACCAGGTGACTGGAGCTGCAAGGATACATGATGATCTTTTGATGAAACAATGTTTTTTTCTGTACATTCTCTTTCTTGCTCTGGAAGACCCATCTTTTCCTGGGATTTTGAGATAACTGGTTGTCTGTCCAGCTGGAGAGAGTCTGTATTTTTTGTGTGGGTCACATTCAGACCTTTTAGGATAGGAGGTCCTAGAGACTTTTTGCATACCGCAGAATCTAGTTTCTGTATTTTTTCTCTCTCAGATGTTTGGGGTTGTTGTTGAATCAACCCTTGCTTGCTTACATTATCTCTGCCTTTTTTATCTTCCTTTGATTTTCTTTCATAGGTTATTGATCTAGTATTATTTGGCAAAGAATCATCTTCCCTGTCAATGCTACTCTGGAATTTAACTCCAGTATCCCAGAAGTTTCTTAGACTCTGGAAGTGTGAAGGATCTAAAATGTGATTCTTGGACTTTTCATTCATCTTTTCTTTTGAAGACAAAACCTGGAAGCTGGGCTTCTGTTGGGAAAAAGCAACAACTTTCCCTTTAAGAGTTTCCCTCTCATCTTCATCTTTGCTTTTTGAGGAAGCTTTGGGATGCAAGTTACTGGCTTTTGGGAGTTCTGTACATTCACAAACTTCATCAGATTGAAGAAGTGCCCCTTCTGGCTTTCCAAATGCATGGCCTGGTCCTGATTCAAAAGAATGGTGAATTTTGTTTCTTGAACCCTGGCTTGCACAACTTAGTTCAGGACTTCTTAATGTATCCTTGCTCTGATCATGCAATGCCTTAGGTAGATACACTGTAGATCGTTTTAGTTTGTCACTTTCTCCGAGACCTGTTAATGCACAGCCACCTGACACATCAGCATTGATACTAACTTCTTTCTCTCCATGACTGGGTACAGTTTTATCCCTTTCCCAGAATGCTCTGATCTCCCTTATTCTTCTTTTTTCTTGTATTGCCTTCTCCGATTCATATTTCTGAGCTGGTAGCTTGTGTCCTTGATGTTCCAAGAGATTTGATTTTTTATTTTGTTGTTTGATTTCTTGAACATTTTCTTTTTCTTCAACTCTCGTACAATCAAATTCAGTTAGTAATTTATCATTTTGCTTCTCATTTGCTTCCCTTGTCTTAGGCTTCACCCTCTCCTTTATCAGCTGTATGTTTTCTGAAGTAAAGGATGTAGATGAAATTCTGCTCTGTTGTTTAATCTTTCCAAATGGTGTCTCTTCTGTATCTTCTGTTTTTCCATGCATGCCAGGCCCACTGTGCTCTGTAGGAAGAACTGCTGTTCTGATTGACACGTCCACTTCCTCTCTGGGCTCCCTGTCTTGGGACTTCATTGATACAACTTCTTCATCTTCAGTACTAGAACTTCTTTTAAACCAGTCTAAAACTTTTGATACAGATTCATCATCCACTTTCATGAATTCATCAGCATGCTTGCCAGGCTTGAAAACGGTTTTAGAATCTCTCTCCTCAACAAGATCAGGCTTACCTTGTTGAAGACTTGTAGAATTGGTATTGGATGCCTCACTTGCTTCTGTTTCAGCAGAAAGTTGATGTCCATCTACAATGTAAACAAACTTATCAGAGTTATGCATCAGATACATGACTAAAAATGTTTGGTCTATCGAGAAAATTCTCAATTTTTTTAACTGTTAGTTGAGAAAAGTTCTTTGTCCTGGTGATTTTGGGAAGAACCATACCATGGGCAAGAGAGTGAAGAAAATTCCTGCTCTGAGACATCCTACTGGAATCATTGCTTTTGAGGGTACAAGCCAAGAATATGAGTTAAACCCATTCTTAAACGAAATGTCTTCATTGAAGGGAGGCTGGGTGTGACACACACAGAGGATGACAATCCAGCATATTTGTGTTTACTCCCATAAGCAAATCCCTAAGTCATATGTGAATTACTCCCAAGGACAGCTGACAGCACTACACTAAAATACCATCCTCAACAGGTGCCTATACTGGCTCTGATAAGATGATCAATAGAAATAGAAGATCATAAAAGCATTAAAAAAAAAACCAACTTGATTATTTAATTCTGCAGTAGCACATTCCTGCTACTTCTGTTTCCTAGTTGTTAACTGTTAGCTACAAGTGATCCACATTAATGAATATGTGTTATATCCTATCTCATTCTATTCTTCACTTCTATTAGACTCTTACCAGTAAAGTTTTTGTGTGACTCTGATTCATGGCTCAAGACCTGGTTGGATTTTTTTTCATGTTTCTCATCAACACTCCGTTCATTATTGCTGTTTGACAGGATACTGCTCGAGGTCTTCTGTGGAGTTTCAAGTTTCTTGGGAGTAACTGTATTTGTCTGGAAGCTTTCACTAACTGGGAAGACTGATCTGTTACTGTCACAAGGGCTGGATGCAGATGTGTCTTCTTGTAAGCCATCTATTGTTTTCATTTTTGAAGTTGATGAATAGGTTCCCAAAGACTTTGCAGCAGAAATTTGCTTATCCCCAAGTGAATCTGATGAGACAGCAAAATTTCCACTATTCTTTTTTTTGTCAGGTTTTAAGATATCATGCTCTCCTTTTTCTTTACTATGGTGTAGCGTTGGGCTTTGCAGAGGTTTTCCTTTACCTGAGCTAGATGAAAACCTCACTTGTTTCAGTTTTTCCAGTGAATTTTGTGTGGAGTTTTCTGCTTCTTCCGTAAGAGAGTTCTGATCACCTTCTCCTTCAAAAATAGTTGCAGTAGAAAGACCATTCTTTTTCTGAACATCTAACGTCTGACTGACCCGAACCTCTGAGTCAGTGGAACTTGAGCTTGAGCTGCGCTTCAGAATGCCCCTGGGTGCGGTGCCAATGCTGTTAATCCTCTCAGTCTGCTCGGTTGGTTTGGGAACGGGGTCTTCTCTTTGTGATACAGAATCTGCTGCTTTGTGAATTAGTTTCCTAGCTTTTGGGACAGGACGCTTAACCAGTTCCTTCTGTGATTCATCCATAAGTTCTACAGAAGGCTTCTCAGGTTTATCTGTTTCATTGTTTTGTAAGTTTGGTTTAGGTGGGCTGTCTTCTGAGAGTGACCAAATTTCTGTAAGACATAGAAGAGCTCATGAGTTTCTGTGACATTTGCCAGTATAAACAGAAAGATATGACAGTGTAGATCTAAAATGCAGTGGTTATACTGGTTTATTAAAAACAACTGCAGTAAAAACACAGTCAGTAATTTTACATAGGTGTTGATTTCATTTTTATGTAATATAAATTTTTAGGAAATTAAAAGCTTGCAGTTATTTCTTATTTTAGAAACATTAACTATTTGATGATACCAAATAGAGCACACCAAGTTTTTTATCAGCATTATTCCTGCAAGGGACAAAGTTTGCAGGGAAGGGCAGCTTTTGAATACACACACAACTCTTCAGTGTCAGAATGTAAACGGCAACCTACAAAAATGGAAGCTGGCTATTTCCACAGCCATTTGGAACAAGGCAAATGCAGAAATAATCTCCTGGCTGAGAGATGAAGGGTTTTCTATTCCTACTATGCAAATCTTTCCTTTTCCTGGTAGCATGCTTCGCAACAGAGACAGGAGAGTAATAGCCACATATGACTCTAAATTACAACTTCAAATGTCTGTATTGTGATATATAATCACTCATCAACTTGCTTGCAGAAAATACTGCTGGAAAGGGAGGATAATAAACAGGACTAAGGAAACAAAGGAGAGAAGTACAGACCAAAGAGAGCTAGGCTGCTTCTGTCAAGCTAATTAGCAGCAATGATTGGAAGGTCACACAGACAGCTATGCCAAATTCAAGGAAATTTCACTGTCCTCTTGTCACTTCAGGACAAGCAGCCCTCCAAGATGGAGTGCTTAGTACTGACTAAAACTATGAGTAAAAGAAAGGAAACAAAATCCATTTACTCATGTCTACAGCCATTTCCTGAGTATATTCACATGCTTTGGATGAGGTTTGAAATAAGCTAGTTGAGAACTCCCATTAGTTTAAGACAAAAAAGGTTTTGATCTCTTACAGAAAGAAGCTATGAAAGCAAAAATAATTTCCACATAAACCTACAGGAAATTCATAGTCATCTGCTAAACAAGTAAATTTACCTTTCTTTGCTAGCTGAGGTACAATGGCTGGTCTGTCTTCTGATTCCCCACTGTTCAAGTTATCATCTGATGCAATGGAATTAAATGGATTTCTCCTTTGCTAAAAAAGGAACAAACATTACTGTTGCAGTCAAATTCTTACATCACAAAATAGACACAAGTGCAGTGATTTCCTCTTCCCCAGTAATCTATCAGTAAGGAGTCTGAAGGCATACCTCTTGAATATATGACAAAAAACCTAAAGAATATGAACAGAAAACCATCAGAAGTTCCAGTGATAACCTCATCTTGTTCTTCTGAACTTACCAACAACAGAGATAAGCCACCACTTAAAAACACTTAAAATTATTTAACTTGCTAGAACTTGGAATTTTCATCTCTAATTCTGTGATATTAGAACAAAGCACGCTAATTGCTTTCAGTAGTTGAACAGAATGGAAATAATGTTAAGAAAAAACAGCCACCAATTACAGGTGTAGCAGCACTTTAGTGCTGAACCTTTAGTGGCTTTCATTACCTCCTTCCAAAACAAAAAAAAAAAAAAAACCAACTCATTTTTTTACAAATTATTATCTTTCCTCCTCAAAGCTTTACTTATGTTTACCACTGAAGCAAATAAATTCCACCATATTCAGTATCAATCATACCCTTACTGATGAGGCTGCTGCCTTCACGGATCTTTCCTCTGGTTTGTTTAACACAGGGGTTACTTCTTTAGAACTGTAAAGGAAAATTATGTAATAACTTCAGCAAACAGGACATTACTTTAGGCCTTTTTGAAAAAGCAAAACAAAGATTCAATTATACATATTCAAACATAAACACTCGGCACCTGAGTTTTTCTATTTAGCCTGTTCTCATTCCTATAGCAAAGGGGATACTCTTCCTGCTTTGTTTCCTTGCAAAAATGTATTTACTTGTTAAAGAATTCAAGATGACTTCTACTTGGCATGACAGAAACCATATTTTTGATACATTTTATATATCTGAGCAAGCTTTATAAAAATCAACACAAATATATTTTATATTTACTATAAATACAGTAAATATAGCTACTCTCCAAACAATATCAGTGCTGCCATCTCCATCCTTGTCCTACATTTGTACTTCTAGGACTGAAATCAAAGTGGAGGAAAGTGTAAAAATTTGATTAAAAAAATAGAGTTTTGTAAAGCATCAAAGTCAGAAAAAACAGAGGAATCCCATCACCACTATAGTAAAGATGTGACATCTCACAGATGACAACACAATCTCCTCAGAGGTACAATTTATAAGCTATTCTTTTAATTAAATTGTATAATTTTTTTGATTGATAGCATAAGTGAAGTAAGTTATTACTTGTGATAATAAATACAGCCCAGACATGGAGAAATTAAAATAGCTAGAAGAGACAGCTCCTATATTATCTCTAGAAATATTTAATCTACTTGCAGAATGATGCAAGGTTTTTTTCCCAATCAGATTTTTACTATTTGAGTTTACCTAAACATCTCAGATATGAAAAAGTATTTGGTTTTTGAAGATGGAAGTTAGACATGGACTTCAATATGGTCTTTCAATATGTCACAAAACAACCATATTGAGTATCCTAATTTTATATGGAAAACACTGACATTAACCAAGATACGCATTTATGATTTTGGGGTGGGGGAACAGTATGAAGCAGAAAAAATTTCTATTTCGATAGGAAATATATCTCAGGCTAGGAAGGAAAGCAACTGCTATGGTTTTTCCAATATAGGTATAAAAAGATATTCCAAAACTGAATATTTCTTTGCTCAATGATCTTTGTTATGTATGAAAAGGCTTGAGGGTGGTAAGTAGAAGAGCCACAAGGTGTCTCAGGACAGAAAAAGCATCCACCTCTCATCAAGTTCCAGATTCATCTCCTTGCATTGACAAATATCTCTCCAGTCTGGTAACTGATATCAGTCTGCTCTCCTGAGGGGAAGACAACTTTACCATCTTCTGCAAGGTGCACAGTTAAGCTCAAACTTTAGGGGACAAAAAACCCCAAAACACTCTGATAAACTACCCTTCAAAGTCTTAGCAGCCTCTGGACTGCTAAGTATGTCTGAGCAGTGACATCACTTATATTTTGCAGAAGGAAAAACGTAATTATGGAAAAGATAAAATTACCATAGTGAGCAGTGTGAACAAAAGGCTAGTAAAAAATACCAAGTGCAATCTTAACTATAAACTTCTATATCCCTTCCTTGCTCTTTTGATTCAACATTGCCTCTAAGAAATATATCACCATGCATGGTGATAGAGGGTTAAGGTATGAGCTGATCTTGGAATGGAATCTGTCTCAAGGGTGAAAAATTAACTGTTCTTACATTTTTGTAGGACAGTAACTGTTATGGCCTCTTATATGCATGTAGCAGATTACTGACAGATTACTACTATTCTTTCTACTATTTGCTGATTCCAAGTAAAATTCTGGTTCTCAAAGAGCTAAATGTTGCAACTTCTAGTTTCTTTTCTGAAATATCCTTTCACATTATGGTTTTTAACCTTAGATCTAATGTATTTTTTTTAAGTGTGAAAATAGATATATATATATTAAAGAAACTACAGAAAATGGAATTTGTGTTCTTGCTTTTATAAAGCACTTGTGGTTTTGTTTTTGAGAGCACAACACCCATATGCTCCTGCATTTTGTGTCTTCTCTGCAACATCTACTACTGAACAGGACAATCATGATTTTTGTTTTTAGGCTCTAGGTCCCAAATACTTTGACTCTTCACTCATTTTAAGAAGGAAAATACAGTTAAGCACCCTGGGCTGCAAGAAGCTGGTAAGACATTCTTCAGTGAAGTCTTTACAGGTGGAGAGGTAACTTTGTGTGTGTGTTTAATGAAACATAATCTCACAATCTTTAATGCAATGCTTCTTTGGACTTACCATAAAATAATTAAAGATTAACAACTTTGCATTACATACTGAAAACCCTGGTCTAAATAAAGCAAAGCAGAGAAAAAACAACAGCCGGGATCCTATAACTAAGTTTTACAACAATGGGTCTGAAAATGAGTTTACCCAGAACCCATATAGATAAGAAAACTGAACAAACAGTTCCCAGATATGCTGCATTCACAAGGCTAATCCAAAAGCATATAAAGCCAAATTGATAGATTAAAAAGGGCTTTAAAAATTCTGCACTTCAACTTGGAAAAATGATGTACCAAGAACCACAATGAAGACCCAAGTCCCACACAGACTGAGGCAAGAAGGCAAAGACAGGAGCAAAGCTAGAGAAAGGGGTTACAGATTTTTAAAATCTGTATATCAATAATTCCTGCAAGTCAGGGCTTTTGTGCAAGTTTTCCACTTGCTGAACTCCAGGACTCCCACTTGCAACCTGTTCAATGTTGATCAAGAATACTTTCTAGCTTAAGGAAGAAAACGACCTACAAATCTTAATTTGAAAGACAACCACCCTTTTTTGAGATTCAGCATATAGACAGATGGCATCACTGGACAGAGGTAATATTGACAGTGTGACACACCATTGAAAACTCATTCTGTTCAAGGCTACACCTTCAAAGACACTTCACACACTTGGCCTGTAAAGGCTCAAGCATGCAAGAAAATTATCACAATGATATAAAACTCAAGGAAGAAATAATTCATAGCTTCATTACAGAATTTAGATATTTGGGGTATGGGGATAAAGGTCACCACTAATTTTAAGAATATTGTTGCTCCACCTAATATAGCAGCACTCTTATTCAACAGTAGCTGAACTGGCCCCAGGGTTGGATTTTATCCTTATCAGTTTACAAACAGATCTACCAGAACTGAACTTCCTTTACATTCAGTAAGAATTGTTTTGCTTTAAAAACAGGATCCAGAACAAAAGTACTGTGAGTAATTTGTGGCCACATAGCTTCTGAACCCAATCCTCAAGTTAGCAGCTGTGTAGTTTATGCAAAGCCTGCAAGACAGTGCTGGCCTGAGCCACACTCTTAGAGAAAGAAGGGAAAAAAAAAACAAACGGAAAAATCCCATAAACCCCACAAACTTATTCTTAAAACAGCACTTTCAAACGCTTTAAAAGTCCAAGAGCTTGAACCACAGATAGCATTTGGACAGTGTAAGCCATGAACTGCCTTTAATGCAATCCCAAATTCTAGAATGATACTCTGTTTCATCCTCTTAGCTGTGCTAAGGCTGTTCCATTGTCAGAAGAAGAGCCCATTAATTCTTTGTGGCTCCACTATCCTAGCTGCCAAATCAAATGTTTGTAGACTTTCCCTTCCCTCCCTAGTTACTGGGTGGTTATTGCTTTAGCACCATTGTATTTCCTTCTGCCTTGAGAGACAGGCCCACAGTTATGCCAGGCCAGTCTCCTTCAAATTTCAGCACCAAGAGAAGAGAAAGGAAGAGTACTTTAAAAGCATATGGTGCCTCCTGCAATTTCTCACATGCAATATTGTGTAGACTAACCTCAGATATACTGAATTAAGCCCACACTAAAATCATAAGCAATGAATTTCACAGTCCTGCCACATATGCTTGCCGTAGGTTTTAGAAACATTAGAGACATTTTAGAAACAAATGATCTGAGGCATCTAATCAAGTTATTTATGCAAAGTCAATGTAAGTAAGCATCTAGCCCACATACGATAGATCACTTTCTAAGGTCCATTTCCAACTGCCTCATAAATCACTGGACTACGTGAGCTTGCTTTAGAGACACAATCTTGACCTATTGAGGAAAGTACAAGCATACATGAACAAGGCATGGAGGCTGATTAACTTCTGGTACAATTTGGAGCAAAAGGCAGGAGAGAGTCCTGGAAAATAATTATCAAGCTTTGCATGGCTGTGATCTGAAATAAATCATCAAATCACTTCAAGTTGAAGACCACTATCAAGTTGGTCTCGTTTTTAAAAAATTGTCTACATATTCTTAACTTTGCTATGTTATGTATTTTTGAAGAGGCTGCCCTGGCATATTATGAAATCTATTATACATTATCAATCACACACAGTTTGTGGAGAGTTCTAATTATAAGAATAGCATGATAAGATCATACTTCTTTAAAAGTATCATCATCTTTTCCTGATGTGCAAGATGATACGTAAATTATTCTAGAAGATATATTAAACAGCAACATATCTTCTGCTGTTCTTAAAGAAATAGCTTCATAGCAATCTCCTGAATGTAAAAGCCACCTGTAAAAAAACTACATTTAGTAACAACTAACTCTGTCAGCACATCAGTTAACTTCAGCTGGGAGGGGAAACAGCTCTGTCTTGTGATAAACAAACTTTATCATCCTTTTTAGACAACTTCATTTTTGGCAAGTCTATAACAAAGCAGTTTATTTGACCTTTTTCTGCACAATTTCAGATGTGGTCAAAACAAACACCTCTGAGTTCGCTAACAGTGATAAAATAGAAGAAAGACAGTAACACAAGCCAGAGTTGTTAAGACTCACACCAACCTTTGCTGCCATTCACCATGAATGTGTGTGCCCAGATTGCAGACCACAAAAGTGAAAGGTTCAATTGCTACTAGGTATTGTATAAATGCATAGTAGGAGAAGCCTTACTGCAAAGAAAAAACAGATGATGTACAGAGAAGGACTTAGAAGACAGACAAGAAAGTGACAGATTACGGAGCTGATCAATGGCACAACCAGAAGTAAAACAGTTCCCCTAAGAAGTAACTCTGGCTCTTATCTCGCTCTGTTGACTATAAGCACAAACAGTGGCTATCTGAATTACACCCTGGTTCTTGTTTCCTTAGTGTGTTGAGAAATCTGGCCACTTTAAGATATTTCACTTCTACCTGCTCTGACTCCGTTGTTTCAGAACTTTCCTTCTCAAATGTAGGCTTTTTGGAAGTTTTTAACACAATTAATGAGTTACATATGGGTATTTTAAAGAGAAGATATGTCTGTTTCAGAAATCAGCTCAGGATATTTCAAAGCAAAATAAAGCTGTTTGGGATGTTTACGGACTTGAGATAAAGTGATTTTATCCAGCCCTCCTGACAACTGTAGTAATTCAGGCATACCAAGGGTGACTCTTACCTTACTCTGAAAGGAAGCTTCTCCATTCTAGAAAGACATTTACTTTTCTTGGTAGAATCTGACTAATTTTCTGCAGCTATCTAAAGATTCTAATTCTTTCCATCTGAAATATGTTTGGTCTTTTTAAAAAGTCTCAGAGGTCTGAAGCTATGTGCCCAATAATTTGGAAAATTCTAAACACCAATTTCTTAGTCTCCAATTCTTCATGTGATACAAAGCGTTCAAAACATGTGGATGTGGCACTTGGGAATATGATTTAATGGTGGCCTGGGCAGTGCTGGCTTAATGGTTGGACTTGATAATTTTACAGGTTTTTTTAACCTAAATAATGCTGTAATCCAAGTTTAAAACCCAGGCTGAATTGATAGAATGGTTTCAATAAACAACTGAATGAAGCGATGCAGAGGTTGTGGTCCCCCTATTACTGACTGCAGAGGACTGATCACGGCCAGCCATTCTAACCCGAAAACCCAATTCTCACTTCAAGGAACCAAAATAAACTGTCACATGAGAACAAGTGTGGGACCATTCTATGCTTGATTGTCAATTTTTTTCTGAGAAAGGCAAGCTGAAGACTGTTAATTGTTCTATATTCAAAATGCAGAACAACACTTGATTATCTGCCTGTCATATGCAGATTTCTTGTACAATTCTGAGGGAACATTTGGTGACCTTTGAAGAAAGAGATAAGTACAATATTTTGGGTGGAACTTAGAGCTCCCAAGTTTCACTAGTCCATATATATATATATATACACAGTCTAAGCATGATAAACAATTTACCTCAAACTAGTTTTCTGCTGTTCTTCTTCTTGATGTTCCACAATGCCGTGTAGATCTGATGGCATGAAGACTTCTTTATTAACATTATTCACCCAGCTGATCTTTGCTTTGCTTGTTTTGTTCTGAGCCACTTCAGCTAAAACATGATGCAAGAATATTGTTATTTCCCACATGTTCATACGGGATTTCTTAAGAAAGAAGTACAAATATTTGCATTTAGGCCTACAGCAATTTCTAAAGCCCACTATACTTGAATTATTTTCAGAAGCAGATCTCATGCCTTCTGAAGAACACCTTTTTAATGCTACTAAAAATGTCAAATACTGTTCTGAATACTTCATTTTACTACACCAGATATATCTGGTTTAAACCTTAAAGTGATCCTAAATGGAGGAGTTTTCTACAAGAACCCTGGTAAAGACTCATCCTGCAGTTCTTGCAGTTAGACAAATACTGAAAGTTCATTCTCAGTGTCCTGAGGAAGGAAAAAGTGATTAAACCATAGGAAACTGAAAATATGTTGAAATCCAATCAATTTTTCCCATCCTAAGCAGTAAACTGGAAGCTGGTCATAACTCACTTAGGCAGGTGGCTAATCCTTTATGAATTACCACAAGATGTTAAAAAGGTAATATGAAAAACCCAAACAAACAAAAAGCCCCGCCTCACTCAGCAATGCAAATACATTTGCATTTCTTTTTAGGGTGGGACAAAATCCTATTCCAATAATGGAATGTTTTTGCTCTGAAAGGAATTATTTCCTCTAATGCTTTTTCCACTTCACCAACACTTTAGAAGTGAAGAATTTCTTCATGTGCAAAAATAAGCAAGATTTTTATTCACACTTTTCCTATCTATAACTGCAAGGAAAAGTATCTTGCCATCTCATGAGTCATTGAAACCAAGCAATTGTACATAGTTCTGAATGTACCAATGTGTTCCTTTGTTTAAGTAACAAGATTGGGATTAATTCACTTTCCTTTAAGATGATATGACTTTTAGTACTTTCCTTTAAAATCCAAGTTACTCTGAAATTTAGCTAGAATTTTACAACTGATTTTCATAACCTTCAAGCACAAAACCAGCCAAAATGACAAGCACACCATGCTAATCACCTATGGGGTTTTTTCTATGCATTCTTTTCTGTTTCAGGCCTTTCTTTTTAACTTAAAAACTCAAAGCAGTAACCACAAACTGACTAAACGGACATTACTCAAAATCATCTCTGAAAATATAGGAATTGAGAAGGTGCAATACTACAGGGTTAGACAGAGAAAAACAAGGCTAACTTGTAGTTAGAAAAACCATAGAAAGCAACAAGCTGTAGTCCATTCACAGTATGGAAGGAAGTATCTTACTTGCTGCACTAGCACGTAGCAAAATGCCTTGACAGAACTAAAAAAACCTAAATAGTACAAACATCAGGACAATTTGGTAATAATTATGTAAGTCTTACCAAAGGACTTAGTAGAACTTGAGGAGGTTAAAAGGGGATGTAGGTCAGTTTTGCTAAGAAAAAAAATCGTTTTCTATACAAAGAATAGACCAGGACACTAGATTAAAAGTTAGATGCTGAGAGATTTATAATAAGGGTCTAGAAAATCCTGGATATTATATAGCATAATTATATAATTAATAATATACTAACAATTAATTAGTAATATTACTTTTCTTATTTAATATTAATTATATAATATTCTATATTAATTAATTAATTAAATCATATGGTTTTGTGAATACAGATTGACTGCTCACTCCCTCCAAGGGATAAAGTTAATGGCGACCAGGGCACCCACCATGGCATGGGGATTATGGGTGCACTTAAAAGTTCACCTGGACACAGGATGCCAGTCACAACTGCCAGAGTTTTCAGCACATATATTTCAGTTAGTTATAATCACTATCTCTAGCTTGTGATGCCTGCCATTAAGCTTCAAAGGTCTCAAACCAAGCACCGAAATCTTGGAAATTCATGTTAAAGAGCAATTTCCTCAATCTCGAATTCTTTTCATGTTCCTAAATAACTCATCACAGAAACGGAAATGAGAATGAGTTTAGGAGTGCAGACAGCTTTTAATCCTACACATAAACACAAGCCAGTCCCTTCTGTTAGCAGTCACCACTCCTTAATATACAGCACTGTGGGATTTACACTGTAAATTACATACAAAGTCTCTTTTTTGCATCACTTTCCACTTATAGAAACACCAGTACTCTTGTATTTCACAGACGACACTGCCTGAGGTTAGCAAAGTAAGAGCCAGCCTTTCCAAAATAAAGTACCAAAATAAATTTCCAAACGCTTACCAATGGTGGCAGGTTTCCTGCGCATGGAAGCTCTGATAATATCTGCTCCATGGATTTTATCCCTGTGCCTCTTCGACTTGGCCTCATAAAACCACTGCCCACTCATATTCTTTAGCTGAACATGGTCTTTGACTTTTTCTGGTAAATGCCTGAGGAAGAGAAAAATGAATAAATGAGAAATAAACATACTTCACATACTTACCTATGTGAAGGGGGAAAAAAGTGTCAGATTTTTTTGGTTGCTTGTTTTTTGTTTTGGGGAGCAGGGTTGTGTTTTGTTTGTTGATTTTTTTAACACTGTCTTCACATGCTATTTCCATCTTCTCATCCATTATGCTCCTTATTTAATTATGAAAAACAACAAGGAACTGTAAAGAGAAGAGCCTCAACCTTATTACTTCAACCTATGTGCTGAGGGTAACTTTTTTTTTTTTAAAAAGAGAGCTTTGCTATGATAAACATTTAAACACTAGAGAGGTCTCCAGTAACTGCAGATCTTGACTTCCTGTCTTCAAAGGACAGTTTTCCAAGATTACAATTGAGATAAGCTAGTAGAAAAGCACAAAAAGTCTCTAGCAAAATTAAGAGCATGGCTATTTTGAGGCTCAGAAGATGCTTCTTCTGAGATTTTTGTGGCACTGCTTTCACACACACATTCCAAATGTGTACTGGAAGCATGGTGCCATTTTTTCCATAAATTACACAAAAATCCTTATATGAATACAAATCACAAAGAAAAACATCATCATATGCAAGAAACAACAAAATAAGTTTGTGCTATTTATTTTATTAATCTATATATATCCATCATGTGAACTGCAGTAATTTCAGAAATGGCAGACAAATTTTTAATAATTATTTTCAGGCTTCAGGGTTTTCCTGCTTTTATGAGGCACACTTTAACAGAATAAGTAGTTGCTGTGGGCAATTTCAGAGGTTGTTTTTTTTTGCTTGTTAGGCACGTAACATATTAGGCATATGCTTACACATGGCCTGGAGACTAACCTGCAGATCAGGGAAGTTACCACACAGATTTAGAGAGCACTTAAAAAAAAAAAAAAAAGAAGTCAAGTCATGCTTCATCTTCCTTCTCCACTTATGTCCTTTCCTTCAGCAAAATAAGCTAACAACAGAGCCCAAGGGAGAAATCAAATCAGGTCCATTTACTCACACTTAAAGTCTAAGCATGGTACACATGGCCATGGAATGGTGCTGTCTTTCACAGGCTTGATGGACAATCATGAATGAGTTGGGCTGGGAGAGACCTTTAAAGATCATCTAGCCTAGCCCCAAGGAAGTTCACCAGAGTATCACATTTCTCATGGGTTTAGAGGACAGATCTTCTGGTACAATCAATTAACTCTGATGACAGCCCTTTAATTATAAATTGCAGATTTGATTGTCACGTACAGTCATTCACAGCAAAGAAAGGACACTGGGCTAGTCCCAACCCCCACACTAAGACAGACCATTCTCATCTGTCAATCAATTTCTCTTTCATCTTTGTATGGCCAGATATGAAAAGCCTTACTTGAATGCATCAGTTATATTGGATTTTGAATACTGAAAACTTCAATTTGAAAGTACTCTCAAAATCAGTCCCTCCTAGGGGTGCCTCAAATCTACTACATACAGTTTAGGCTGCCAGATGTTGAGGTCACCATTGGCATTTTTAACTCCAAGACTCAACAGTCCACAGTATTACTGGGTCATTTAAAATTTCTCCCTCCCTCTGTGCTTCTCTAAGGGACAAACTATGTACCTTTCCTAAGCAGGTGTTCTAAGTTGAAGCAGGAACACAGCAGTACCTTCTCTTTGTCCTCCAGCAAATATATTACTCAGGTTATAAATGCAGCCAGAAGGAAGAATGGAAATGTAGAACACACACATTTTTTACACAGTTGGCTGCTTCTCCCTTTCACCTTCTTTCACACGTGTTATTTGACTTCTCAGAAGTGATGCCCCTTAGGGCTAGGGACTGGCTTTTCAGCTGTTTGCACAGCCTGCAGGGCAGCAGAGCTCTGACTGCAGCAAGTGCTCTGGGACAGTATGACAACATATGCCAAGGGAGGTTCTCTAGCGAGAGGGTACTGAGTCACAGCACAAGTATTTCATGTCCTCACCCTGTGTGATTCAATCCTTTTACTCCAGACACTGCTCACCCCTCTCCCCTTGGTATTCAGCCACTGAAACTGGGGTGTGGTTGGAAACCTTTACAAGCCAGTTCAGAGCAGAGGAAACTCAGCTGGGCTGTGTAAGGAGACAGAATCCCAGGCCTCTCAGCTGGAGCCTGCTTACCTGCCTGCAGGACTCTCAGAACTGTGACCAGTTAACATAACCAGACAGAGACAGAGGCATGGATTTGTCACAGCTCCAGACTCAATAAATGCCACCTGGCCAATGCAGCTCTCATTTTGTCTGGAAGTGAAAGTCAAGCACCCTCCTCCCACCTCTGCTTGCTGCCTATGAGAGTTAGTATACTTTAACTCCACCAGCTCAACAGGCCTTCCAGACTTTGAGAATTAATTAATTATGCTTGCTAATAAAGGTTAGCAACCTCTCAATTTTCACAGCACTTCTTTACAAATTACCTGCCTGCCTGACAGAGTTTGTATGGTGAGAACTAACAGATGCTCACAGCAGCTGACTTAAACAGACTTCTACCATCTCACCTTAAGGTAAGCTTGCCTTACTCACCTTTTCAAGAGAGGTGTTTAGCTTGTCAACAAGGTGTTTAGCTTTGTCAACAAAACCATTGTTTTTGAGGAACTAAGAGCAATGTAAGTATTAAAGCTATTTCCAGGCATTCTCCAGCCACAAACAAAGAAACAGATTTCCATTATCAGAAAGACAATGAGTTCTAGGTCTTGGCAACAAAAAAGTTTTACAGCCTCCTGCGTTCACCAATACATCATAGACTTGTAATGCTTGGGACTGTTCTTGCAACAAATGGGAATTTTTACAATGCTCCTTGAATTCTCAAGATTTGGTAAGAGGAGGTCTTAGCAGTAACATCAAACTGCTTGCACTACGTGGTCCTGTTTGACTACTAGGAATTAGACAGAGATTGTGGTTTACCTTGAAAGGAACTGTAGAGAATCAGACTGCAGCCATGGTTTTCCACAGCTGTGTCAGCCTCCCAGCAAACCACAACAGGACTAGAAGCCAACAACTGACTCTACACCAGTTCCCCAGTTGACAAAGAGGCTGACCAAGTCGCCATTAAATTTTTCTCTGGGTGATCAAAGAACTGGTAGACATGCAGGTTAAGAATCAGATTGCAGGCTCAGTTGCCAAATTTGCAATTAGGAGAAAATGCAGCAAGAGCTTTATGTATGATGCAAGTATGTATTCTGGAGTCCCTCTGTGGTCTGTTAAAATGCCAGTTGGCCTATGTTGCAGTTTTTCAAGGGGAAACAGTCTGAAGTTATAATGAAGCTAGTGCCCATTTCTGCTATAGGAACTTTAAATTCAAGAAAGTAAAGGCACATAGCTAAAAGGTAATTTAAAAGAGGATTTTTGACTGAATAAGACTGAGTTCCCATTATTTAATATGATGTTTCCACTATGCCAAGGTGAAACATGTTTTATGGCAAGATGGAAAATTTGTCATGTCCCCTAGGGCAGTAAGTACATGCAGATTGCACTGAACAGGAATACAAGCCAACTGTCCACCACTCTGCAGGCAAACAGAAAATCTATGCATGGATTAATTGGGTTGTTCCTCTTCCCCTTTGGAACATCTGATAATGGGCTAGATCATATTGTATCACTGTAAGGAGGAAATCTGCTCTGACATAATCAGTCCCTGACAACCTTCTTATCACCAAATCCAGAATGGTTTATCCTATGCTTTGTAGGCTACTGTAATAGGTCATTGTATGAGCAAAGAGGTAACAACTCATCCCTGTTTTTGAAAAAAGAGTATCTAGCAATACATACCTGTATCTAAAATTTTTCATCTACACCTCCTCAGTGTCTCAATTCCCTCCTCTACACCTGCCTTATTCATAGTCTACATTACAAGTCACCATAGAATTTGCAAGACGTGACTACAGACACCTTAATACCTTATTTGATTGCCTTATACCCCAATTGACGGCATAAGCTGAGCTTTTCAGACAAGAGAATCTTTGTGGTGCCAGCGTATTCTGGGATTCCTCATGATGAATGAAGGAGGATTTAGATCATGGTTTGTGTTTGCCTCAAAGACAGATTCATCATTGTCCCACACACCCGAATCTGAACATAAGGAAAAAGCACCCTAGAGTCCAATAGCAAAATAAAGCCTTTAAAAATTCTGATATTACCACACCTTACCTACAGATTAACTTCCAAAATCTTTCTTCTGCAAATGGAATACCAAATAAGTGGAGACGTGGAAAGGAAAGAGAATTTTGATAAATTTTATCTCAATTCTATTTGGTGCAAACATAATAGACAAATCACAATAACATAATAAACAATAACATAATCACAATAACATAATAAACAAATCACAAACCAATGAAAACACAAAGGATTTAAGTTCTGGGTCACTTTCAGAACACAGACAAGACAAACTTTTTTGTAGTATCACTCACACAAAAAGAGGAGTAAAATTATATTAGACCAGGCATTCTAAGAGCCAGATTTGTTGATTAGGTTCTTTTTTCTTCTTTGAGAAGAGGAAACAACTACAAAAAGTTTACAGGACAAAGCAGTAATTGTTTAAACATTCCACCTTGTATGAACATGCCTTTTTAGTCTGCAAATATCTATATAAAGGTATAGGAAGAAAGTCTGTTCTGACATTTGTTAGAGAACTACACCCAAAATACTTGTAGTGGGTAGTCCCGAATTTCCAGTAAGCTGTCTTTTGCATGGTAGATGCACATGATTTCATAAAACCCTAAAAACCAAAAAAAGTAAGTTACTATTTAATTAATAGCATAATATAATTTCAAACTGTTTGAGGGCTATACTAGAAAGAACAAAGCAGACCTATGGAGTTATGCAACCTCTCCCCACCCCTGCCCACAATTCCTCATAAACACCTCTAATTCTTGCCTTTGGGGTCTCTATAGACAGAAAGATTTCTGATAGTTAGAAGTAGCTGGATACATGAAAAAGCAAGCCAATTTTGTTTGTAATAACACATGTTCTTCCATTTTATGCTTATTCAGAAGTCTGTGTGTGTTAAGTCTACTAACAATACCCTGATAAATAAATCTCAGGGATCATCTTGCTTTTGGGTGCTTGGAGAACTGACCAGGCTGTAGTCAGCACAAGCCTTGATGACAAGACAAAGACTTGACATTCTCTCTCAAGTCAGAGGGGAGACAGATCCAAGGGGAGACACATCCAAGCCTGGAGCATCAGAATAAATGAATTAGTTATACGGTCAGAGGTGTGACAAGTCAATTGATTTTGGAGAGAAGGAAGAGAAAACATGAAGCTGTGCTGCCCACTGAAATATGGTCTCCATCAGAATCTGGAACCAAAACTACGATCCCAATGTTTATGCTGAACAAGTGGCTGTGAAACACGCTGACCACATTAACCCTGCTGTACATTTCTCTCCTAGCAGATGGCCACACATGGGGCATCAGACCAGCACATTTGCCCCCCCTTTCATCTAAACTATATGCATGTTCTGCACTACAGATGGAGTCCTTCATGTCTGTGTGCCTTTCTACTACGTCACCTGCACTTAGCACTCAGACTTATTCTCTGATTAGTAGTTGCACTATCAAGTTTGAAGTAAACTCACTTTTACAAGCAATGAATTATATAGATCATGTGATTAGATACTCCCTAGGCATACACAAAGGATATGTGAATTTGTTGTAGCATTTTTCAGTATATACAAGATTAACTTTATTCCATTCAGGAAATCAGTATCAAGACTCTGGAGTATTGCTACAGGAGGCAAGAGTCTTTAAGGTCTGCCAGCATTAGCAGCTTCTATTACCTTCCAATTGTTTCATTTCCAGAACAGCCTTACACTGTTTAGTTTCTCTGCTTATTTAAAAGGATTTGCATTGAGGCTCCCTAGTGGCCTTCCCTCCCTCTTCTGATGCAACCCAAGTAAACCTGACAGGGGAAAACTAAACCAAACCAACCAACCCAACCCCCACAATGAAGGCACTGCTGTCCTGGGACAATGCACCTTTGGTATTAGAGCCTGCCTGGACAGCAGCACAGGACAATCTGAACAAAGGTTATTAGAAAATATGTAACTGGCAGGTTCTGCTCACACAGTGTCCCCAGCTTTTCACAGACTTTAAAAGTAGGCATATAAAGCATAAAACCAGCCCCACCAAATGACACACACAATATAAGCAAATACAAGGGAGCAGAAGAGCCCGTATCATAGCTTGCTTCACACTACCAGCAAGGACATCTTTCCTGCTGTGCAAAAGAAAAGGTTGCATTTAGGATTTCAGGTGAACTACAAATTAAGACTAATCCAATTGGAAGACAAAGGCTTCGGTTTGGCACTTAATAATACAACACAGTGTCAGGTACAAACGTGATAAGTCTAACCAAGAAAGTTTCTTAACTGTAGGGAAAACCTCGCTTAAAGAGGGAGTACTCAATGTACAGGTTAAAAATTGTTATTGGTATCTACTTTTTCCCTTCAGTACATTCTTTCACCACATAGAATAAGTCCCATCTCCCCTGCTCTACTAGCAGTCCCAAACAATCATCATCCTGTCAAGCAATTTATCTGCTACTAGTACACAAAGTAGCAATCAATACTGCAAAGAAAAGGTACCAGCTTATTTCTCAGTGTAGTCCAAGGCTGTATCTCTTACCAAGACCAATAAGTAGGGTCTCTTCCTTAAGCCCAGTTATCTCACCTGATCAAGATGAAAACAGTCCTATTTTTCTCCCTGGCACTTTACAAGGTGGGCTGGGACCATCGCCCACCTTCGTTCTTATGTCAGTTGGCTTTGTTAAAAAGGATAAATAATGACATGAAAATTCTGCTAGAGAATAAAATTTATCTACTTCCTGAATAGTCACTTTTTTTGGAAAACCGTATGTGGTGCTAAGCAGTGTCCATAACGGGAAATTCATCCAGAAGACATGAGCTTATCCTTTTCTGCCTCAACAGGCGCACTAAGAACCTCCTTGCCTCTGTTAGAGCACATTCTCAAAACAGTTTCATGTAACAAAAAAATATTTTATGACAATTTCAAGCATGTATTCTGTTGTCCGTTATTTTCACATTACAGTAGTAAGTCAATTATAGCCAATATTAACCTCACCACGATATCTTAAATATATCCCACCTCACAAAAGACAATCAACAATATAAGGAAAACTGCCTTGAAAAGTAACTGGAGAGGATATCTGTTAGTACCAGCCAGATCCAAAATAACATTTATGATAGGTTTTCAACAGCCACACACTCCCAGCAGAATCGGAACCCTGAAGCTTTCTCTCTTTTTGCAATGCGACACCAATTAATGTATCAAAGCAGTTTGGCACACAGCAGTCCCCACCCACCACACAAACAACTCTACATCAGAATTTCCCTATCATTAACCTCCTTCAGTTTACATAAGGAGCAAACAACCCCAAGCACAGCCCAAAAGAGCACTGCTAAGAGGTTCTGCTGGGAAGGGCTGATCACCACAGCAGGGAACCCTGTCACAAAGGTGACCACAACAGCTTTCTGCCTTAGACACGCTGGTGCCATGGGCCAGCTACTCAAACCACAAAAGAGTCACCCAACCAAACTCCACAACTTCACAGACAGATATATTTCTGCTCATATTACTGTCTCGAGAAAAGGCTCAAAGTTAAGTTAATTCTGAGCTATGCATTTGTAAAAGGAGTTGAGGGTTACGTTGAAGCTACTGCCAGGACATTCAGTTATGTACGTAGCCGACTCATTTTGTTCAGTGCTGGAGAAACATATATCAGAGATTCCTGGACAGGAATGATGACAACAAAAGCAAAATAATTAAGTTGGCAATGTGCTGAAAAACAGCTTCTAGTCTTGACAAGCTGTCACCTGACTCGTTTTATGCCTTTGCCTCATCCACAGCAACACTGCCATTGAGTGAACTGCTGCAGCTCCTAGGGTAAGGAAGCAAAGAGAGGCATCTTCTTGCACTAGGAATAAAAAAGCATACTATGTGTTTTGCTTTCCATGCATCACACCCTCTTGTCATCTGAGATTTCTTCATCATCCTTTTGCCAAAGAGAACATCAGTATCCTCTTTCCTTTGAGACAAACCTGAGCAGAGGTGAAGGAGGAAGCAGACATGCTGTTCCCAAAGCAGTGCTGTACCTAAGCGTAATCATGCTGATCCAGACCAACACAAAAGGAGCCATAAGATGGGGAAACACCTATTACAACCCTCAACAAACCAAGAATTAAAGCAGACTACCTTAAGTAGGCTGCATGAGCCAGCCTAATCAGAGCAGTTTTATTAGATTAGCAATATTAGGAACTGTTCACAGGGAAGAGCCTATCAGGTGATTTGTAAAATTCCACTAGGAAGTGGCTCAAAGAGGATTTTGTCACGTTACCAATTTGCCCATGCTCCAAGAACTTGGCACAGATGATTAGAACACCCTTCAAACCTCAGAATTTCTTCTGGAGAGGAAAAAAACATCACATTGAAAGACTACCATTATATACACATATAAATAACACACTATCTGATGTTTGTATGATGACAGTTGATCCCATCTTTTGGAATTTTCCAGCAGTGCAAGGCTATAGAATCCAAACTAAAATATTGCATCTCCTTGGCTGGAGATATAATTCAAGTAGTGTTTTAATATATAAGATGTGAAAAGCAAGCTCCATGTGCCATACCATAATTAAGCAGAAAAATCCATTTCATATGTAAGCTTCCAGCTTCTCAGAAGTTATAATATTTAGAGACCAGAAGAGACTTTTTTATTGTAGCAGCAAACATGCTGATTATAGGCTGCTACAACCTACAGTCTCTTCCATTTTCCACCACACCCTCTTGAACCAGAATTATAAATGGCAAAAGTAAAGCTACAGGGACAAAAATACTTGCTGACAGTCCTTTCAGACCACTACTGAGAGTGGTTTTTTTGAATTTCTGTTCCAAGAAGGGTTCCTTTCCCTAGATGCTGTTTTCAAACTCTCATCTACAATTACTTATCCTGAATGCTTTCAGACCTGGCACTGATGTAACATTCCAAGACTAAAAACAGTGGTTTTCTACCTTCAGTAAATAAAATGCCTATTCTGTTCCAGAAAAGTCAGTTGACTGCTTTTTGAAGCAGAAGACAAAACTGTGTAGTGAAAATATTTACTTAGGTTGCATTAAGATGGGTGCAGGAACTTGGAATAGTGCCTGTAATGATTTTACCTTCAGCAAAGCAAATGCTTTGAGAGGAAAAGTCTTTTTAACAAGGAGAAGCTACTAGTCGACACTTTATTGCTCTTAAAAGAAGCAAGTAGAATAACTCAACAAAATGCTGACCACAAAGAACCTCAGGGCTGCACAAGCGTACTCAGCAAAAAGAATGCTGCTCTTAGGGCAAGAGGCAGGCTGCCTTTTCCTTTGCACGATATAGGCTATGCCTACGCCAAGGACATTTATCAAAAAATCTCTCTCAGGAGCAAAGAAGCATCAGAGATGCATCATGTTTGGAATAATTTCAAAACATTTAAATTGGAAATACGTTACTTCATGAGGAACATCACAATGAGAAGGAATCTTAAGAGCAGATTACCAAATCAGTGAGAGAAAAACCTGCCTTCACTGAAACCTGTAAAAATTTGTTTCTGTTATAGCACTTGGAGTTCTCAGCACCTCAGGCTCTATTTTTCATTATTTGTCCACATATCATTCTGTGTACCTTGTCATGGATAATTTCCTTCACACTGGAAAAAAAAAAAAAACAATGCCTACAAAATCCTCTTTCTTGAGCAGGCAGATATCTCTATCAGCTGAAGCAACTATTTGACTGCTATTTATACCTGTGTAGATAGACAGCTTTCTCAGAGCCATCTGGGAAACACTACTTTCCATGCATGCATTTCTAGTCATGGCAGTTACCCTAATAGTAGCTCCAGTAAAACCTCCCAGCGCATAAAACGCTCAAGAATAACAACACAGTGCTCCATCCGTGACAGCACAAAGAAATTAGGGAGCAATTTTCTGCTTTATCCATGGATTGCAAGGACTTTTCTTGGCAATGGGACATAGTGTTGGTACTTTTTCTGGACTGCAGCTCCAAATATTTAAGGTACAACTTCAGCATTCAGACATATTTGCTGACTGCAACCATATTTTGGTTTGTTGGGCATGCTTGCACTCTTTTTGAGCCAAGTTGCTCACTTACTATGCATTAGTCCAGTCTGTAGTGGTTTTGACACTTGCAAACTGAATCCTCTTCTGAGGAAATCAAGGCAGATGTGTATCCAGGCAGATGGGTACAGGGTGCTCTTGGCCCCTTAGGGAATTGCAAAGGTCCATAACAATTTTGGCCAGTAATTAATCATTTGTGTGGTAGACGTATTTCGTCCAGAGACTACGGTAAATCTAGTCCAGAGTAAAAAAATCTCCAAACTACATATACTAAGGAATATGGGGCCCTCAGCAACAACTGTTTTAATCTACTCCTGAGTAACACAGTACAGGAACTGTGTAGGTCTTCCCAGGACAAGCAGGGTGCTAGATCCCTTACCTGACTCTCTCTTCTTCAGTTCTTTTAAGCTCTGCATCCCGTTGCAGCACCTTCATTATTGCCTCTTGTTCCTCCTCTGTTAGGAAGCTTAGGTCAATCATCTTGTTTTGTGTGTAGAGCTGGTAAAGCGACTGGGAAAATCTCGGATCCTGCTGAGGACAGTCTTGTAGCCTGCTTTAAAGTTCTAGAAGTCTTTTTCAGCAGGCACTGACAAACCTGGACCAGGTTACAGTCAGTGGTTTAAAGAGTCACAAAGGTTGCTTTCTTGCGTGTTTCCCTAGATGAGACGCTTCTTGGGAGAGTGTTGCATTCCTGCTTGCCATCACAATAATGTCTTCTCAGTTTGTCCTCTCAGCTCTGCTTCCTGGAGTAACAGTTCATTGACCCAGCATATCCAGTGTTTGAGAACAAACAAAACATTCCCTAAAAAAGAGACAAGGAAGAACAAGTTGCAATATCAGGGATCAGGGAAATAGATTATGTATGCATTTTAAATTAAAAGAAACAAGTTTTTCAGTGTGATTAAATGACTTTATGAAGTTCAAATGGTCACTTCAAGTCAAACCTGTTTTACAGGCCTCTTGAACAAGGTGGCCATGAAAATATATTCCTCCCCAACATGACAACTCACACCCTAAAATACAGAAACGAGTGTCATACAATTGGTACACTTTTATTACACAAGTATGTTTTAAATCACCCTTACAGTTAGCAGAACAATTTGAAGGAAAGGGGAGATAACCACCCCTGCAAAATAAGTACAGAGCACTTATCACAAGGATTTAAAGGAAGTGAAAAAAAGGCCAAATCACTGTTCTACAGACCATATGGAATAAATGTGAAATAATTCATACATAACCATATTGAGTATGTGTAATTACAAGTTATGTGGTAACATGAACCTCACTGCTTTATACAAGCTAAACTGCATTTACAAGTAGTAATTTGAAATACTGTTTTGTCTCTGCTTCATAGGTCATGGTTTCAGAGGAGTATCCACTTAGAAATAATTCCAACTGTCGAAGACAAAAACCTCTTCTTCAAAAAAACCCTTAAAGAATGGAGAGAGTGGCATAGGGAGTAGTTAGTTCTGTCTGTGGTAGGGCATATTAGTGCCTCAGGATTACAGAGATGTGAATGTGAAAGCCTGAGAAAAAAGAAATAAATAGCTCAAATTAATGCTCAGAAGCATGCCTAGTGCCAAACCTGGTGAGAGACAGAAGAGAAGCAGATGTTTTCACTGGACATGTCTCTGTACCAGGCAGCTCCATCACAGCCCTTCAGGGTTGTGGGTGTCTTCCTTTGGCCCATCACTAACACTGTGATGTGGCTGACAGGATGCTGACCTCATATCGATCTACCGAGCACTTCAATCGTGCAATGAGTCACTGCAATTGCTCCCCTGGCCACAAGAGTGCAACCAGGCCATTAAAAGAAGATATTGACACTGGCAGGACTCAAAGGGAAACTTCATTCTGAAAAGAAGAGCATTTCTTTTAGATTTGGTAGGGACCTGTAGACACATTACTGATTATCCCCACAACTCCAATGCCCAACCACCTTCTGCATGTTTTTGTTTGGCTGCCATATTTTTCTCTATGATTCTCATTGTGATTTTGTTGCGTGAGGTTGATACAACAGCATCTCAAACAACCTGCCATCTGTAACATAATTTGCATTTAGAAAATTATGGGTTTGTTATTAGGCAAAAGTGAAAAGTGCTTCCTATAGGGCTATCAACAAGTATAACAATCCTAAATTTGTTGAGTATCTACAACAGTGCTCCTTCAGCTTAGGAACAGGTATGGATATTGGTTTCAATTGTCATGTGGAAGCTTTCTACATCATCTGACACAGCAAGCAGCATCCACACTGCTAACTCAAAGCCCTGGATGCTGGTTGAATGGCAAGTGCCCAGCCAACAGGCACAGAAGCTCACATTGCAACTACAAACCCTGGACAGCTGTGAACTGGAATAATTAGATATTTTGCTTTGTTTCTTGCCCAAGATCAGTCAAGTCTGCAAGAAAGCTGTTGCAGGGAATAATATCTTACCACATCTTTGGTCTTTTTTGTTTAAAGAAGACTGAGGGAAGATGTGTTATATCGTCTTATTATATCAATTTAAAAATCTAAAGGAAAGAGTTGGACAGCTTTTACAAAAACACCTGCAGACTTCACTGACATCTCTCAGCACTCAAATCAATAAAACTAGTGGAAATAGAGGTTCAGTCCTCCCCATCTGAACAGTTTGCAAGGGCACATCCAAACAGGCTGTGAGAGCTCACAGCAAGCAGCACTGCTACTGAACTTCCCAGACACAATCATTCTGTACAGCAGTTTCTTCAGCTAGGGTTGAGCCCCTACTTTGTTTTCAATCAGAGTCAAGATAGCAAGATACCACTCACCCTGGCAGGCTCTTAACCCATGATTCCACAGTTCTTCATAAACAAGAAAACATCTTTCTGTGTGTGTGGTGCATGGCCAATATCATGAGATTGTCTGATACAAGTAACTGCAAGGCTGACTTTCTGCGAAAGATTATCAGCACTGATTCCAAACACAGATGGTAAGAACTGCTAGCTTAGAGTATAGAATCTGTTATAAAATCAGTGTCTTCTCCCTGTTCAATTCACACTCTAACACCATCCCAGCCTCAATTATTTTGATTTCTTTTGACATTTTCTTCCTCTTAAAAACCCCTATACCTGTCAGGAAGAACTGAAAGGTTTGAACAGTTTGTTTGGTGGCACTGCAAGTTCAATAGCAAGTATTTTTTTGTCAGGAAAGTTTTCAGACCTAAGCTTCAAACAAGACTGAAAGACCCTTATCAAACTGATCATGGAAATTGATACCACAGTGACTGACTTCCGAAGCAGGGTTCTCATGTACTATGTATAACACTTTTGAGTCATGGCATATTTGGCGTGATTTTTTTCTTAATCATTAAATTCAGGTAAAAACACACAAAAAATTCCTCCCTTTAATGAAAGGCTCACAGTAATCAACAGGAATCTGAAATTATGCTTTATCCAACTCATGCATGAAAGTTTCTATGTTTTGGCAGCAAAAGAAACAGAAAGGTAACTCAAAATATAGTTTTGCCCACACACACTCAAGCTGCTCCTGGTTTCCAAGTGGTTTAGGTCGGGCACTCATCCAAAAATTTTATCTTGTAAAATTTCTCAGAACCTCTCAGACAGCTGTACATCTCAATTGCTTTAAGTCAGAATTCACATTTTTCTAAAACAAGAACCACAAAAGAAAGACGACTTTGTCTACAAACCAATTAACCCTACAGAGAGCTCTGCTTACCACCACACACTGCTTTCCCCCAAATACAAAAGAGTAATGTTAATTTGAATACTGTATTCCGAACACTATGGGACCCTACATTAAGAGGTACTACAATAACAGTTTAGGTTTCCAAGTTTTTACTCAGTGTATACCTAAGGGATGCAATGAGGGAGGCAAGGAAAAGGCTGGAGTAGTTTGTCATGGCTGACACTAAGTTTACCAACAGAGTCAGAAAACAAACAGCAAAATCCCAGAGTCAGCTGTTTCATTCAAACCAACCAGATCTCCTTTTGCATGCAGAAACCTCATAATGTCCTAAATTTACATTGCAAAACTACTTTTCAAGTACTCTTTGTAGAATAGATCTAAGCTGCTAAAGCTTTGATCCAGAGAATCTGTCTTGCAGCCAATGCCTTCTAACGAGAGGAAGAAGGTGACAGCCAATCCTACTTCTGGCTGCTTCACATAGCTCTCTGTGCCAACTCCTTCAGCTGAACAACTACCCTGAAGGCCTGGCTGATCAGCGACTGCTATCAGCACACATCTTCATCCCAGAAAGCATCCACTTACAAGTAACCTACTGGCTCTTAAAAATAAGAGGGTTTGGATTTACATACTTGAAAGCTACAAATTTGTCTAACTATATTTCTCCACTGCTAGAACATAGCAGCACCAGCAACTAGGATGAGTTGGAAGTCCACACATAAGGCAACAGGAAGCTGAGGAAGACAGATAAATGCAATTGTGCACTACAACAATTTGCATGTGCAGAGGAACTCATTCTCAAAAGTAACCAACTTTGGCCCACACCCATGCTCAGGAAATAATAGACCTTTATTTTGAAGCAGGGAAGCCAAGAAGAATACTAAGAACAATATAAGCCCTGGAGAACTGGCCCCTATGATCCTGGGAAGTGACATTAGGCAGTAACAGTACCTCTGACTGTGAGCCCCACAAGCTACAGCTTTGCAGCAACAACAAACAAATCAGTCTCCTGAACAAATTTCATTCTCCAGTGATATTTAAGCAGTACAGTCACAGGTAGATTAGCACCAGCCTAGGCTTAGAGATAATTTTTTTGTAAATACATGAGGCAAATCCCATGAAGGCAGAACAGCTAATTAAGCTAAACACCACTGTTGGCACAAGCACAAGTGGTCATGAACATATTTGCTCAGAAGATCAGAGGATTATGGATTTCATTTTGAGCTGTGGAGAAAGAAAAGCTATTAACTTTGAAGACGGACTTAAGTCACTATTCACGGGAGTTTTAAAAGCTGTTGCCTGCAATGATCAGGACAAGAATTTAAGCACAAGAAGGCCTGTTGTCATTCTTATTCTTGAAGAGGCAGAAAGGAAAAGATCACCCAGTGAGATATGTATATCTGCAGCCAATCCAGCTGCTCTTACAAGAGGTGCTAGCAGAATATTTTCAATTATAATAGCAGAGTATACATAGCATATCATATTACCAACAGTCCCAGAGATTAATTTTGAAAAGAGTGTTTGCTTACATGTATGTTTAGTCAGTGGGAGGTAGAGAAGTTCTTATCTAGCTAGTTTTGAAGAGTATTGGTAGAACAAGGACTTTTGCAGAAGTGAGGGATATCTATTTTAAGAGCAGTTTCAGTGTTGCCTTATTAATACAGCAGTGTTTCATTTTATTGCAATAATAAGCCTATTTGTTCTCCTATGCAGTATTTCTTACAACATGGTTAAGGGAAACAATAGGACCAGATAACTGCTCCAAACAGCCACAAAGGGGAAAATACTAAAAGTTACATACAAGCTTTGCTCACACCTTACCCTTTTTCAACAGTATCAAAATAATCCTTGCTGGTTTTAACCTGTAAAATAGTTGCAGTTTCAAGATACTTTCACTGATAGCCTTATATAATGGTGTTCAACCAACTGAAAGAGGAAGAAGTTCAGCTGGAGTAAAACAAGCACTTCAGAAAAATTCTCATTTTCCCCTGGAACTTCTGATTTGTTGGTCCACGTGACTCTACCTGTAGTTTAATTTTATTCTTATTTGGTAAGACATTAAGACCTTCATCACTTTGAAGACTATAAAGGCAAATTATTCTGAAGAAGAGTTAATAACAGAGAGGATAAAAGTTAACAACTTAATATTGGAATAGAAAAGAATAATTTGCTTTGGTTGTGGCCTAATCCCTCTAATCACATATGGCAGCTTGCCATTTCTTTCACAGGGCTTGGATATTGGCAGCACTGCCTAAGAATGTAAATCTCTATACCTGTTATGGTGTAAAACCATTAGGCCAGAGCTATTAAGAGGATGTGGTCTCTGGAAAAAGAGGCTCATAAATTAAAGAGAAGTCTCAGGAAAACACACCTAAACAGTACTTCTCCCTGTGACCACTGTCAGACTAACTCTAGATGTCATGCCATTTATCTCACATTGCAATAAGTATAAACCTACTGAAAAAAGTAATTTGAAGAATTTTCAAAATTACAAAAATTCCACCAAGTTATTGATACTAACATCAGCATATTTTCAAATCTAATTGTATTTCCTTGCACATTGTACCATTCGTACTTGGCTGTGGTTTAATCCCAGTAGGCACACTGCTTGAATTAGTAAGTTTGTTTGAAAGAACTTAATTCTTCTAGCTAATTCTATTCATTAAGAATTACAAAACGAAGAATATCTTCTCAGCATAATGGACTTGAAATATAATAATGAAGGTGACTCAGTCCTGTAGATCTCTGAAGGCAGAGCACTGTCAGTTGTGTAACAATTATTCTCGTCTCCATTTAGCAGAAGTGTGAGGCACATAGGACTCAAGCTCCCATTGCTACTTTCTCATTCTTCGTGTCAACACTGGCATTAAACTCAGGCAGGGGACTGTCTGAGGGACAGTTTTTAATTCTTATTTGATAATAGATTTAAGCAAAATACTAAAACCTTTAGAGAGATCAGAAGCAAACCAATTACTTGGTGAGAAGCATCTCCTGACCCTACATATCTGATACATTTCTGAATGTTTTCCGAATATAAATACAAGACAGATTCAAATTCTAGCAAGGAAGTCACACTAGAAACAGCCAAAACATTGCCCCACCTTTCCCTTTCAAAAAAAGATACCAGCAACAAGCGACCCTGAAACTCATAATGCAAATAACTGACTAATTTCTTAAGAAGGTTTTGTTAAGAAGCCATGACCTTCCTTTCATTTTACAGGAAAGAAGTGCTTACCCTCTTCTTCTGGAGACTTGCCATCTTAAACATACAGATTCAGCATGGAAGATAACAATGAGAATGGGACAACAGGACCTCCATGAGTTATCAAAGTTTAGATACTGAAGACTTAGGGGAACTGACTTCTACCCTCCTTCCTTGTTCTCCAGCAAGCACTGGCTACATTTTAGCTAGAATTCTGTATTATTGTAGGAGTGGTACTATTAGAGAATGGAAGTGTGCAAAACAGTGTGACTAATTATCAAGTATTTCCTATCAGTGGCTACTGGGAAGTGACACACTTCCTGCACTTTGTTAAGATATTCTTTCTTATGTGAAAACGAACTGAGCTGCAATTTACAGTCACTGGGCAGTTCTGACTCTTTCTTAGGGCAGACAAATCCAACAAAAGGGCTTATTAAGGGGCTAGTAGCACTGATGAGAAGAACTCTATGTTACAAAGAGCAGACAAGGATTTGTATTCAAATACTTGGAGTAATGCTAAACTGAGCTGACAGTAAGACAGTTTGTAGAGCAGTTCCAGTCCTAAACACCAACTGGAAAACTGAAGCATACAGTTTCTGAAGAAATCTTTTCAAAGTTTTATTTCAAAGTCCATGGACATGATTTCTCAGATAATTTTAACTCATTATGGAAATCCTTTAGTCAGTACCTGTTGCATCTCTGTCACTTTGAGAGTCTCGCTCTTACTCCTCATTTGAGTTGACATGATGAGTTAGTTGAGCAAGGACAGCTACCATCACTGGCAGACTGATTTTCCTCCACTGCTTTTGTAGAACTGGGAATCTGTGGGTTAACAGGTTGCTCCTTCCATGTACCACTTGGATCTTCTCTAAAGCACTGTCAAAAGCCAACTGCTCAGGTCACTGTTAGTAGCACATTGCCTCTGCAGGAGAATGCACAATACAGCTTCGTGGTACATATTAAGCATAAAATTGCCTAGTCCGGACAGCAACATTTTACATCATCTTTGCTTTCTCTGACAGAGGCCACCGATCTCAACTTCCTCAGAGCACCTTTGCCTGCAGCCCAACAGAAATTTGGGATCACACAGAACATTGTAAAAGGCACTCCATCTTCTCAGACAATTAACTGCATAAGTACCTATGGGAATCAAAAGAATCTGTAACTCACCTGAACCACACTAATTTGTCAATGCCACCTCCCTGCTTTTCAGCTACCAGCCTTGTTCTTGTAACTACAGCTCTAATTGATTACTACTGTGGACAAAGAGCCAGCAAACAGAACAAGCCCTTTGTCTGTCCTTTCTCACAGGATGACTGGCTAACCACCCACTTTAGACACTCACTCGTGCAAGTTTTGAAGGTTAAAATTACCTACCTAATAAATTACATAATCTCAGGGATACTAAGAAAGTTTGCTCCAATTAATCAGGTCCTTGCTACCATAACTGAAGCATACACCTACTTGAAAACAGGACCTCACACAATTGCCAGCACAAATCAGGTACTAGAGGAAAGAAAATATCCTTTAGGAGTCCTGCAGTCACCGAAACAATAAGTGAGTGAAAGAACGAGTTGCAAAAAAATGCAACTTACCTTACTTCGCAGGTAAGTTAAAAATCAAAATGGTTAAAAAAGTTAGCATTCAGAATGGTTAAAAAAGGTAGCATGCAGTCTGCATACAGACCAGTCAGAATCAGGTCTCTTCTCAGTAACCAAAATTAACTTAAACTTTGCAATGGAGTTTTTATTTCAGGGTTATTGGGTTTATGTTTACTTGTTTTGTTATCTTTTTTTTTAGTAGATACATTTAAAAAAGCTCACAATAGCTCCCTATTTAGAGGAAAATAACTTGTCCTCCCAAGCATAGTGTTTTAACAGATAGCCCCACAACATGAAAATTTTGTATACTATTGGGGTCATTCTGGCTAAGTTGAAACCAGCCAGTAGCAATGTTAGTCCTCCTTAATACTGAAGTTGAATTGCAAGAATAACAGGAAGCCTATCAGCCATGAAAACTTCACTCATGAGATTGTTTGCACTGATGGGCTGGGCTGTATCATGCAAAATTTTCTTCTCTCTGACTGGTACCAGTTTCCCCGAACACTTATGGCCAGATGCAAACAGAGAACTCTGACACTGAAACATGAGGTGTGCTATGATGAAAGGAAGATAAAAGGCCATGGCAAGAGCTAAACCAGGCTGCCACTCATGAAAAGCATGAAGCAGGGAACAGTTTCTGGAGCAGCCTTCAGTTGCACTGGATGAGGTGAGGTGTCAATTTGCACTGCTTGAAAAGGGTTTGCCCAACAAATGCTGCTGAATAGCACAGGACTAGGAAAGAAGGAGCAAAAGACTGTGACAGGAATTGTTTCTCATACATAGGCAGCTAAATCAGAAGTTTAAAGTTTGTGAGGCTGGGCTTTGCAGTATCAGGCCTGTCCCTGAACAGGTATTTAGTCTTGCAGGAGTGGCTCATTCTTGATGAACATAGCTATGCAAGGTGTTAGCTCACTTGCCCAATAGCTACAGCTACATACCCAGGAAGCAGCCAAATCCAGAGCCCCCATGACCACTTAACCCAAGAAGATTCAAATGCACATCCCCTTGTTCACCAAAATACATGATAATCTCTGAAAGGTTTGCTTGGTTCTCTCTTGACCCTTCCTAGGCCTGAACTACCAAGGATTAAACCCCAGAGAATCATTATTAAAGTGATATCACAACCTTGCAGGCAGAAACAGGAAGCCAGGTACACTTTCAGTCAGGCCACTATAGAGAAAAAAAAAAATAAATCAAGGTCTCTCCTAACTTCCCTCCTCATCCAGACAGACCCACATACATGGCTATAGAGCAGTCCAGTTCTAATAGAGCAGAGGGAACAGAAGAGTAACCTGAGGGTATTCATTTTTAATTCAAGTCTCTTAACCTCCAGAGAAGTAATGTAATCACTATGAAGCAAGGTAAAATTAATGACATTTACACTAACATAAGTTATCCCAGGATAAAAAAACAAGTTATGTGGGCAGAACCAGAACAGAAGGTTAAGGGCTTGCTACTTCTGCTTGTTTGACAGATTTACCTAGGACTTAGTTACATACCTTTTGCTTACAGTGCTTCAAGTGCAATTACAGAGGGTTTTTGGACCTCACCCTTAATTTTTCATAACAGATGCTCTATTTTTAAATACTATTTTTAAACCACATTAGCCATTTAAATTAATTAGAGAAGAAAAGCATAGTGGCAGATCTTAACATTTACAAGCTAATGGTATAGAAACCATTTCTAACCCAGGCATTCTAGAATACACTGATCTAGTTCTGGAGCTCTAGCTACATGGCTGAAATCACACAGTCTGACTGTAGTCCATCCAGCCCGTACTGCGCTAAATCTCTGTCAGTTTACCAGTCAGCCAGAATCAGACACTGGGCAGGAAATTTCATACCGAATTTACCAATATTGTTAGACGCTTTTGCAGAACAAAAACATTTTGCAGTGAATCTAGGGTATTGTTCTGCTAATTGCTCCACAGATAGGAATCCCCTTTCTTCTTAACTTTCTTTTTATTTATACTCAAACACATTTAGAGAGAGATGAAATGCAAAATTTCCTTGACTGGGACAGAGAAATAGAAAAAAAATACTTTTAGAAGATTTATACTGCAGAGAAAAAGAAACCAAGATGTAAAGGGAAAAAATGGGATCATAGCATGGTTTGGGTTGGAAGACACCTTAAAAATCATCTAGATCCAGCTCCCCTGCTATGGACAGGGACACCTTCCACTAGTCCAGGTTACTCAGAGCCACATCCAGCCTGGCTTTGAACACTTTCAGGGATGGGGAGTCCGCAGCCTCTCTGGGCAACAAATTGTTAAGTTGCTTATTAATTCGATGTATAGGCACAGGACATTGAGGGGGTTTCGCGTCAAAAACAGTCTGGCATTATCATCCAGAAAAGGAGCTATAAAATAAAGAAGGGAAAGAAGAATTCTTTTCCTCCTCCTCACATGTACATTACATCTCTTCCCTTTGTCCCTCTTGATGCAATAAGCAGAGTCAAATTACATATAGCAAGGAAACTTTATAACATGAAGTAAGAATCTAGCACAGCCAGTTGCTGTACCCTGATGAATTGGAATGACTCCCTATCACAAGAATGAATGATGAATAAGTCAGCTGAAATCAGCTGTCACTCTCAAGTTATGCTCAAATAAGTTAAGAAAATGGAGACTGCTGATACAGCAAATGCAACATCACTGGTTTGACATACACATTTTGATATAAGTGTTTTGGAATTGGAAGACCAAATTACAGAGCCTCCTTAAATTGACTTCTAATCAGCCTAAATAAGCTGATTTTAAAATGCAACAGGTGATAGATTTCAAGCATCAGAAAGGTACCTATTACTTTTAGCAGTCATCAATTCTGGGTGAAAAGCACTTTTTGTGCAGAGAAAAAATTCTTTAAAACAAGTCACTCTTGAATAAGGAGTGACTTCCAAAGGATAGGAGCATCACTTTTAATTAAACAAAAAGAGAATTAAACATTTCTTTCCTACTGAAAGGCTACAGATTACCTTTATATTTTCTTGTAAATAATGTTTTCTTATTAGATTTTTTGATTTAAGTCTGTTTCATCCCTTTCTGTCATGAGCACAGGAAATAATACAAAGTAGAAAAGAAGTCATTTCTTCAACTTCATCCAATAGCTTTCCTGGTTAAGCCTTTTTTCCAGATGAAACTATTAAAGATTTTCTCCATGTACTAAACTGAAGTAGTATTTTCACTTGGGAATCTGGCAAGCATCTCCTGCAGAATAACAGGAGTTTACTACATAGAATACCTGCACATGGTCTCTATCCAGTAGAAACAGAGAACTCCTGGAGTGCTATCTAGTGTTCTAAAGCACTGGCTCTTAATGGAAAGGACAAATTCACTTTTCTGTCATCCATTTTTTGGGGGCAAGGGAATGTTGTTTATTCTGGCCTTTGTCAGAACTGGAAAACAAGAACACGAAGACCTATTTCAGTGAATTTTAAAAGTCTGACAGTGAAATTGATAATACATTATTTTGGGGTGCAAGAAATGCTGGAACGTAATTTGTTTAACAAGAGACAGGCCCAATGACAGCTTCAAGAAATTCAAAAATGTGCCTTACAACTAAAGCAGAGAACAGCTGCACACATAAGGTAGAAGCAGACTAAGATGCTTGTTATTTCCTTGCCTTAGACCTAGACATAAACACACTAAGGTATGTAATTGGTAGCAGTGTATAAGCATTTTTTAACACAGCAACAGTATTAGTAGTATTTTATAACTTAGTTTACATTAATAACACACAACTGCAAATGAACAGAGACTTGCAGTATACGTACCCAAATAGGGCACAGGAAAGCGTAGGCAAATAGCAAAATCTGCAAGACAAGAACAGAGAATGTAGAGTGGTCAGGAAAGATGTCAGATGAAATCAAAATAAGATTGCAGAACAAAGAGGAGATATGTCTCATAGAAGCAGAATAATCCTGCAAAACAACTAAGAAAGATGCCTAGCAACACTATGGTAAGTTTATTCCCTCAAGTAATATGAACTACATATTATCACCCCCTTTTCTTCTAGGGAGGAAGCAAGGTAAACAATACATTAACAATTAAAAAAGGAGGATGATAATTTATGAAAATCACAAAAAAACCTTCACTTTTATTCCAGCTTCTCTTGCCAAGGAGCTCTTGAGCACTTCACTGTGACTCCTGCAACTGAAATAGACCACCAAGAAGCATAGTCATCAGTACTAAATAGAGGGCACCAGCTCCAGGGTATTGTATATTCCAGGTTTACTACCACTTATATATGTGATTGTTAAGAACTGTTTGGGAAAGAGAAAATAACAACAAATGGTAGTTAAGAACTAATGACTGGAAAGCTGCATTGTTGCTGTATACAAGTTTAATAAAGTGCTTTGGTTCATTAGTCTTTTAAACAATCCATCACTGAGAGCTTCAATCTGTGTGTAAACACACAAATGTTTTGGTGCAACACTTTGATGAGTTATTTCAGCTAATAAAATCAAGTTTCTTCTCACAACATCCTGTTAAGCATATGCTGTGAATGGGTGTGGGGGGATGTATCACCACAACATGTTCTGAGTCCCTTCCCCTTACACTTTCCCAAAAAGTTTAAAAATACTTGTCACTTAACAATCTGTCCCCAGATTTAAGTGACCTTCATCCTAGCAATCTTCTAAGCAGATTCTTCTGCTCACATAGAAGATTTTCCTGCTCACACAGGAAAGACACAACCAGCTGCATTAGATTTTAGGGCCAGGTCCAATCCTGGAAGTCATTCCAGAGACGGTGTGGATGATGCGACTAATTCACTGTTTTGAGATTAGAAGTGTTTACTATTTACCCAAAGGTCATTAACATCTCTCAGCTGAGATCTAAGCACCTTATTTAAATGAAGAGAGTCTTCTCATTCCAGCAGACTCCAAGAGCTCTGTGCAGCGAAGTTCTGACAGATATCTAGCTCTCACTCAGCCTGGCTTTGACAGCAGCGGGGATGTCCCGGCGCTCGGCTCCCCGGGCACAGGGCTCTAGAGAGCGGTTCTGAGGAAAGGCGCTGATAAGCGCCGCTTTCCTGCGGGCTTAACAAGCGGGGCCGGGCCGGCGAGACACCTGTGAGCGCTGCGCCGTCCTCCGGTGAAAGGGCCCTCCCAGCCGACGCGGCCAAACCCTGCGGAGCAGCCCGGCTGGCGAAGGCTGGCAGCCAGGGCTCCTCAGCGGCCAGCGGGCTCGCTCTCATGCTGTCCCAGCACTGCGAGCGCGGGTGGCTTCTACAACCCTTTTTAACTCCGAGTCACTCCATTAACAAGACCCCCTCTCCCCACCCCTCACCCCCTGAGCCCTTTCTATGTCAGCCTCACCTCTCCTTCCTCCCCTCGGCCGCTTCCCCTTCTTTCCCTTCGGCCAGAGACAGCCGGTCCGGCGGGCAGCCGCTGTCCCGCGCCTCCACGCCGCTTGTCTGAGGGCTGGGAGACGGCGGCACGGGGACAGGCCGAGCCCGTCCCGCCGCCCTGGGCCAATGCCGGCGCCCGTCCCTCGGAGCGGGGCGGCTCCCCCCGCCCGGCCCGCCCTCCCGCTCGTGTCACCTGTGGCACCCCCGGGTGTGCCCGGCGGGGCTGTGACACTGCCCGCGGGTCGGGGAAGCTTCGGCTCGGCTGGGCTGTCAGCGGGCGCTGCTCTGAGGCAGCAGCTCCACAGCGGACAGTGGCTGCTTCACATGAAGCCCACGCAGGGAATGTCGGCTTGACTTGACGAGCTGCCTTGAGGGACAGTGATCAGTAGTTCACTTTACCTGGCGATAAGTAGTGTGAACATACGCCCCTGTTTGAGTAAAGATACGGGCCGCGATAACAGAGGTTTCAGTCATCTATTTGTTCAGGAAGCCGCTGTAAGTGCTTTTCTGTTTAATTAGTGGCACAAAATACACATGCCGCCATTTCATGGGGTGTTTCAGCAGGGCCTGCCCCTCAGTAGTCAGGCACCACAGCGATTTCTGAAGGAGTTCCTCTGCAAGCACCGACTCAGGCATGGGGAGAGCTGGTGTGCTGGTATTTTCCCCTTACGTACTGTTCTTCTTACAGTGTTTGATCTAATTGATTTCATTCCAGTTTAGGGCAGCTGGAGGATTTCAGCGTCTGGCGTGCCCGGGAGCGGGGCCGCTGTGCCCTGAGGGCAGCCGTGCTGTCACCTGCCCGCGTCTGCCGCGAGGAGCGCTGGCTCGGCTCTCGTTCGCAGCAGCTCTGGTTTAAATTACACCCCCACTGTGTTACCAGCCTGGGTCCATTCACTCCCCAAATCCTATACTATTAGCCCTGGCTTCCTGCTAACAAGAAATTCTTAAGTTTCACTTCCTTCTCAAACTTGGATATGGTGAAACAATTTTTAGAGAGAAAATTTAGTGTTCATAGCATTGGTGTAAAGTTTTGGTAAATTACATGTCTTTTCAACTTCATGCATTTGACACATGGCTCTTCCTTTTTGATGACAAAATAAGGGACTAGAACATGCTTTTCATGCACCATGCAGTAAAATTCTGGCTTAATAAGCCTTTAATAAGGCTTATATTCAGCTCACAAGGATCAGAGTGAATTGGAGACCTTGTGAAAAATTAAAAGCGCTTGCTCCCCTCAATAATTTTCATTCAGTTGCCTCTCATCTACATATCCTGTTTATTCATCCCAATGCAGCATACTAAACTATCTATATCTATTCAAACCCACACTAAAGTGCTGTTCAGCGCAGATCAAAAAACATCACTTAATTAGAAGTGATGCGAAGCCCTTTTGACACTCTTCGTAGATGGAGCATACTTTTCTCGTGTGTAAAATACCTCTTACCCGTCTCTCACAGCAGTCCCGAAGAGAAAGGAAGGTATGAGTGAAACAGTGATTCAGGACCAGACACGCTGTAGCAGCTGGCGGCTGTCAGTGCGCTTGACCCCTGCTGGATGGACTTGGAACTGATGGGTCTGGCGTACCCACGGCCCGAAAAAATTCCTCCTCTGATCAAGGACTTTGGACCCAAGCTTAGGAAAAAGCAGCTCCTTGCTGCTAAATGGCAGAGGTCTCCAGCACTGTGAGAAGTGACTGCTGAGAAACTGCGTACGTGATGTGTGCTGTGTACATTGAAATACGTAGGTGAGCTCACTTGCTCAAATTTAATTTAGTGATGTGTTCTTAAAATGGATTCAGATGAAATTTATGGGATTATGTGTGTAAGGACTGTCTCAGCTCAGACCACTTGCTGGTTGATATCTTCATAAAGAAGAAACTGAAAATATCTGAATGAACTTCAGAACATGGAATACCTGAAGGGCCCTCAAACTCATTCCTCAGCAACTGCAGATCGAAAAAGTCTTGACCCACTATCCAGACTGTCCCCACAGCTACTCTACAGTGGTTCAGCAGATTTGAAGAATCTATGCATTTTGTGTAAGCACAAAACAGCTGTTTTTCAAGTGAATTGCACTTGAACACTCTCAAGGTGGCAGCAAGAGAACAAAAATTAGTCACAGAGGGGTGTACTCTACAGACCCTCAGACCCTCCTCTTTGTGTTCCCCAGAGCTGCTAAGTTCTCAGCACAATCTAAAAGTATAAGCATTGTTTTGATTGCAGTGCAACAGAGAGTATTATGGCATCTTCAGGAAAAAGACCCAAATCAACCAAGTCTGCAGGTAGTATTTCTATCAGATTCAGAAAGTGTATCCTCTTTCTTCCTTCACTCCCTCATTCAGCATGTCTATCTCTCTAGTGATTTCCCAAAGTAAAAAGTAAGTCATCCATCTTCTTCCAATAATGAAAAATCTAGTGAGTGCCTTGGTGTGGTTACAAAATGACAGGTATTGGAGATACAGTAACTTCCAGTGAAGCAAATTGAGCTGATAATGCTTTCCTTCCTCCAGTTTCCTCCTGTCACTCAGCTGCCTTTGACATTGAACTGCTCTCTGATGAACTAACACAAATCACAGCTAATTCTGATGCTGTTCATTTAATGGCTGTAGTGATATTTCCCAGGTGGCTTTGACCATATTATCCCTTGCTTTTCATCCTTCAGTTGGTTCCTGGGCATCAAGGTAAATTTTTTTCTTTTAAAATCTTCCATGCTTTTAGGTTATGCCATAAAAAGTTCTCCACATGCACAAAGGAAGGCAGAGAAATAATGGTGAGTGGAGGAGCTTGAGAAATACCCTGCCTGGCTGCCCCCAAGTCCACCACAGGAGCTCTCAGCCCATCGAAGGTCCATCTCTTCACACATGGAGTGCAGAGTCTCTAAAAAGTAAGCCTTCAAAAATATTTTAGAATTATTTAGAATTTATTTTAAAATATTATAAGAAAATGTATACCAGAAGTACAAACTGTAAAAGGAAACAGTATGGATAATTTATATTACTCCATATGGTGCTCTCTGTGGTAAGAAAAAGTCTGGCTTGATAATAATGATAATGAAAGGAATGGCTTCAAAGATCAAATGTGCATGACTAGGGCCTGATCATTTTCCTTCTCTTTTGCTCCCAAACAAAACAAATTTAATTCCTGCTGCCAGTGACCAGGGCATCTTTAAATTTACTCTCTTATGCAGCATGGCTAGAGATCTCTGCCTGTAGGACTAAAAGCATTTTGTCCTTACTTTAATGAATATGTCTTGATTACAGAGACTGCTCTACTATGTCAAACAGGACTTGTCAAAGGAAAACATAAATTCCCACAGGAATGGCCAAGAATTATGAACAAAGTAAGTAAACGGGAATGTTCATCATGGAGAAAAGGCGGCTTTGGGGAGATCTCATTGCAGCCTTCCAGTCCTTAGAGGGGGCTTATAAAAAAGAGGGAGAGTGACTTTTTTTTATACAGGCAGATAGTTTTGGGACAAGGGTGAATGGTTTTAAACTAAAAGAAGAGAGTCCAGAGAGGTTGTGGATGCCCCATCCCTAAAAGTTTTCCGGGCCAGGATGTATGGGGCCCTGAGCAAACTGAACTAGTGATGACATCTCTGCCCATGGCAGGGGGTAAGATGATCTTTAAGGTCCCTTCCAACAAGCCTTTCTATGGTTCTGTGTTGCCCAAGAATGTGGACAGCGGCACTTTAGTGACTGATAATTTATTTCTGTGGTTGAGTACGGCTCACAGGATTATGTGGCTCAGGCACTGATATCNCCGCGGCAGGGCCAGGGCAGACACAGCGCGCGGTGCGGGCCGGGTGCCGGGGCGCGGGGACCGTGAGGGGAGACGCGGGTNTGAACAAAGTAAGTAAACGGGAATGTTCATCATGGAGAAAAGGCGGCTTTGGGGAGATCTCATTGCAGCCTTCCAGTCCTTAGAGGGGGCTTATAAAAAAGAGGGAGAGTGACTTTTTTTTATACAGGCAGATAGTTTTGGGACAAGGGTGAATGGTTTTAAACTAAAAGAAGAGAGTCCAGAGAGGTTGTGGATGCCCCATCCCTAAAAGTTTTCCGGGCCAGGATGTATGGGGCCCTGAGCAAACTGAACTAGTGATGACATCTCTGCCCATGGCAGGGGGTAAGATGATCTTTAAGGTCCCTTCCAACAAGCCTTTCTATGGTTCTGTGTTGCCCAAGAATGTGGACAGCGGCACTTTAGTGACTGATAATTTATTTCTGTGGTTGAGTACGGCTCACAGGATTATGTGGCTCAGGCACTGATATCCTGTGAAGGAAATGACCAGAGTCTATCTAAAATCTATTTCAGTCTGCTGGCCAGGAGGANCAGGGCCGGGGGAGGTGCCTCGGGGAGCTCTCCGGCGGTGGCGGGGAGAGATGGCGGGAGGCCGAAGCACAGGGTGACAGTGCCGGCGGGATTTGGTGCCTGCGGGCAGCGAGGCGCTGGCCTCGATGAGGGGTGGCCCAGTTATGTCCGCTGAGGTGTCTGGTGGTGAAGGGGGAAATCCTGTAAGGGATATGGGGGAAGTGTTAGCCAGGGAGAGATTGAGGTTGGAGGGAATTGTTAGCCTGCTTTGGAAATTGGGGAGGAGTTACAGTGTGACTGTTGTTGCGTGACTGAGATGATAGATTTTCCCTATTCTGCACCTGGGACGGGGCAACCCCGGGTGTACCGACAGAATGGGGAGTGAGAGGATGGACAGCACCCAGTGGAAAGTGACCTGGGAGTCTTGGTCGATGGCAAGTTGAGCACGTNAGAGAAGCAGAAGTAGTTCAGGATCAGACTTCAGCCTCCCTTTCCACCTTCTTGAGCCCTGTCCACGCTGGCCATGGCCTTTTGCACTGATGTGGAGCTGAGGGGTCACAGGCCACAGAGTTCGGCTGCTGTTACTGCAGTACAGGAGCCACCCAAGGCTCCATCGCAGTGCCTTGGACTGGTGGAGCTGGCTCCTGACAATGTAGCTCTGCGGTGATGGGTGGCCCAGCTCACATTCGATGTAGGACTGTCCCGTACGGAGCTGGGAGACGCTCTCTTTCTTGAAGAGAGCTACAACTTCAGGATTTCAGCCTGGCACCGCACTTGGGCGAAACCCAGCCCGTCCCACAAGCCTTTTTTTCCCGTACTTCTCGTTTCCCGGGGCAGAGGGCGCCGGCGGCCCCCGCGGCGCCCGNAATGCCCTGGCAGCCAGGAGGGACGAGTATGTTCTCGGTGCATCAGGCACAGCATCGCCAGCTGGGCAAGGGAGGGGATTGTCCCTCTCTGCTCTGCACTGGGGTGGTCTCATCTTGGATATTCTGTGCAGTTTTGTGCACCACAAGAAAGGCATTAAGCTACTGGAGAGCCTCAAGGATGGTGAAGGGTCCTGAGGGGAGGCCATATGAGGAGTGGCTGAGGTCATTGATCTGTTCAGCCTGCAGAAAAGGAGACTGAGGGGAGACTTCATCAAAGTCTGCAACTTCCTCATGGGGGGCCTGGTACCAATCTCCTCTAGTAACCAATGAGAGGACCCGAGGAGATGGACAGCCTGAAGCTGAGTTCAAGGCGTGTTTAAAGGACAATGCTGTCAGGCACGTGGTGTGATTCATGGAGTGTCCTGTATAAGGCCAGAATTTGGACTCAATGATCCTGATAGGTCCTTTCCAACTCAGTGTATTCTGTGAGTCTATAAATGTTGGGGACTGAGGGAGTGGAGGCTTCTGGTAGTGCAGCTGCTCGATATATGGGGATAATTATGTGAGTGCAAGTGCTAGTTTGGATGGAGTTAATGATAATGACTGACCATGAGAGTGGTGAGCTGCCGTACAGGTGGTCTCTGTAAAGAGTGTCTGGAAAGTCACTGTAGTTGGGTTGCACTGTCAGGAAACTGCCTCCTCCTTCTAAGGATGCAATGGCGGTGTAGTTGTTGCTTGAGACAGTGCTGGTACTGATAAAGGGGGTCAGTCAAGAGCCTCACAATTTTGTTTGGGAGAAGAAATAGATCCTTCCTTCTGTAAATGTTCTCCTGTGGGTTTCAAATGTGCAGTCAATCCTCAGTCCCTCTCTCTCATGTGTGTTTATTTTCTATGGTTTGCAAAATCCTTTATTGTAGCATGTGTTTTTTCACCTTTTACAGCTTGGAGGCTTTCTTGTTCCTCTCTACTTGGGAACAATTAAATAAGTATATCATTGGAGCTCATCTGGGTCTGTAGTTAAAAAAAAAAAGCCCTAAGCCTTTTCAAAATACTTCTATTCATTTTTTTGTTTTGTTTTGTATCCAGTTTTAAGCAGGGAATTTGATTATCCATTTAGTGAAAGGGACAGCAACAATTTAAAGAAAACCTTAAGGAGTGCTTTAGATATCTTCACTTTCTGAGGAAAACCAGTAAAATAAATGCTCAAGCGGAAATGGAATCAATAGCAGTTCAGTTAATTCTGCACTGATGAAGTGTGATGGATTTTTATGCTCAACAAGTGTATCCTGCACGTGTGCATTTGGTTTGGAAATTTCAAAGGGGTCTAGGAGGAGCAAAGTATCTGACTTCCTGCCTCAGTGAGGTTTTTTCCCTAATTCACTTGTTTGTTTGGCTTTATTTTAAATCTCAGGTCTTAAAACAGCCATGTCCTTAGGATTTTTGAAAAGTTTCATGAAAAAATATTGTACTGAATTGGAAACTGCAATGGTTGTATATGAAATAGGATAGAAAGTTATTTTGTGTACAGAAAGCTGACATGGCCTTGCTTCAGGGTATGATGAATAGGTATAGGACAGCGTATGGATTAGCATGCATCTGTCAATAGTTGGTTTCACTTAATTCCCTTGATTTTACAGGCTTGCTTATGTGACTTTTTACTGATTTTTTTTCCTGTTTACTTGTGCTCATTTTAACAGGAAAAATGTCCAGCCTGCTGTATTTAGTCACAGAACAAGTTTTATCAATTTCAGCTGTTACTGTAAAATTCAGAATTTAAAATCAGCGAAGCATTTTAGTACAAAAACAGATTATATACAATGTTTCTACTCATTCAGTAATAAAACATTCTATATTATATAAACTATTTTTGTTTGGAAAATTTGATTATGGGACCGCTAAAAGCAAGGAATCTTCATAAGTGCCCTTTTTTGTGGCATTTTTTATTTTGTATAACATATGCTACCAGTTCCATTGCAGAACTATTCATTGTCAGTTGAATTCTGAGGTTGGTAGTTGTGACAGCATGCCCAGGGAATACTGTTCATGCATATCCCTTCAGAAAGTGCTTTTGTTCCAGCTCTGACAATGACAACTGGTATCAGAGTTGTGGTGAAAGGGTGATATTCATAGTGCCAGGAGAACAGAAGGAGAGGGAAAGAGAGGCATGTGAACAAGTGGACTTGATAAAACAAGCCTGATAAAGAAATAAAGGACTGGAAAAGGAGCAACTGCTGGTTTGATTTGCAAGAATGTAAAAGACAACCTGTAGCAAGGGATGCAATAAGGGATGGTGATACAGACCACTGTATCTACGCAGGTATACATTACATATACATATATATATTTATATATATGTGTGTGTGTATATAGATAGATAGATAGATAGATAGACAGATAGATAGATAGACAGACATGGGCCTGAGTGCTACCCCTGGGCACGATTATGCTGTCAAAAAGCCAACTTATGGTGTTTTTTTATTTCAGAACTGTTACAAGCTTGTCACAAATGACAAATGCCAGTGAACACACAATGTTTTTTGAATCATTCATCTCCATACTTTTTTCCCTTCACTTCTAGCACAAGTATAAAAACAAAAAAAAAACCAAAAAAACCCCCAAAAAATGGAAGAGAGTAAGAAAAAGAAGAAACCAGAAGAGCAAGTTCAAGAGCCTGAATCAGATTTACCAGAAGCCTTACTAGAATATCAGTAGGTTTAATATATTTTAACTTTTCACTCATTTAGAATATGTGAATAAAGGAAGCAGATAAGAAAGACAATTTATACAATTTAGAGCCTGAGCTGATTGTTTTGAGGTTTTGAGGCTATTTCAGGAAGGTACACTTTTTAAACTGTAGCTGTAAGAAAGCAATTCAGTGGGTCAGAAATTTTACGCCATTAGGCTATAACTTGGGGAAAAAATATTTAAACCAAAAACCCTGACATTTTTTTCTGTTAGTAGCAAGCTTTTGATCAGCATATGCTGAAATTGCAAGATCATATTTGACTGTATTTTTTTAGGATTCCTTGGTGTTCGCGGAGGTTTGTTGTCACTAGCCAGAACCTCAAGACCTACAGTTTGCTGTCTTCCTTGGTGCAGCTGAGAGCAGAGCACAAAGTGTTTTATTTTGAAAGTAAGAGATGGATGAATTAAAGGTCTCTTAAAATCAAGCAGAGAAAAGTATGAGCCAAGGGGGAAATATCTGAAGCAGTTACAAACTGGTCCAACTTATTTGATTTCTAGTCTCTTAAGTAAATTATTAAAAGGAGAAAAAGTAAGCTTCATGACTTCTATCTAAGAGACAGAAATTGAAAGGGAAATACCTCAGGAACACCCAATATCCTACAATTATCAGTGTTTAGGGAGCAAGGAGTAGTGCCTTAGTGTGGAAATGAAAAGTGGAGTAAGTAAACTGAAAAGTATGCTCCCATAGTTGTAGTGACATCTATATGAGTTCACAGGGATTATGTGGGATTTTTCTGTTTCATTTTACAGAGCACAGAGTACAATTTTCCTTAGTGAAATAGCCTAGATTTAGCCAAATCGTGTCACAAGTACCATCTGAAAAGTCCAAAACTAACTCACCTTGAAGGAATAAGGAGACTATTACTGGGCTGAGAAAAAAACTGTACCCACTTTCTGATAAAATTATTGTTATGCATATGGTAATATCCAAACAAATGACTCATTTGTCTGGAGAGTCTTCCACTGAAATAGGTGCTTCACTGAAATGGAATATGTAGTTTCTACAGCAACAGTAGGGGGAAAACAGAAGAAAAATGTTCTTCTTGCTGTTTTTATCTTTCTTCCACTCTCTTTTCTGTCCCTCTTGCTCTCCCTTTCTTTCTCTTCACGTCTGTAATCTGTAACTTCTCTGTACTACTTGATGATCAAAGGTGGATAATCATACAAGTGAATAGCTGTCACATTCCACTTTAGGATTTATCAAGTGTGTAGTTTTTATTTAACTTCCATTCCTGTTTTTTATTGCTATACGCTGAAGAATGGTCACTATTCCTAGGGAGTTTGTTATTTTGCATTTTCATTAAAGTTCTCAGTTTCAGCATTTCTTAGGAACAACAATCTTAGGATGTACTTTTGCTGTGGCCATGACCACTGTACCCCCATATATCTGGTCTACTCTCTCTAACTAATATTCTGCTACTTAATAGAAAGCCTGAAGAATACCTTGGAGCACACTGACACCAGAGAATGCAAATTTAGTAACCTGCAATTTGCATCATTCAGTGATCCAAAGTTAGAAAATTAACCAGGAAAAAGAAATTATCTTCTTTTAAAATAGCTTAAGGCAATAGGGAAGGGAAAAAATTCCCAAAACCACAAAAAAAGCACCCAAAACGTCCAAACGAAAAACTGAAGGAAGAAGAACTGTTAAAAGAATAAAAGACTCTGTGATAATTGTAATACTTGCCTCCATTGTGCCATATGATGAATGGATGCTGGGAACAGAGAATATTACAGAGAAATTACATATTGCAGAGAATTTTGCAAATTGACACCATCTGCAGCGTAGTGTTTCTCATTCTAGAAGAGAGAACACCAGAAAGAATTATTTTATAGCTGTGGCAAAGAGGATGACAAGTAGCCTATGGACATGGGAAATCAGTGAGCTAGTTCTTTGACAAAAATATACAAACAAAACATACTACTTAGGCTGGAGTCCCTATTCCCTGAGTTCTTCTTCAAGGCTAACAAGTTCTTGGTGTACAAATGTAGTTTATGAAGCTTAACAAAGCACATTATCAGAAGAATTTAATCACATTGAATTCTCCAGTTTGGGATTCATTTGACCTATGTGTGAGTGAGTTGCCTAGGCTTTATCTATAACTAGTGATGAGTAATATTTTCTGGAGCACAAATTATCTTGTCCTGGAAGTTACCAGTGTAACAGGTCAGCTAAACCTCATGCAGAATGAACAAACCAACTCCAGCCTCTCTGAGGCTACACAGGAACAGTATAACCAGGGAGTCTGTTGCTCTGTACAAGTATGAAATCCAAACTAACATGCAGGCCCAGATACATGTGGGAAATAATTTCTTTATGTGTAATAAGCAGACAGTGGTATTTACCCAAATGAATCAAGCAATGTGATATGAAAGTAAACATTTTGGTGGTATTTACATCTAATCTAGCTTAAATAGCATTCCTTTCCCTAATGTTTTTGTAAGAATGTCTTTCTTTACTCTCTCTTCATAGTGTTGCAGCAAAAGAAGCGGCAATTGAACGGGTTTTGTTTCATCTGAAAGGATTGGAAGAAAAGATCAAAGAAAATATTAAAAAGGTAAGTGACTATGCAACAAATTTTACTTGTGGTATTCTTACTCACAAATTCAGTTTTATTCTTTCCATTCTAATACTACATACATTAAAATTAGTTATGGCAGTGAATTTGTTACAGTCAATGAAACTAGAGTTAGTGAGTCACTTTATGTGCTGAAAGTTAAAGTGTTGCCTGAATTAAATGTGACATATAGCATAAATGCCCAAAATATAACAGGCTAAAAAGAAGCTGCAGGAGTAGAACATTACAGAATAGGACAGAGCAGTAAGGTAAAGTGATTTCAGTGCAGGTGCTTTCCAGTGCACAAAAGATCCTTATAACCACCTACGTATTTCATGGAATCACAGAGTTGTTAAGGGTGGGAAAGACTTCTCAGATCATCAAGTCCAAGTGTTTAACCTAGCACCACTGTGTTCATCACTAAACCAGGTCCATCCACATATCTTTTGAACATTTCCAGGGACAGTGATTCCACCACTTTCCTGGGCAACCTGTTCCAATGCCTCACCACCCTTTTAGTGAGGAAATTTTGCCCTAATATCCAATCTAAACTTGGCACAATTTCCTTTTCCTCTTGCCCTGTTACTTGTTACCTGGGAGGAGAGACCAACCTCCACCTGTCTACAAAGTCATTCCAGGTGGTTGTAGAGAGAGATAAGGTGGCACCTGAGCCTCCTTTTCTCCAGACGAAACATCCTCAGCTGCTCCACATCAGACTTGTGCTCTAGTCTTTCTATCAACTTTGTTGTCCTTGTTCGGCATCTTTCTTTGCAGCAAGCACAGGACAGCAAGCCCCCTTTCAGTAAGTACCTTTCCTGCAAGACATTCAGATATGCTTTTGAACCAGCCCTACAAATATTCTTCAATATTTCAATGCATGAAGAATAAATGGTATAAATTTCATTTTTGTCAGTAGTATTAGCAGACCTAACCAAGCACTGAGAATTGCTGACATTCTGTGAATCACATCTGAAGTAATGGAATTGCACAGGTTTCTGTGAGAATCTAGTTATTGCTGCAAACTTAGTTACAATAAAAATTGAAGTATTACCATCATGCTATTTACTAGCTGCAATTTCTAGCACTGATTGATGAAGACACACTTTCTCATGGATTAAGAATTGTTTTGGGTAGTTTTTAGAACAAGGTTGTGTAACTACTGATCCTGAGTGACACTTTAAGGAACTGTGCATATGAGCTGTATATAAACAGCCGTAATATGGCATCTGATAACTGTGAGCAGTGAACTTTGAAAATAGATATTAGAATCATCTATTGAAATTAAATGAAAGTGCTCAAAAAAATCCTTATTCTGGATCATGTTGCAGCCTGCACTTCAGGGTAGTGAAACATTGAAACAACATCTCTGTGTCCTTCCCATGCTGATGCTTGGCCTGCTTTTGTAAGCTTCCATCTGTTTAGCTTTCTTTGGTACTTCTTTCAGTCTTGAAGCCTGGACGGTGTTTCATTTGTGGCTTGACTGTCACTGGAAGTGGCAGTTGCTCTTCTTTCTGCAGGCATCTGAAGGCTTTTATGATTATTGTTGGGTCTTATGTCTCTTGTGCTTATACTGCTGGATCAGAGGGCAGTTCGACTGCCTTGTTCAGAGACATAGAGCAACAGCATAAGAGAGACTCTTCAGTGGTCTCCTCAGTTTGTTTGAGTGTGTTACTGACAGCCAGCACTTGTGAAGGACTCACACTGACAGTTTATGGAATAATCAACATGAAGTTGAAGTTGCTCTTTATTAACATGAAGTTGTGACAGATTAAGTTTTGAAGATTTTCAGTGATAGTATCTCTCTGCAAAAACATATTCAAAGCAATACACAGACAAGATCTAATCCAAAGTATTCAGTGCCCACAGAGCATGGTTCTAACCCAATAGGTGTCCCTATGGGGAAGAAGACAGGTTCAGCCTCACAACTGATCCCAGCAGTTATGATGAACTTCCCAAACTTCTCCCCATGCCTAACTTACTTTTATACTATTTCTTTATGTTTAGGCAGACCTGAAGTGACTCTAGTTATTCATCTTCTCGTCTCTCCCCTGGCTGACAGGTGCTGTGTGATTTGTCAGCTATGGAGTGCCATTGAGTTCCCATCCGTGCAAAGATTTCTACGCAGCCTGGCCATGGTGTCTCCACTCTGTTCCACCTTCTGTTCCAACCCCCTTTGCAGGGTCTGTGGGTGCAGATTGTAGGGCATCGTCATGGAATAGGTTTCGAGCATGCCAACTGCATTCCATTCAGAGAGTAGCAGCTGCATTTTACCCTTTAATTTCTGTTACAACTACAACTTCTTTTAGGATGAAAATACAACTTCCCAGTTTCCTCTAATTTTACCCCTAGCTATCTTTCTACAGTTACTCCCCCAGTTCATGGTCTTTCAAGGACTCCATATTTTGGATTGAGAAGTGTTCTTTAAGGCATGGGTGAAGTGCTATTGTTTTAATTTAACCATGTTTTGACAGTGCTTTGAGCTCCATTCTTTATTTCCTGCTTAATGTTTCTGAGCTTTTTAGAGTTAATCCTAGAAGTGAGGAATGGTTGGGACTCTTTCTGCTCTCTACTAACTGTTACTTACTTACTACTTGTTTGCTCCTGTATGGTATCCTTTGGGAGCAAACATACACAATCAGTAATTTCAAACAATCTGAGTGTCACTAGAGATGGTCATGGCCAAAGGTTATGATCAAAGTTGTGGAATCAGGAGGTATAACTAATTTCAGCTCTGACAAGAATCTGTGCTGTGGTTATATATAAGTGACCTGTTTGTCTCATAATTTTTCTATATGATGATGGTGCATTCTCATGAAGAATGTCAACATGAAGCAAATAGCCCCTCCATATAAATATTGTTATTAAATTATCCACAAGCACTGTTTCTTTCCAGGCAATGGAGGATTATTGAAGTTGCTGAAGAAATATCTGAGCCTTGCAAATTCTCCCTTCAGCTCTAACCTTTCAGAATGTGAAGAATAGGTGTTTATTTGGATATTCTTGCATTTCATCTGGCACTAGGCCAGATTTTACTTTTTTTTACTTAAATTTGTCACTTTGAAAACATTTTAATACCAGCTGTGTCTTCTTTCTTAGAATGTTGTTCTGAAGGAAGAACAGAAGGTGCTTATCAGGCACTTAGTAAGGCAAATAGAAGAAAAGGAGAAAAAACGAGATGAGAAGGAGATTGTAACCAGGGATGATGTGGAAGAGTCACTGAAAGCAGTTTTTCAGTTTGTGAAGGACAAGGAACAACTTCTTCAAGGTATGTTGTGCATTGGGGAAGTGTAGTTTGCAGTTTACACACTCGGGATTGAGTACTTGTTGTTGTTGTTGTTGTTTTGGAATTTAAGTAGAGATTCAACTTCTTTGTTGTATAAAAAGTATAGAACTATTCCTCTCCCAAAATTGGGCTCTCTCAATTTAGTATGAGATTGTGGAGGGCTTATAAATCAATCTGTCCCATCCAAGTGATGTATAGTATTATGCAAGTACAGAGGCTTCCTCTTTTTTGAAACTCATGAAAGTCCTAAGCACAGGCTCTACTGAAGATTAAAAATAAAATTATTGATGGTAGGAAAAAAGACCAGTTTTGAGTGTTGAAATTTCCAGCTGCCATCCCTGTGATTCTCTGTGAGAGACACATGACCTTGGTTACAACATTTTGGTGAGAACATTTGTCTCTCTTTGGAAGAATAAGATCAAGCTGTTTTCAGCAATGATGGTGGCCCTTGAAACTATGTAAGGCCATCAGGTTGTAATGTATTGCAGTGCAGAAGAATTTCCTTTCCTTTTCTATTCCCTGTGAATGTGCCTTTGTTAAACAAGTTGACATTGTAAAATTATCAGTTCAAGAAATCAGTAATGAACTTGTCTTTTGATATTCTTATTTTGATAGATCTGCGCTCCCAAATTGAAGAAACTAAGAAAAAAATTGTAGAAAAGCAGCGTGAGAGAGATTATTGGTTGGAGTACAAAAATGTTGGAAGTAAAATACATGCTGAGAGGATTAGCAGTCTGGAAAAAGACATTGCGGATGTCAAATATGAACTTGAAAGGACTGAAGGTCAGTTTACAGCTGGTGTAATGCAAGTCTTACATGGTCTTTGCATATTGCTTGCAGGAATTAAATTATAACATTAATTTTAGATCAAGTTCTAGTAACTTGTATCAACTTTTCTAGTAACTTGCGTGAACTTTTCTAAGTGCACCAAAAATGGGCTGCATAATCCTGAAAAATATAAGCACTCCCTTTCTTTATTTCTCTCTGTAAAAGTTCCTTTAGTAAATAAATTGATAAAATTTACAGAAATGATGACACTTCAAGAAACTGATAAGCTGGTCCTTTGATCGTTTTCTTGTAAAATACAGGCAACACATTTAAAAAAAAAAGTTACTGAGAAGGATAGCAGTTTTTTGTAAAAAATAAGTCTACGCATATTTAGGTCACCTACACAGAGGGCTCCCTTAGCAGTCATACTTGAAAATGTTGACTCTGCTGCTCTTAGTTCTCATCATCTACAAGCACTTCACATATTGAAAGCTCCTTTGACAGGAAAGTAGTATGAGCTCATTCTTGGAAGTCTTTTCTGCGGAGCGCATTGGTTTACATGCAGGACTAGAGGGAGCCCTTTAGCCACTGGTCTGGACCTTTCCTCCTCGTTACACAGTGTGAGGCCCAGCAAAATCGCCAGTACAGACACATACTGGGAACTGTTTCAGCACTGTCACAGCAGTGGAATTAATTTGAGAGCTTATATATTGTGGTGCTGAGTGCTTTACAAAGATTTCTTTATTACTGTATTATTTTAAAATAATTTAAATATTTTGCTGTTACATAACCCATGCTTCCAATAGGAGAAGGATGTCCTGGTTTTCTTTCTTTATGTCTCTCTCAGTATGCGTGACCGCAGCCAAAGCAGCTGGTAGTAACAGGCAGTGACACTGCTCTAAGGGTCTCTGTATATTCTGTGCCAGCCATTACCAGGCATCAGCTACTGTGAATAAGAGCTATCTTATTGTCTCTCAAAACCCTAACCCTAACCCTATATTTTACCACCATTAAGATCTGCTCTGTGATTTCTACATTTCCAGATAGCTTGTCATATATCCATGTCTGTATTCAGGAGAGGTTGGGTTTTTTTCACTATGCATTTTCTGTGTTCTTAATTGGTTTAAAACTGCTATATAGCTGCTGAAACATTAAATGAAAAAGAGAATGGGCTTTTTATATAGAATGCCAGTAGGGACATGCAGTCTGGTCTCCTGCATGTCACAGGGTACAGAATGTCATGGTTTAACAAAAATTCACGGTCCAACAGAAGTGTATTTATTGAAAGTCATGTTATAGTGGCACATATATAAGTGGCCTACATAACATACTGGAAAATGTTGCTGCCAGTACTGGATGTTTACCATGCTATTTTGCTTAACTCTCTAAAACTGAACCTAGAAAGTGTCTGGGGAGTATAGCCTTCCAGCAGAAATCTTTCAAGCTTTCAGAGCAAGGCAGCAACAAATTTGGCTTGTTCACACCTTGAATGTGTAACAGGCTTAGAGAATAAGCATAGGTGAACAGGTTTCTGGCTCTGTGTGTACCACTGAAGGGATTGAAACTGGAACAGTTCATGTTGTCTGGTGATGGCATTTTAAACAGAACAGCTGGAGAGATTAAAGCAAAAGAGAGCCACACATTCAGGTGATGTGTGGGGAAAACAGTGTTGCAGTTTTGCAGAGAGGATTAGGGAAGATAGCTTCTTTAGGAACTGTTCAGACACACAGTTTCTCTTTTTCATTCTCCAAGACGACTAGGGTTATTTAGCTGTCTGAAATAATGAAAGACTGAATTCATTATAGTATGGAAGTATGTCCTTTTCATTCTGCCAAGTCCAGATGGCAGAGTCCAGCTTCCACAGTGCTAAATTAATAATTAATGCACAACTAATGCACCTTTCATATTTGACTGCCTTTGACTCCACAGTGCATCCATGAGCAGATATTCTTTTACAGCTAGATCAGAAATAGGTTGTCTGCAACACAAGTGCAGTGAAAGACTGAATTTCAACCCTTTGGAACAAGTGCGCAGTGCCTTCCTTCAAGGAAAATGACTACAGTCTCATTCATTCCTTCGAAAGGAGGAAATATCAAGCAGAAGTGGGCTGTTTAGAAGAGTGAAAAAAAGAACTAAAGGGAAGGATGAAATAATTAAATAGCAAGTGACTAGAACATGAAGCCAAACCTATTCAGTTCAATGTGAGACACACTTTCTAAATAATGACCACAAGTAATGATAGAAGCAAACCATTGTGGCAATTGCCACATTCTCCATTTTGTCCTTCTGTCAAATTAGAACCTTAGAGCCTTAGTTAAGTCAGGAAATTTATTAGACACATTATAATAACTATCTGAAAAAAATGTCACTTGGATAAGGTGATCCAATATGCTTCTATATCGAAAAAATAATTTTTCTAAGCAAATTTCTTACATGGCTCCAGGAGCTCTGCTTTTGAGACAAAATTTAATGTTAGGATGCCAATATTTTGGCAGACAATTGCTTAGCTCACTGCTCAGTTAGCAGCTGTTGCAATTGTCAGCAGAAATGTGTAAGCCACTTCCAATTCCTAGTTTTGTAGTTAACACTACTGTTCTTTGTGTTTAGGAGGACAATTTCTGTGGAGAAGGATATTTGAATCCTTTTCTGTGGGGCATCTATGCAGGTGACACTCACTGATAAGTTCCAGTTTAGTAATGACATGTCAGTTATCTATCTGTTATCAGGAAAAATTGATGTCAAATAATGGTTTCTGATTTTCTGGTCTTTTGTTTTGAAGAATATTATAGAGAAGCTTTGAAAGTTGTGAGAGAAGAAAATCAGAAACTGTTTGATAGGCACATGAAGTTACTCAGTGAAGAAGCTCTTAAGGTATTCTTTTTGCTTTTTTTAAAAACTGCTGCTATATTTGGGATACGTGTACTTTTCATTATTAATTATTTTAACTCATATTAAGACTTCAGACTTTTCTAATAAATTGAGAGTAAAGTAAGCTGTAATTTGATACACATGGATTTGGTTATTGCTATACATACGTGTACCTTTTTTTTTCTTTCCATCGGAATAACAATGGGTAGATGTGAGGGCATTTTACAAACAAGGCACAGGAAACTGGGGGACCATGCACTGACAAGGCTTAAGTTTGAGAACATGTTGCTTTTGCCATGGCCTTGATTTTGAGATTTACACAGACTTCAAAAAGCAGTAACATACAAAGAGATTGCATGAAAATATGCATTGATTTAAAAAAAAAAATTTTTGCTGTACTTGTAAAGTACAACATTTTTAAAATGCCACAATAGTGCAGTCTCAGGAAAATGTAGGTTTATTCATTCGCTATTACTTTTTGTCATCTTTTCCAGCTCTGATTTGAAAACATGGTTTACAAATAGCTCTAATGACAACTTCTTACTTTCACAAAATGCAAAGCATACTTCAGTACAAACCACCAGGCCCATTAGGTGTTTAAATTCCCTGACTTCAGTGCTGGAATTTCCAGTCATATAACAATATAATCCAGAGGACTGCATTTATGGTGATCTACAGGGGCATCTTCCCTCCCAGTTCTTCCTTTACACTTTACTGGCATTAATAATTAAATTGTAGCCTTGGGTCATTAGCACAGACCTCTGCATGCTTAGGTACACTTGTTGTAGAGCAGTACTGCCTCATTTGGGATTTTACTTGGGGTTCTTAATAGCTGAAGGTTTGGTTTTCTGAAAGCAGTAAGGTTTGAGCAGTACTGGGAACATAGAATTATTTGTTAGGCAAAAAGGGAAATGCCCTATTTTAAGATGGAAAATCAAAAAATATTGGTAAATTACTTGACATATAATCTGCTCTAGGCAGGATGATAGAGGAGAAACATCTGGCCTTATGAACTAAATCCCCTTGTAATCCCTCAGGGGATGCTGTAGTCTGTTGTGTGGACGTTTCTTAATTATTTCCTGCTAAAAAGCAGAAGGTTCTTCTTTATAGTATGCAGGACTGTCAAAGTGTTGCTCTCAGATGAGATGATCTTAAATTGTGTTTTCTCAGAAAGCTGTGGGATACTTAGACAAAAACTGTTGCAGAGAGATTGAAGAAAATGAGTGGCTAAAAGAAGAGGTAAGAGGATCACTTGCCTGCAGTTTATCATGGCAGTTTATGTTTGAAATACTGTGGCCTATGGTCAGAACTATTTCCAGTCATGGGCCTCGGGAGACTTCTGTTGGCAAAGGAGAGCAATTTTCCAGTAATTAATCTGTAATCCTGAGCAGCAAACAGTGCAATGTGGTGAATAAAGGTAAGATGTGAACATCTGCTTTCACAAATGTAGGACCCCCTTTCCTACCCAAGGTGTGTTACATGAAGGACTACATGTTCCATGCAATTAAGGATTTTTACCTGTGGAGATTGGGATGCTATAAAGGACCAACCAGGTAAGTAGCTGAAGAGGGAAGGTTTGAATTGCATTAAAGTTCTAGTGCTGCTGTATTGAAAGAAAATGGATATGGATGTCAGAAACATGTTCTGAGAAATGGATTGAGACAACATTAAATGGAAGGTCACAAAGAAACCATGGAGACTCTACATTGAAGAGAGGAAAATCAAAATCATATATAGTTGTAATTAATTGCTTGATAGCTTTTATGCTGTCCTTTAATGACAATTTAGAGCTATATATTAGATAGCTGTAATTTTCTTGACAAGAAAAAATTTTGTGTGCCAGATTTAGGAAAATAATTTTTTCCATGGTGAAAGTTTGATTTTATTTATTCCAGTCAATATAGGTTCTTTGTTTCAATCTGAGATTGGTGGGTGAAATGCCTTTCCTCACTTGTACAGCCTCACAGTTGAGAACTGATCAACACTTTTTAGGAAGTTAATAAATGTACTTCTTGCTTTTCCATGCCACATCAGTGAACCTGGCAGAGGTTTCCTTCATTTTAGTTACTAATTTAAGGTACTTGCCAATATGCAGGGACACAGCTTTCCTTCTTCCCCTTAATGAGCTCTGAGCATGCATCTTTAACTTTCCAGGGAGGGTGTCCAAACCACAGCTTCTGAAGCAATGAGGGTAGGGAAAAGAAATGGAAAAGAATTAATGTTTTATTCTGTATAAACAAGCAGGAGCTCAAATCTACACATCCCATCACTGAATGAGTATGAATTCTCTTCCCTTCTCCCTGTCCCACTGAATACTTACAGTTTTTACACACATTAGCAGTGCCAACAACAGAGCACTTTAGAGTACTCTTATGTCCTGACAGGGCCTCACCTCAGAGCTGAGGGATTTGGATTTCTTTCCTCTCAACTAGGAGTTTCCTATGTTATGAATTACTTTGCTATGTTGCTACTTTCCTGTGTTATGAATTACTGCTTTGAATTTTGGGGGAAAACAAAACTATTATCACTAACTTCTCCAGTCTTCTGAATTCACCCATTCATTTTCTCTGCTTTTCTTACATGGATGAAATATTTTCTCTCAGACTAATGTTTATAGGTAGCTGACAGACTGTTTCAGTATTTCCTTTGGGGGAGATAAACCAAAAATTTTAGTTTTGTCTCAGTTGTTTTTTCGGTTTTTGGTTTTTTTTTTAAAATTTGGCCACTGAACTAAAAAATTACTTACCAAAATAGCTCTAGATTAGTTACCTCCAAAATTAAAACAGATTTGGAGACTTCAGTCACATTTTTCCATGGTTACTGTGTCACACCAAGATGGTGCAAAGCTGCATCACCTCACTGTGCCAAGCCACATCCTGTTACTGGTTAATTTCCAGCCATTTTCACCTTTTTAATCCTTGGGAGAAGTTGGAACTACTTTTAACTGCAAATTTGGATGATTATAGGTGAGTTAATTTGGTTTTGATGAGAATGGATGCTTTCAGATCACTCAGTACTTCTCTTGAACATGTGCATATGGCTAAGCTTTCTGGGAAGATATCTTTCCCATAGTACATTCCCCTCCCCAATGGAGAAATAAGAACTTGCTGGTACTTAAGCAAAAGTGGGAGGAATTGTGGGAACTGAATAACCAGCATCCTTTGGTCAGTATAACTCCACAGTGATAAGGGGCCATTGCCAGTCTGAAAGCAAGTAGTACCTGGGGCTTAGCCAATGTCACAGAACCATAGATTATTATTAGAGCTGGAAGGGCCCCACAAGGATCATTGGGTCTAGCTCCTGGTCATGCAAAGCCCCAGTAAAAGCATTGTCCAAATGCTCCTTGAGGTCTGTCAGCCTTGGGGCTGTGACCTTTTCCCTGGGGAGCCTGTTCCAGAGCCCCACCAGCCTCTGAGGGAAGAAATGTTGTGGTAACTTGGACTGAAAACTTCACTAATTCTGGGTAAGAAGGTTTCATGTATAAGAAGGAATTAGAAAAACAACACTTGCTGAGCAAGAACCTGACTTTACCTCTGCACAGCTTTTCCTCTCTCAAAGCTCTGATGTGAAAGCAAAAAAAGAAAAATCCAGAGCTCCTGTCTAGCAGACCTGTTTGACTATACAAGAAGATTTTTGCTGTCAGGGTTGCATAGCCCAAATGTATGGCTGTGATTGACACACGTGTGCTGTGACGGTAAAAGGGTTCTAATAAAGGTGTGAAAGATCCAGAGAGTCCCTCCCTTTGTCTATGAATGTGTCACTATGTTTCCCCACCAAATGTGCAATCTTGCCGATACAACTGCATTTTATCGAGGTATGTGCTGGTGAATTAGTTGCTATCAAAGCTTTCCAAAATTCTAAGACTTTCTTTTATTCTTTTTTTAATTGTCAAAAGGTTAAGATCTACCGAAAGGAAGAAAGTTATTTGAAAGCTTCTGTCCAGCTCCTGGAAGAAGAAAATACCAGCTTAGTGGCAAAACTGATTGATATCAAGCTTCAGCATCTAAGAGTATCAGGGTAAAATAATGCTTTTGTGGACTCAAAAGTAATATATTTAAAAAAAAAAATAATGCTCCTGTCTGCCTCTAGAGCTATTTGGGCTCTCCCACATCAAAGCCAAGGTAGTTTCCTAGTTGAGGGAAGACAAGATTTGACTGAGTATAGGTGGGAGTAGTATCTCTGAAGGATGAGAGTAACATTGTGATTTACCAAGTACCAAATTTCTGGGAAGAAACTGGGTGCTTAATTAATCAACTTAGACCTAGTGCCACTCGCTTTATATCACTGAGGCTTGGAAATGTGTTGCAATCAGATGGTCTCAGCCCCAGCTTCTCAGACTAAGTGCTGAATAATGGATTCTTCCTTTACTGTACACAAAATGTTTAAGGATGTGAAGATTAATTTGCAAATATGTAGAGGCTTTGCAATCTTGAGTGAAACAAATGACCTGACACTGAGAGAGGAAGATACTTTGTGAAATGTCTGTCTGCAAAGGTGTCTGCAGTATTAGTTTTTTTGTATTGAAACAATTTAACTTTTTCCCCAGAGAAAGATTAATTTAGCTACAAAATGTCAACACTAATGGTATCAAAAACACAATGCAACAATGTGCGACATCCATCTTCAGTTTCCAGTCCCAGCTCAGTGATTTTACCCGTATTGCACAAGAAGTTCAAGTCTTAAGAAGTGACCATTTTTTTCTCCTTTCCAAACTTTGGATTTCTTTCAAGTGAGAGCTGCCAGCTGTGGTCTGAATCTTGGACTGACTGGAGACTATAACATTTGTTTTCTTTTAGTCTCATGGACATAGTTGAACTAAGGCACTAAGAATAAAAAAAAGCAGCTTATTAGCCACTAAGCTACCTGGCTGCCTCCATTGCATTTTTGAACCATTGCACTATTCTGCCTTTGTGGTTCAGCAGCAGTGGCTCTCAGAAAGGGTGGCCTCCCCCTCACCCCAAATCATTGTGCAAGACAGTTTAGAGAGAAAATTCAGACCCTTATCATGGGTTTCACTTTATATTTTTTACTCCATAGGAATTTGTTTCATACAAAGGGAGCTGGCTTGCAAGAAATTCCTAAGGATGAAATGAAAAGGGAAAACAGAGAATATGCAGGTAATGCAAATGTCAGTAGCTTATAAGAATTGATAAGTTACTGAACATTTACAGACTATTTCTGAAACTTTTTATTCAGACTACCTGTTTGACTTGGAGAACACCTTATTTCCCTCTTGATTGCAGCCACCACAGCCATGATAGATTGCAATTTGCATAAGGAGACAAAATCACAATCTATCTGTAATACAGTTTTTAATTTAAATTGGTTTTAGATTGTGGAATATGATTACTTATCTAGAGCTACCCTGGAATGCAGTTTACAGGACTGGCCATCTTTTATGAAGATATGAATCATGTCTTAAATCAGTTCTTTACTGATCCATATCATAACTTCATTATATCCTGAGAGGACACTCTTAAACTCTGTGTTGGCTTTCACATTAAGTGTACATGTACATTCAGCCAGTACACCAAAGTTAAATTATAACTAAATCCCTAGCAAGAGCAGATGAAGCTACATGGAGCTCAACCTGAACTGAAAATCTTGGTAAGCAGTACTGAATTTTGGGCTGAATCTCCATCCCTTCTGGTAGGTGTGCCCAGGGAAAGGATATACCATTAGGCAAGAAGGAGCATGAGCCTGTGCTTATCTGTTTAGGACAGTCTCTGTGGATTCCTAAGTATCACAAGTTTTATTTTATATCTTTGTGTGAGTAGAAGAAAGAGGATGGAAAAAAGTAGAAGATGATTCTAACATATCTCTTTAATGCAAAATTAAAGAGATACGTTAGAAAAATGGAAGTCATACAGTTACGGGTACATGGAGAAGTTTTTTTAAATTCTTATCAGTCCCAGCCATAGGTGGGCCTTTTGAAATCATCAGGCACCACCAAACATGTTGACAAACACTTCTGTATTAAATATGTTTAATTTGAACACCTTTTCTAGACTTTTGCAATAGTTACTGGAGGAGAAAACTTTGTTCCAATAAGCTGGGTCACAGTCCCAGGCAAACCTGTAACTTGGCAGTCCTTGTCCAAAATCCTCTATCATCCTGAGAATCAGTCAACTACAGATGTGGTCTCGTTAGGGGAGTTATAAATAGACTAGCTGTGTTTCAGGAACTTGTAGTTATATACCTATAGATACACAAACATGGGTATAGAATAAGTTTATACTTGGTTTTGCTGCCTTTCTTATTTTTTTTAACTATTCAGGGCTCTACAGGATTTAAGTTGAACTGATAAAAGCTCATTTTTTTCCCTGCGCCCTCCCACAGATCCATTAGTTCTAACTTCCAATCAATTTCAGTCCCTGGGTCTTGATCAGAAATAGTGTACAAAAAGAACATAAAAAACCCCAATGTAAATGAACATCTGGCTTGAATTGCCAATTAAAAATGTTACCAAGCTGTTCTTTGCATGGCATGGGCTAAGCCGTATTAAAGATTGCAGGCAATGCTCATATCAAGTACTGATTCTAATTTCCATAAGGTTTAACAATTACATGCACTTCCTTTTTGTTCTCTTTAAAAAGGAAAGGCAGATGGAAAGAGCCGCAGAAGTGCCTTTCCAAAGATTCGGTCTAAAACAGATTATAAGAAGCCTCAAGACCGTGATAAAAAAATGCGAAAAAAATTCTTCACTCCAGCCCTGGACAGCTTGTTGTATGAAGATGAAGAAGAGTTCCAGGTATGAGTTAAGAGTCATCAGTTAGGTCTTTCACTGACACAAACATCTTTCAGTGTGGAGCATGAGCTACTGCCAGGACCATTCTATTCCCAGTGGTGTTATGGCATCCAATGTCCTTTACCTGGTGGGCAATTCAGATGTTTGACTGTAGTCCTCTGGTGCTGTTTGGGACAGTTAGGTCACTCTATGTCCTTCAGATGCTGGGCCAAAAGAGCACAGGTTCTGTGTCCTATGGACCAGCCTCATGTGAATGTTTTGGATGCCTTCAGGCATCTCTGATACCATGAGGCATGTATTTTGGCAATTGAATGGTGTCCTAGGAATCATCCCATGGAGTGTCAGGATGAAATTCCCCTAGAAAGAATTCTGAATGTCACCTAATGAGAGATTACTTTGCTTGGATGGTAATGGACTGGTCCTTTAGAATGTGTGTTGCATTAGCATTAAAGAATCAATATTCCTTCAACAGAAAGCCAGGATGGAAGGCATTCCTGGGTGCAGACTATGGGGTTGAGAAAACAGTGCACGTTGACCTTTCCTGTAGCTGATTGACTTTAACCCAGCAGAAAAGCTTTCCTTTTCTTTCTGTCCCTGAATTAGTTTGTTGGGTTGGTCAACCGAGTAGCCTCAGAGGTTTGGAGAAGACCAGGGCTAGTGCAGATGTGGTGGAAGCACATGGCTGGACCTCTCTCTTTTTGGCAGGAGCGAGCTGTTGCATTAGTTTAATTCGTCTCACAGAACTGAATTTGTGATTAGAATTTGGTTTATAGAGAAGGTGATATTGGTGAAAACACACAGGAGGAGAGGGCAGCAGGGCTATAGCCTCCTAAAATGAGCTGGCTTGCAAAAGAAGCCCATTATTACTGACATTACCAAACACAGCCCCAGGGCCACATCTCTACAGTTGCTTTAAAAATAGAAGTTGCTGGTTTTGGTTTGTTTGGTTTTTGTTTTGTTTTGGTTTTTTTTTTTCTGAAGAATGATTGCTTTTCTATGAAACTGCAAAGGAAACATACTCTTTCTTCTTAAGGCATATTCAAAACTGGGACCTCTGAAGAGAAAGCTGCATGTGATTGGAAAAGCTGTGCCTCCTTGTAAGGAACCAGAAGAAATGCCAAGCAGGAGCTACAGAGAAGAGGATACTGTTGGTAAATCAGATGGGCATATCACAGCTAAGATGATCAAGGCCTTATTTAAGGAAAATGTTGATGAAAACTAGACGAGCTGTGCTGTTTACACAGAAATGTAATATTCTCCATTCATTAAATATTTGCTCTCTTCTGTGTGGCATGAGGCTTTGAGGAAACTATTTTAGAGTGCCTGAATAATGATTATAAGTTTCATGAGAGGTATGTCTGTGTGCGAGGCTAATTGAAAGGTTCCTTTCCTTACCACTGAGAGAGGTCTTGTGCACTTTTTGGGGTATTCAGTCCACATAGCAGCACATATATCTACTAAAAGGTCCGAACTAATATTTAGTTTGTGTGGTCTCCTCTTGAAGATGTGGAATTCCCTCTTGATCAGTGAATGGGTAAATGCAGGCTTCCATGAAACACAGAACTGTTACAAAATATACAATGCTCTGCTAAAGCAGAATTAATTTTTGCAAGCATAATTCAACTATTGCTATAGATTGGGTGTTTGAATGCTTTTTTATATGTATCCACAAGACCCCTACTTAGATACATTGAAATAAACAAAAAATAATTTAAAAACCATTTAAAACCAGCATAAAAATCTCAAAGGTCTTAAATATTTTGTTTGTTTAGAATTGGCCAAATATATTGTGTAAGCCCATATCCTTGGTTTGTGGCTGGTCTCTTTGAACATATATCTTAGTACATTGATGCAGTGGGGGGTTCCCTCTGGACACCCTCTCAGCAGCACATAATAGGTCCTTCCCACATGTAGGCTCTGACCCATGCATTTCCTTATTAGAAACAATGTCACAGCATTGAATAATCTGATTTAAACACTTGACAGGATAATCAGCTGTTTGGAATAAAGCTTTTTAAAAAACTTATGTTTTGAACAACCTGTATGTCTGTGCAGTATCTCAGTGTATCTGTACTTCAGCACAAACACTTTTGGTTTTCCAAGCATACTCAGCTGTTTCTGCCCAGCAGGTGTCTCCTTGGGCTGCAGGTGAGTCCCACTGGTCTCTGGGCTCCACTGACCAAGCTCCTCCGAGGCTGGGATCACAAGCAGACAGGTAAAGGTGGCAGACTCCACCTCACACTGACTCTCACTTCTCTGCCATGTGGTGAACATTAAACTGAGTTTGGACTTGCTCCTGCTGTAACCCAGTGGAGTTACTGTGAAGGCTGAGGTGAATCCTATCCCTTGAGTGTCCATGGAATGGAGATTTGCACTTGGGCTGTGTCTGCAGCCCAGCAGACACCTCCCCTTAGCTCCCCTGCCTTGCTTTGAGTGCAGCACAAGCCCCATGAAATGGCTGACTTGAAAGAGAGATTAGTTCTGCTCACTGATTAGTTTAGCTTCTCCTTTAGATGCAGAATTAGAATGTGGCTTATGCTGAATGGCTTTTCTGTTAAAGAAAGGCCTCTCCTTCTTCCCACCACTCCCCAGAGGGGATTTACATTTTCTAGTGGTATAAATGTAGGGCCCACCTCTAGGCTTCTCTTGGCTTATGTCCATAATGCATAACACCATGTGCAGGACATATGGCAGGACAACATCAACCTGCACCTTGGAAAAAAGAACCCTTGCCTCCTCCAGTCAGTTTTGTGTTTTCCCATAACAGCCTGTGTGGGTGAGAGGGAGTTAAAAAGAAATCCCAAACATGCTAATTAGGGTACAAGCCACAGGCAGCCTGCACAAGCCAGAAGCAACAGCCTGCAGCAAAACATATTTAGTGAAGTGTCCCAAATCCCCTTGATTTCTACAGGATTAGCATTAAGGCCGATTCCAGGCTTTCATATGGAGAAAGCTGGGTCTTCAGCCCAAGACATCTGGATTTGATAAACTTGTTACTAGCAAAACCTCTCAGAAATGAGCAGCATGTTGTAAAACAGGGCTGATCAGTCATTTTTTGGCAGCACAGCCAGTGCTTCCAAGCCCCACTTGGAGTTCACTACTCCAGTTAGGACCAAACTTATGGGAGTCACCCTTGTATTCCCAGCATTATGAAATACCTTTTCTTTACTGCGTTACTGTTGCACAAGACAACTCTAGGACACAAGCAAGGGTCCAGGTGTCTCCGCAACTATAATCGAAGCTAAGCTTCAGTTGAGCTGGAGTTATGTGTTCAACTAGAACAAAGCTCAAAGAAATTTGCAGTTTCAACAGGAAGAAAAAACCCAACTAGTATTCCTTGGAATTCAAAATTAAAGAAATACAAGCATCACTCAAGTTGTATCGAAATAAAAACTATTTTAATAGAACTGAGGTTCATGAGCTGGAAGTGAGAAACATCAACCCATAGAATGTCTAAAATGCACAATGGGGAGAGGTGTGCTGAGAGCCTGTATCCACTCCCGTGATGAAAGGAGCTGCTTACCTCAGCACTCTGCTGGCTTGAACCCTCTCTGACAACTGGACTGTACTGCTTTATAGTCTGCCTGTGCTGGTATGATCTCCCCCAGCCTGAGCTGCAGGGAATGTGGGTGATTTCACTTTTGGTCTGGTTTTTGTGAGGTTTGCAGCCTCCACTGCAGCGAGGTTATTTAATAAGGAAATCTTTTCACAGGTTCAGACCTGCATGTTTTGGCAAATGAGAGTAAGAGACTTGTTCTGCAGCATTTGTTCTTGTTTGGCTGCTTTCTGAGAGAGAAGTTATTAAACGCTCTGCTTCTGTGGGCTAAAAGGAGTTTGCCAGAGTAAGGTAAAAGCAGAAGCTAATGGACTGAAAAGTTACACTATAGTGACAAGCACAGAACAGAGAATCTATTGGTGTTAGCATCTTTAGCCACTGATGTTTTGCAGCTGGATGTTCCTCCAAAAAGAGGCTTTTCCTTGGATTTTGAGTCAACTGTGAAAGTAAGGATGTTTCTTAAAATACTACATTTCAGTACTCATGTTCTGCAGTCTCTCACAAACACCATATTGTTTTAGGACATGACATGGCAACAAGAGGCCAACAACTGTTCCCATATGTTGACAACTGAACATTGAGCCATGCTGAAAAACAGGATTTAACATGGTGCTGGATCTTTGCTCACTTAGTGATTAAAGTAAAACAAGAAGCTAAAATCGTATCAAATAGTGCTTTTCTAAAAAAACCTCCAGTACTCGGGCAATTGCTGTAGCTGGCACGGGGAAGTTCAGCAGTTACTGCCAAGAACAAAGCAGAGATCCATGCTATGAAAATAAACCCAAGACCCCAGTGCTCCTTGGGTACGGCAGCTGCCGGATAGTCAAAGTACTGTGCTTGCATCCAACACATTCTCTGTACCCATTATCACCTCACATACAAATTTAAGCAAGTTGGCTCTTTGTTCCAAGGCTTTTTGATCTTTGCTTCAGGAAATTTCATCATCAGAGAAGCAAGAAAATAATTAAATATGTTTTACTAACTCCTAGACTGATCTGTTATCTCGGGGAGGCCATCTCTCATAGTATTACTCAACCTTCAGGTACAAAGAGGTGCTGAGTAGGTGGCAACAATGTTACACCTTCAAGGAACCTGCCCAGGGTTTTCTCCTCCTCACTCATTCTCCTGATCCAGCCAGGATGCAGCTGAACAATCAGCTAAGTCCTTCTGCACTCCAGTTTGAACTTGGGAAACAGCAGCATCTCACAGATTTTTCTTGTTAGGCAAACTCAGTGGAAGACGTCAAGCATGTTTCACGCTGTCATGTGAGAGATCCAAAGGTCAAGTCAAGAGATTGACAACAGGCCAAGGAGCAAGCTCTTGTTCAGTTTACATACGCTGCCATTAGCACTGCTCTTTTGTCTGTATTCAGCACATTTTTTCACTGCCCCTCACATTATCTTGTCAATCTTCTGCTCCCATCAGCATTTACTATCATTTGCAGTGTTTTTAGCACTTAATTCTCATGTCTCTGCCACAATCTTTATCTCAATTATGTCATGGCCTTTAAGTTGCAATTCATTTATGTTGCTACAAAATTTGTGTCAGGCTCTGGAAACGGGCACTTTTTGTCTAATGAAAGATGCAGGGTTTCACCCTGTCCCTTTTTCTTGCTGAAGGGCGGTTTGGCAGCTGGGAACCTCTGTGACTTATTCTGGCAGTTAGCTGAATGGAACTTCTGATATCAAAAAGTCACACAAAGACAGACTTTAAACATGTCCTGAGGTATCAGCTCAGTTTAGTTTGTGACTTTGAAACAAAGAAGAGAAGCAGCAAAGGAATTTAGATCTGTCTTCAGATGAAGACTCTACATTTCTGCTGTTAGAAAACTCAGCTAGGAGCTGTTCAAGTTCTTGTTCTGGCAAGAGTAATTTTCTCGAGACGTAAATCCAGTTGTTTTCATTATATAATTCCCGATTTAAAAAAAAAATATTGTGGTTATTCTGACACACCAGTTCCCTACACAAAGCTTTAAGAGAAACCACATCCCTCTAACAAAGCACTACATCATCCCCTGCTTGCTAAGGGCAGGCAGCTTCCCTACACAGTTTGCTCCTGTAGATTAAACAGCCTTTCAGCTCAATTCTGAAGAGAAACAGGTTTTCACAACCCCCTATTATTGTAAAGTGCCAGTAATTAAAAAACAAAATACGTCTGTGTGCCGTGCTTTTTAAATTAAGCTAAACTGAGTGTTATTTCACTGATACTGAAAGCAAACACTTACTGGGAACAAAACAAGTGAGAAAACAGTACTCAGGAAAATTCTCAAGCTAGTTTGTCTCCAAGAGTAAACCAAAGAGCAAGGGTTTTTAGCAGAGTCTTCAGCAAGAAATCCTAATCTACACAGCAGCTGTTTCAAGGAACACAGAGCAACAATGAGGGAGCAGTAAAGGTAACAGGAGTTCAGCATCCCTGCAGAAGACATGGGTTTGGGTGTCCACAATTCTTTGGTGCTCTCATGATTTGCAGTCTCAAGTTCACAGCCACGCAAAGAGTCCAAGGGATCAAAGAAATCTAGGAACACAGATCTATCCTCACCCAAAAGCCTCAAGTTAGACTCTGCAAGAGAGCACCAGAGACCTAAGAAGAAGGTTAGCATCTATTTTATCATAACCCAACTCATCAGGCTCTGGAGGAGGACAAAGGTCTACCTTCTCCTTTCACACGAGGTCTGGACTGTATTTCAGAACAAACCCTGGTAGTTACTGAGGTAGCTAACAGGTCACAGATGTGCACCTTTTTTTCCAGCTGGCCCCCATTTCAAACAATTCACCTTTTTTATATTCTGACCACAAGGAAACCTGAGTTGCTCTCTGAGGGCACTGTCCCACACTGAAAGCCTCAGTGGTAGGAAGGCAAAATTTTAGTTTATGTGTATGAAACTCCCCAGATCTGGGTGTGTGTATTTACTTACTCTGTAATAGGTTCAGGTGTTTTTTTATTTATGCTTTGAGAAAGAAATTTTAAATCTACTGACCTGTACTGCTCAGTTTATGATACCCTGGCCTCCAGGACAAGCCTTAGGTAGCTGTGAGGAGGAAAGTTCCACTTCTATCAACTCTTCTTGTGTCTAATTGGTCTCAGCAAATTGTTCATAGCTTTTCCAGCACTATCTTCTGCTGGAAGATTAGAGAAGATAATAGTAATAATTTTTGGGGACATATTTATGCTTCTTGCTCAGTTATAAACAGTACAAGTTTATTGCCATGAATAGTTTGAAAAACTAGAAGATGGTGAAATACCACATTAGGTCAGGAAGAAGACAACACCTTGTCACTGGAACACTGAGGCTGTCCGTGACCCCAGCCCAGGGAAGAGGCTGCATGGATCATGTCAGCCACAGGTTCAGAGTGCTGCACTTCCTGCAATACAATATGCACGTATGAAATACATTTGGTATTTTATTAAGTAAACAAAGCAATTATCAGTGCACATTTTAAGCAGCAAAAAGAAAAGAAGCACCTCAGACTTTCATACCGTAACAAAAGTTCTGTGGAAGCTGCATTTTATTTGAAAATCCACCCATTTTTGCTAACATACATTTTAATATTTTAAACAAAAATAGAATCTGCAGAGACAATGCAGCAAGTATGCTTAATTCATGTACAGAATTGCTTTCATATCATTGACTATCCTTCTGAAGGCCCCACTCCACTCAAAAGTTATGGTGTATTTACACAAAGCACCGATCAACAGCGCTACTTTAATTCCTCGTGAACTAAATGCCCACTAGACATATGTAAGGAAGCTACTTCCCCTTTTTTACTTTTAAAAGGTACATGATCATAAACAAGCCAAATGAAAAGGCTTTCCCCCCCAACACACAACACCTCAATTTATTTTTTTTTTTTTTACAGAAAAGAAGGAAAGTCTTAAAAGTGAAAGCAATTCCTCACATTCATCTTGGAAAGGCCTTATAATGTCAAATGTAAAAATAATGACATGCCAAGCACAAAGCAATAAAGTTCCTTTCCAATGCACTAATGCTGAATTAAAAATGTAGTGCTTCTTCTAGTCAGTTAACTGTTCCCTTGCAAAATCCTAGGCACAGAATTGACTATAAGGATTAATGCGTTTTACAGTTCTTTCCTAATTCCCATATATACTGAGAATTCATTAGATTCAGACCTTTAAAATATTTAGTGCTCTGTATGTCAGCTGAAAAGCATTCTGAATCAGATTCATTCTTTGTGGATAAAAATCAGACATACTGTATACATCCATACTCATTTTCATAAGGAGGTTTTTTTGATACAATATTAATGTTAAATTGATAATCATAAATAAATACAAACAATAATACATAAGGAATGTCTACTGCAAACTGAATATATAATTTTTAAAAAAAGTTAATTTCCATTACTGCTGTGCCTACATTTGTGAGGACTGAAGGTAACTGCAGAATTAAGAGTTAGGATTCCACCCTCCCCTGCCCAGAGTCTTGTTTTGAGTTACGGTAAAGGACACATCTCCAATCCAGACAGCATTTCCAAACACCAATATCAATTTCCAGAATAAAGGCTTCTCTTCATACGTTACCAATTAAGGATATTATTAGGAGCTGAGAGTATTGACGTGTTAGTCACCAGGACAAAAATAGATCTTGGTCTTAATTCATGGCAATTCTTGGCTTTGTGTTGTGTACTGATGTCTTCTTATGGAGGTGTCCCAGCTTCCTTCATTGGTCTTCATCATTTCACTGCATCACTTAATGGAAGAGGAGAGTTTGAGGAACTGAAGTTCATTTTTTTCCTGGAAGTGGGAGCTTACTGCTGAGCACATCTTTTCGGAAATGTTCCTTTCTCTTCCATCTAATACAGTTACATAAACTGAATCTGGAAAGATGAAAAACCCTGGGGTTAACATGCAACAGAAGTAGAACTTCACTCTAAACCCTTTTTCTTTAAAAATTTCCATTCTTCTGATGCCCGAGCTACTCCATGATCTGAAGTTTTGAACAGAAATAAAATATTTTTAAAAAATCAGGGCCAGGAAACAACCAAAAGCCAACCAAATCAGGATGTTCTTCCAGCAACACCAGCCTTTGGAATAGCTCTGCATTAAAAATAAAACCCACCTAGTTATCCATGCAATATTGTCACCAGCGGCAGCATAACACAGACCAACACCATTATGAAGAAAACTCAGGGTCATTTTTCATGTTGAACCAAAGGAAGTGCACAAAGAAAAGCAGCTGCTGTGTGCAATAAGCCTACGCTCTCTTTTCACTATGAATTCTTGAATTTCTTTTTCATATTTTCACTCATTTTACTATTTCATTCCCACCTGCCCCTGACTGGTCAAAACCAACACAATTCCTCCACTGCATCTCTGTACCAAAATGGATCCATGGCACACGTGAAACAGGCAGCTCCTCCTGCATGAAGGGAACTCTCTGGTCAAGCCAAGGGGAAGGGCACAAGCACCCTGCCAGCAGCACTCAGGGCTCTGCTGCTAATGGGGAACGTGGAACATTTTCCTGATGAGATGGTAAATACCAGGTAGCACCTGTTCCTTCTCCCTAACTGCAGCAAGTACCACATGAGCTGGTTCTATTTCCAACGGACTGAGGCAAAAACACTCAATCAGCATGTAAACTGCTGAAGTTAAATACAAAGTTTCCAAGTCACTTCCACAGTGCTTCCGATTCAACAAGATTTAGTTTTATTTCCTTCAGAAACAGTTCTCGCCATGTTAATAAAACTTTAATTCGAACTTTTTTGTTTCATATCACAAACACCAGCATCTCCCCAGAATAATGGACAATACCTAAGTTGTTCTACAAGAAATCCTGGAGAGAGAGCTCTGCAAAGGGATCCTTTCCTGAGGCTCTGTGAGGACTCTGACTGGAAGGGCTGGATGCTGCAGACAGCTAGTAAGAAAGACGACAGAGAAAGGGAAAGAAAAAGAAAACAAGGTCTCAGAATGACAGAATATGAAAGGTGAACGTGTAATGAAAGGACAAGGGGAGGTTAAGAGGCAAACTTGGCAGAAGTCAACTATTAAAACAAGGTGTTTCGTCATATGGAAAACAAAGTGTCTTCAATGGTTGGTGTCATGTAGAAACAAGCTGGACATGACCCTCCAGAAAGGAAGCGCCAGAGGCATTTGCCAAACAAGCAGATATACACTTTCACAGCAGTTTTCTTCAAAAGAAGATACAAAACATTCCGCTTGACTCCTGTGAAACAGGTTAGACCTCTCCCTGCTTTACTGGGAAAACTACAGCCTGGCAGGGAGAGATGATGCTGGGGTCTGGCCAGAGCATGGCAGCTTTCCAGATGGGTTCTCCAGAAGGAATAGCTCTCAGCATCTTTACTTGTCAAAATAGGATGCATATAAAAAGAGGTTGGATAACAGAGAATAGATAATTCTCAATTTGGGACCTAGAAGGAGAACATGAGATATATTCTGTGAGTAGGAGGAAAAAAGAAAAAATAAAAGGAAAAAAGATGAGAGTTTCAACTGCTACTGCGGCCGTTTTAGGTGCGAGCTGAAGACTGATAGTCCATATATTCATAAAAATTGAATCCTACGGTCATGTACCTAAAGCCGCACACCACAAACTCAGTCATATAAAGCACGTAACTTAGAGGTCGGTAATATTGGCATTCCAACTGCTACTGCTGGGAAGGACCAACAACCTGCAGACTGTACTTGGAGGAATATCTCCTATTTGTTAATTTCGTTTTCCTTCTGTGTTAGTACTTTTCCCATTATAAACTGTGTTTTATTAAATCTTATTTGCCCTCCCTTTGAGTAGAACATGCATGTTTTTGCAGTTACAAATCAAAGTCAGCATCCTCCAGTTTGGGTTCCTCACTGGAACAATTTGTTCAGAAGCAAGTCACTTGCACTCTGTGCCCATGGCAAAAAACATTGCATTAAGACCTTTTCCTTCAGAAATGCCAGGCACCTGCCAACCTATACATGACAGGAAATCTGCTTATGGGAATCACCTGCAGAAGTGCTTAGAGTGTAGATATTGCCATTGCACATTTAAATTTTTCACGCAAATGTCTATCTCAGAAACCACATGAGCAGAAGGACTTCCTTCAGGATCAGTACGTGCTTGATCTGCATAGGAATCTTCATCTCCTCATGAACCCTCACTCCCAATGGGGCACTCAGATCCAGTCACCATAAATAAAATAAGAAAAAGTCATAAGACAGAATGGGAAATGCTTGAGAAGCAGTTTCTGCTGACATCCCCTCTTAAACTTGGTTCTTCCCTTTGGAAAGCCACAGGCAGATTAGTGATATGGTCCAATTGAGTCCTAACTTCAGCAAGGAATACCTGCTGCCACTTGATTTCAGGAGACATTCTTCCTCTTTATGGTCAAATGCCTTGAAGTCACATACTAAAATTCCTATCAAACTGAGCTGGCAAATCTCTAACCCATATCAAGTCCAAAGTAACACCCCAGTTTGAAAGCAGTGTGGAAGACCTGTAGGTTTGAACCAGTTGTGCAACATCAACATATAACCAAACACAGAGGAAATTTCAGGAAGCCTGTTCAGGTTAAAATCTGAGGAAAAAACCTGACAATGCTATTACCTAGATGCCATAATTAAGTTCAGACAAGACAAAACATCTTGCAGTGAATACACATTTTAACAAGATTCCTCTAATTATTAAAAAGGAGACCTAAAAAAAACCCATGGTAAGTACAGTTAGACAGTTTCCTACATTGCATGTCTCCAGATTACTGTTTATAAATAGAGCTGAAACCCATGACTGCTCTTAGCTGTTTCTAAGGAGAAGCATTTAAAACAACAGCACTGGCCATCAGTTGCTCTGGAGCTGATCTAACTGGAGCTGTGGATTTAGTGCCCCTCCTGCCCAGAGCTGGGGTGATGTGAAATGCGCTGCACTGCGCTGCTCAGAGAGCTTAGTCTTACCTCCAGCATCAGCCGTCACTTCTCACTGCCTCCAACAAAGACAAAGCTCTTTGGAGTCACAGTAAAACCCAAGAACCTGTCCAGAAGTGAGCATTGGGCTGATTGCCATCACTAGCTACATTCTGGTTTCCCATGAAACAAGTCTGTCAAGCTGTTTTACTATATATTTTAGGGGTAATGTGACAAAGCAAGCATCTCTAAGGTCTACTTTCTGGCATAAGTCTGTCCTGAACTTCCTACCCTGTTCTTACAGTTTCAAACACCCCCCAAAAAACCACCCCCTACACCCAGCCAAAAAACAACCACAAAACATATCCACCAAACCAACTTACTCATTTGTACATTTATGTATTCTCCATCACCCAGGTGATCACTCCTGCTACTTGCCATGTACAACTGGCTGTGTTAACAACTGCCATGTTACAATTTACACAGATGTTGGCAGTAGGCAGAGTGATTCCTTTATTCTATTTTAAATCTTAAATTTTGTACTATCTGTCTGCTTCCCCTTCCTAAAGCTATGTCCTTCTGGGGACAATCACACCAGAACATGTGACATGTGAAGGCACACAGATTTGTCCCAATTGTACCATTTCATATCAGTCAACATAACACCATTGTTGGTTTAACTGCCAAGCCCTGCTGCTGCACATTGTGACACTCAGGCCTTGTGATGATGCGCAGACACATTCCAGCCCCTGTACATCAGTGAGATCTGGCTTGTCTGGGACATTCCACATTTGCTGTACTGCATCACATCTGCCATCCCTCTGCTTGAGCCACTGGTTCAGCCTGCCCCCTCCTCAGACACACACATGATTCCCCCTCACCAGCTACAATGTCATCAAACAACTCCAACCATTCTCACTGTTCTGGGTAGCACAATGTAATAGTTTGCAGTGGGTAATGCCCATTATTTTATCATGATGAAAACTTATTTTCTTTCTCAGGCGGGAAATACTGCAAGATAAATATTTTCAAAGGAAAATTACAATTTCAAAACTATGAATGCCTTCTGCACTCAGATTTTCAAAGAAGTGACTGTTCTAGTTTCATTCTTAATTATTTCAAATTATTTTGCCCTTAAAAACCAAACTACCTTTGCTTTTGACTGCAACAATTAGAAAAAAGTTGCAAGCATGTAAAGAAAACACTTGAAAGAGAAACAAAATAGGTATGTCTAGAGATAGAAAAAACTTATTTATTAAGACTAATCTTTAAAAGTATCAAGTTACGAACAACAGCTTGATTTATACAGAAACTGCACAACATTAAAATGCCTATTTTCCCAGTGCGTTCTCAACTCACTACAACTTGGCAATAAAATTTTTGGCAACAACTCTATCTCTGTCATCATGCTTTTAAGTATTTTTAGCTTTCTTTACTGCAGACAACACCCAAGATCTATCTGGAGACTGGAGGTGATATAATCTGGTGCTTTAAAAGTAAATATGAAAAACAATTTAGTTTTTGGCAGTGATGATGCCATGGATGAAACCAATATTAGAATAATGATGTTTACAGTGATCCATGTGGGCAGTTTGAACTGCGTGCCTTTCAGAAAACCATTATTTATTCTTTAAGATTTGTTTACTGACACCAAGAACACACGTTTCTGTTTCTTCTACTTTCCTTTTTCTATTTTTGGCACAACAAGAGCATTAACTAAACTTAAACTGCAAAATATGCTCTCAGAAGAGCCTCAAGACTCAGCACACAGGAAATTCAGTGTGATAAAAGTAATTCCCCTCTGTGGCTATACATTAATAAACTCTGCTGTGTATGGGGAAGCTCTCACATGTAGCCCTTGTTTCATTTAAGATGCTTTACTGATGTCAGGCTTCTGAAAACTTAACACCTTCCAGCAACAAAGACTGTGTGTCTCAGGGAAAACCCTTCTTGGTCACAGCAAATGCTGACTCAAAGGGTGTGTTTTCAATGAAATTAATTCTCACAGGAGCCAAACACTGTCAGGTAAGAGAATAAATATAGCTCCATACACCTCATTTGTGACTAATTCCTCTTTCTCCTGTTCTGACAGCCAGCTGGAATTCAACCTAGGCCACACCCTGCAATGTCAAATGAAGCAGAAAGGCTCACTGAGCTATTCAGACCCATCTACCTGTTAATAACTGAATCAGGCATGTTTTTTTAAGGATCATTTCAAATTATTTCTTTAATGTAGAGAAAACTCCTATCCTTGAGGATTCTTTTACTTGGTCAGTATTTAAAAACTGTCATAAACACTATTTGTCCTCTTGAAATGGTATAAAATCCATGTGAAAAATACCAAATCACTTAAGTGACAGTGAAGGTGCAAAGCAGCTCTCAGAATTCTAAGACAAAACCAGTTGAGAACTGCATTTCTAGCTAAAGAAATCTAATGGCATCACTTTCAGATAAAGCATTTAAAAGGAGATATTTAGAAGAAAACCCTGTCCACAAGGCTGTATTTTGAGGAAGACAGTGGGCATACAGCCCACTGGCAGCACACAGCAAAACCCTTCTTATCAAGGGATCAGACTGAGGCATTGGAAAATGCTTGAGGCTCTTTTTAGTTCCAGCTTATTGCTCAATTCTCTTTCCTCCACAGTCTAGTCCCCTACACTGCAGTTACACCAACCCACACCTAGGTGAAGTTATACACGAATGCTTTTAAACATTCACCTATAGAAACAGAGCTCTTTATAGTGAGATCAAAATACAGGCACAATATATTCCATTTTTCTAATAGAAGTCTGATGTACAGAGTGAACTTTGAAAGAGAGACATCTTATAGGTGAGTAGATCCACACAATCCTGGAGCTTCAGTCTGCCAGTTAAACTCGGCTCTGCCTCTAACTGCAGTTCACAAACACAAAGTCTTAATGATATCAGAATTTTCCAAAAATAGCATGAAGGTGGTCAGGGTTATCCATCCCCTCTTTCTCCTACTTTTTAAAATGCTTTTCCTACTGTAAAAAAAGCCCCTCTTTTAAGATGCCTATTGGGTTATAAAAGTGATTTCAGACAGAAATTTCCCAGCGACAGACATTTGTAAAACAAACACTAAAACAAATCAATAACACATATGTATTGAACTCCAGTATTGACATAGTCAGTTCAGAGTGGCCCTTTGGCACACTCATTCCAGCAGGTTAGGTAATCAATCTGGACACAACACATGCTGAGAAACAGGTAACCAGGGGATTTAAGGAACACTCCACCTAAGGTAGCACTTAACAGGGAAAGGCCAGGTAGATGGTATTGCTGTTGCACATCTTCACCAAGTGAAGGTTTCACCAAGTTTGATTCCACAGTTTTTTCAAACACATCAAACGCAGTCATGGGCATAAAAGCCTACACACACCCTGTCTGGCCCCTGCAAAATACTGTAATACAAGCACACATGTTGCACCTTGGGTACTTTATAATGTAATACTTCTAAGTGTAACAGGGGAAAGAACAGTGACATGTATACTTAGGAAAAAGCTGTAATAGCCAATCTCACAAAGCTACACTCTGAGGCTAAAACAGCGTGGAACATGACTTTGGGGGAAAAAGCTCATCTTCAGCAATGAGCACAGACATCAGCTTTTCCTATTCTTTGTCATTGTCACATTCCCAGAAAAACAATGCCTGAAAAAGACCTACCTTCTTTGTTTTGGTAACACAAATTTGCTGCTGTCAACATGGATACAAGCAGATAGGAAGCAAGCCTCCCATGAACCATTGGGCTTGTGCAATAATTGTCCAACACAAATAAGAGATATTAATTATATCTATGTATAACATATTAAATATACTTCTAAAGAAACTGCCTCGTGCAATTCATTCCCAGCACTAATAATTTGAATACACACACCTGTGCTCCCGGTACAGGGCCAAAGGGATTTGGTGGTCTCATGACTGGCTGACTGTATATCAAAGTTGGCTGGGTCATTACTGGTATGCCTCCCATCTGTGATGGCTGAAAAAACCCAGACAGCATCAAATCACACACAGCATTAATACACTGCAAGTATTTAAGGAGATAAAGGAAAATGGCAAATGAGTGAAAAGTCTTGGTCATATTTGAGATATGCAACCATGTGAGATCCTTCAACAATATTCTGCAAATAAAGGTTACCAGAAAGGAACATTAGAGCCTTTCGAAGGAATTTTCTCAATAACAACTGAGCCCATTCAATCTCTTGCTGCAAAGACCTGAAGTGCTAAAACACTTGTTAGACAAGCATTTGTGCTGGTCCTTCTGCTCCCAAACACAAGGGCTGACAGCACTTCCCTGACTGCCTCTGAAAGCACAAGCACAGTTTTGCAGGCAGCAGTGCAGTGCTGACAGAGCTCAGGACAAAATTGAAAACTGAGAGCTGTACGTGCAATTAATGTTAAGTCATTAAGCAATCAGAGTCAAAGTGTTACACACCAGCTGAGCCAAATTACGAGTTTAATGTGTATTAATGGTCTTACAAGTCAGGTTATATTTAACACAGATGCCCATCTCAGACATGGCATTTGGCATTCCCCTCAGGCTTGCGTTGACAGCCAGCAGCAGTCCTACTGAAGCAATCTCTGCTTCAAGCAGCTTTTCCCTGACTAACTGTGGTGGTGGTGGTGGTAACCAGCTGGTGCCAACCAGCTGTTTGGGCAATCACAGGGTGAACTCATTCAATAAACTGACCCTAACGAAAACACCCTATAAAAAAATATAAGAACAACTGAACAATGGCTGGCCCAAGACACAGGAAGCAGCAGCCAGGGGATGACCAGGCACAGTGCTAGGCCACTAAACAAGGTGGCTGTCCCAGCATGCTCACAACATAGGGGAACATAAGGGAAAAGCCTGCACTTACAGAGGACCATCCTCAGAACTCTGGTCCCCACTATCGCTTTTATGAAAAACAAAAAGGTTTTACAGCAAGGGTTGTAAATTGAGTCAATATTTCAGAGATTCCTGGTGGTAAATGTCCTGAGTAAATTCTGAATGAGCCAGGGCAGATTTCAGGATGTGCTATGGAGCCCACTGGTCATTCTGTAACAGCCCATCTCACCCACCTTCTCAGATACTGCATGTGTTTGAACGAGCAGCAGCTCAGGGTAACAGAGTTACAGCTCCTTAATTCCAGTTTCCATTTCACATTGGCATTTAAACCCCACAATTAAACATAACACAACAATGTAATATAAAAGCAAGATTACTTCTTATACACTACATATGCTACCTTGCCCTGCTGCTGACTCAAAATAACTATGAAAATGCTGCTGGTACCATAAGAGCAAAGTTGTGTGGATCAAGTTTGAATCCATATTAATGTTAGTTTAACCATAACAGCTTTGATCAAGAATATGGGAGTTTATGGATGGGTAATGGGGAATAATATGATACTCTCCCAAGAGGCTCTCAAGAACACAGTTAGCCACTTCTGCAGTATTGAGTGTATACAAGTTATAAGTCATTAAACTAATTTGGTTATATGATGAAACATTTAACTTTTTTTTTCTTTAATCTGTGAGGCATTTAATAGACTAACTGGTGGAAAGAAGTTTTCTTGCCTTTTATTCACCCAGGAAAGCCATGCTGCATCAAAATCATACTAAAAAGAGCTAAGGCATATAATTTCAGAAATATTTTAAATTTTAAGGTAAGAACAAAAAGTTTCAAAGCAAAAAGCAGGAAGGTCAGGTTTATGTCAAAAGCTTTGAGGCACTGGTGTGTCACTAACAGACCAAATTCTCAACCAAAACCACACCATATTGCAGTGTCACAAACTTGCACTTTTGTAGCATTAATATTCATGGATACTTGCTCCCAAACCTCAGCAGAAGGTGTTTAAGGAAGGCTTCACTTCACCAAGGAAACATTTCTGTTTTGAAAGCAGCTATTTATACTGACATGATAAATTTACTTCTATGATAAACTTATTTTCATGCCAATAAAGACCACCAAGAACAGACACTGTGTTAATTTTCATAGAATAACAGAACTGTTTGGGTTGGAACGGAACTTGAACATAATCTAGTTCCATTTTAAGAAGTTTACGAATAAAAGAAGTGAAGTAAGGAAGGGCAGACAATTTCAGACAAACAGCATGTAAGTGGTTCAGAAAACCAGAAGTTAATAATTTGGTGAGGATTAAATGAATGGGAGTTGAAATACAGTCTTCAGTAGAACAGTTCAGGAAAACAAGAGCTATCAAACTATAAGCAATCAAACAACATACAGCATCTGCCTGGTTGCAGTTGTAGGAATTCCACTCACCATCACGTAGCCCATCATTCCTGTTGGCGTTGTGGCAGGATAGGCCATTACAGGGGGTGCCTGGTGTGAGAAACAGTGGTGAACTGAGAGGGAAGAGATCAGCTGCATACTCTAAGACATAGCATTCTAAGGATCAACTGCAGCACTCAGCTTAATATGAACATAGCAAAGAATAAATAGAATTTGCAGTCTGGTGTTAAGAGTGTATCCTAATTATTTCAGATGGAGTACAATACCTATGCTAAAGTTTATGGGCCATCTTGGCAAATCTCCAATAATGTATTGGCTTTTATCATGCTAGGATTCTGGCTGTCTGAGCTAAACTGCAAGTACCGCTCTCTCAACATCCTGTTTTAGAGAACACAGCACAAGACTGAGAGAAGTTTGAGAGAAAATATTCATGAAGCAGAAGCACTTTTTAAATCCCATGAAGTATATACTGTTATTTCAGTATCAAAAGTAATGGCACACAAGGAGTCCTAAGAGACAATTTGAAAGACTGAAAGACCAAATTACCATTGCTTCTGCTGACACTTAGAGGAATTCTCTTTAGCCAGGGGACACACTATGTGGATTCTCCTAGCAGGCTTTGATATAAAGTAGACTCTCACAGGAATAGCCAGTTTGCACTCCCTCTCCCTCACTCACTCCATTCACTGCATTTGAACATGCTAAAAGTCCTCTTAGTCCCCCTTAACTTGGCAGATACATTTATATTACCCTGATGTGCTTACTGTACTTTAATGAAAGTACAGTACAACTGCTGTCAAAACATGGGTGAATTTCTGTTTTGTAAATAGATTGGCAATATATATGTAGAAAAACAGCTGATAACTCTTAGAAATATAAATAAGGACAATCCTTCATGTCTTAGCCATCTTCTTTACTCTACAGTTTATTATCCACTTTCTAAATTCGTATTAACTTCTATAAGGACTTTTATAGGACTTGTAGTTAGTATTAACTTTTATAAGGACTTAACTTTTATAAGTTGGATTTGTTTGTTTTTTCCGACTAAACTGGTGCTTACAGATACTTAGATAGCTTGCTGTCTATCCACTCCATTTCCTGTTAGTTTTCCCTTTCAGAAGAAAAGAAATATAAATAAAGAAAAAAAAAAAAACAACCCTGGGTTTGTTTTTTTTTTTTAGAAAAAAAACCCAGTAATTTTCATGCTTTTGCTGTGGGGATTTCTAGTCAAGGCAAACACCATAAGCATTTCTTGTTACACATACATTACTACTACAGAAAAGAGGCAAACGATAACCATTAATCATACTGGATTAATTAAAGCAGATAAATTGTTTCATCAGGAAAGCTGCTTCTGAATTCAGTTCTAAGGTATCAGCTGCTTTTTCTTATATAGTAGAGCCAGTGCAATTGGCATTTCAATTGCCATGAGAACAGATAGAAAATCATCTGGACAGCGTACTCGCCATATACTTCACACAGTGGGCAAAACTATTCCAAAAATTACAACTTTTTTTTGTTTTGCTTGTGTACACACACCTACACAAATATGCTGAATAAACTTATTGTCGAGTGCTCAAATACGGACCTACCACCTTTTAGTTACAGAGTTACCCTGGAATAAAAAGAGAATACAGGGAAAGACCAATATTACTGTTGACATAAAGAAAAAAATCCTTTGAAATGAAAGCCTGCATTCCTCAGACAGCAAGCACAGGTTATTTCTTGCCCTCTGTAAACTATCGGCATTAATTTTCATTTTTCATATGAGCATGGATGACATATTGGTCTCTCCCCACTTAAAAAAAAAATTAAAAATCAAGATCTACCATAAATGTGGATCAAGTGCCACGTATAACAGAAGCCTGTGAGGTTTCATGCAGTTATTCAAACACAATATTTTTATCTTCATTCAGAATTCACCAAATGCATTAAAGGCAGCACAGACACACACCCCAGCTCTCTGGCAGCAGATGGTACAGTTTAAAGCAAGGAAAAATAATCTTGGTATTTCCCATGCTATCACTTGATTCAAGAGCCTGCACACCACCTATGAAGTTTGTGTATGCTAGGAAAAGCTCAATTTTTGGCACACCAAAGATTTTCAAATGAGAAATGTGTAAATAGCGAGGAGGTTATGAGATTCTGCAACAGCAGTGGTTAATATCAGCATGCCAGTAGATTGCAAAAAGGCTGTGGGTTGTTTCACTTACGTATTGTGGAAAATGCATGCCATTCTGTATTTCCCAGGGAGAACAATTACATAATGCAATAACACTGGATTAGAAGCAAATACTTACACAACAGAATATACACAGATAGCATTTTAGTTCACAAATACATTAAATGTTTACTCCAACACATTCTTGTAATTCAAGTCATTCACTGAGACAACACACCTGTGATGCTGTCATTGGTATTAGGTTTGACATTGGTTTGCATAGTCCATTTATTCGGTATATGCCTTTTTCACCAAAGATTTTCAAAAGCATATTTATTTAGCAAGCAGCAGCAACTCCACAATAAATGGACTAGCAGAGGAAAACAAAGCTTTTTTTCCCCTCACATTAATTCTTTTTCAAGTTTTTTATGTTTACAGAACAGTTTCACAGGAAGTGTCTCAACAGTATCTCTCAATAAAAAAAAGCTGTTAAATGAAATGACTTATCATCACAAGATGTAGATACAAGACATGAGTTATTAAACAGATTCAAGCACACAGGTAAACTCAAACCACCAGTCATTAATGCAGGTAAGCAGTTACAATTTTTTCAATATCTACACATCCTCCACTAAGATCCACAAACATATTCCTCCCTAAATAAATGTAGTGATTTGACAGGGGACACCTAGTAGGGAAGAGGTGGCCAATCCAGGGAGACAAGTTCTCATCTTTCCCAATCCACAATGCCGCATTACTGCACTGCAGATTCAACTTCTCCCAGCCAGAGTCAGATGCAATAAATCCTTGGGGGAAGTTTGTTACGTGTTCCATCCATGTACAGTTCTCCAGGTCACTGGTGAAAGGGTGAGTAGGATTCACATGCAAAAATGTTCTGTGAACATTGTGAAAACTACTTCTGTAAAGCCTTAACATATAATTAAAAGTACTCCCCCCATACTGCTACCCCAAAATCCTTGCCAATACTACCTGTTAAAATAGACATGAACTTGCTCATCAAAACTGACATGGATTAAAAGCATCCACACACACCAGGGCAGGAAAGCAGTAGTTATTTACATTAAGAAAGCTGTAGCTACAGACACCTCTGCAAGTATCAGTGGGGCCAGTTCCCACCCTCAGAGCAGGCCAAGTTACAACGTAATGATGCATGACCTATAATGCACCCAAAGGGCACTTGGACACTTCTATGTTTCTAGCCCACCAAATGCCTCCTCACTCCTTGGAATTCAGAGTTTTATGTCATAAACTCATAGAATGGTTTGGTTGCCAAGTACTCTGATGATGACCTAGTCTGAAGCCCCCTGCTGTGGACAGGGACATCTTCCACTAGACGAGGCTGCTCAAAGCCCCATCCAGTCTGGCCTTGAACGCCTCCAGGGATTGGGGCATTCACAGCTTCTCTAGGAAAACTGTGACAGTGCTTCAGCATCTTCACAGTAAAGAATTTCTTCCTAGTATCTAATCTAAACCTGACCTCTGTCCGTTCACAGTCATTGCCTCTTGTCCTGTCTCCACATATACTTGAAAAGTCCATTGAGTGAAACCCAGACAGCCCTACCTCCCAAGAGAGAGGATGCTCAAACACTACTGAAGTTTGTGCTAAACCACCACATCACAAACTATTTACTAGAATCAAACAGCCAAGAAAAAAAGTAGTACACAGCTCCAACTGACCACTTCTTCAATTTTCTATTATCCTTTTAGTACATCTATAGACCATTTTCAGATTCATCCATTATACACCACCCTGCAGATGTAAATTGCAGGGAACTCACTATTTTAAAATGAGCATTTGCTTACCAATGTTGGAGCGTTCCACGCAGTTGTAGGTGCAATCTTGGGTTGCCAGTTGGAACCACCTGTTAGTTTCTTTTCACCTGGCTGAGTCCAGTTTACATCACTTCAAATAAATTTTTTTAAAAATTGTTAGAAAACATTGGACTTTCTTATAAAACTTTCTCAGGTAAACACCATTTCCGCTTGGGAGTGAGGCTTCTTTTATTAATGAAGCTCATTTAGCAAAGGGGTTGATAAAAAATTTCATGACAATATGTTTCAGCTCAGAAAAGTAAGAAGAGAGGTTCAGCATGAGCCCTCTCAGCATCTCAGTCAAGTTACCCAGAATAGGTAGAGTTAGTGTATCTGACTCTGACATTTGAGTTAGATTTCAAGACAGGATATTAGATGTCTGAATGATTTCAGAATTGGCACAGATGGTCCCAATAAACTTGAAATTTGTAAATTCCATTTCTCAACTTTGCTGCTAGAGCAGATGTTCACTACCCTCAAATACACACACCCTGCTTCAGAATTCACTTATCTAAAGGTCAGCTTCAAGACTGAGGTTGCAGTTTCACAATCTTTAAAATCACTCTGCTCACACTCAGATCACACCAAGTATTTAAGAAGTGCTATGACTACCTGCAACAACTACAAAGAAACATTTTGATGAATTAATTTTTTAATGTACCTAAAGTCTGAAAGGAATCAGAGACAGGACACCTTGACTGCTGCTATCACTGTCACTGCCACTCAGCCTAGAGTCACCTTCCAACAGCTCTCATTACACCTTGCAGAAGTACAATCCCACACGTGCTCTGAAGGCTAACAGTATGTGTTGGTATACACAGGATTCAACATGTACATTCCTGAAAATTTACTATCATGAAAATCCAAATGCTCAACTTCTGATTAAGTATACTTACTTTTTAGTAGTTCCATTTCCAATGCCCAAATCTGTCACAAGGGAGAAAAAGAGACTACTGAAATTCTGTTTGTTTAAAAGAAATCAGTAAGTATTTACATGTTAGTGGTTCCATACTTACTGCCTACAAGATTGGCTAAAGATGAATCCAGATCATCTGACACTAATTTATTAGGCGGTACTTTGGCAACTGGAAGACTCTGGTTTTGAGAGGCCACTGTTGGTTTTAGGAGACCACCTAGTTCATCAAAGCCTTAGAATAAGAAACATAAGTGATTTGAATCACAGGCCTCCACATATGTCATGACTTTCAATTAAAGAGAGAGCAAAGTCAACACAATGGTTAAAATACAAAATTTAACTGGTAATGCTACCCTATACAAGAAGGACAAAACTTATTATGCCTTTTGATAAAAGAGATATTTACTATGGAAATAAGATTTCACTTCAGTGGTTTAATCTATGGGACAATTTTACATGGAATGGATTCATAGTGACTGTAAAGCAGTCAAAACATAAAACAAAAAAAATATATAAAGTGTTTCAATCTTACAAAAATATGTATTTGCTTTTAGCAAATCACTGGCTTAGAAAAAAAAATCTGATGTCAGGAGTCTAATACAAAAGATCAGAAAATATCTACTTTCCAGATGCTCAAATGAACAGAAACAGCACCATGACTTCAATTGAAATTAACTGCGTATTGACTGATCATTTTCTGAAGCAATTTTAATGTCAAAAGAGGAGGCAAAGGAGTGCCAAAAAACATGCTGCAGATACATAAAATGAAGATGAAATTTTACCTCTTCCAACCATGCTCTACAAATACAGACTTAATTTCAGCTGACAGCATATAAAACTGAAGGCTGTTCACTGTGTGAAGTTTTAATGTACAAAATATTTAAGTGAGGGAACCAGTGTAAATATTTCAGCAGAGTGTAGAAATAGTGCACAAAGAAAAATTTGATTAATGCTGTTATTGACCTTTTAAAAATCAGCTTTCTTTTCTTTATCTGAAACTCCGTCCCAGTAGTGTAAGTAAATACATATTAAGGGATTTATACCTCAAGAATGAAATACATTGAAGGAAAGGACATATGTTATTTATTTCAGCAAGTGTCTTACCACCAGAATCTGGGACAACATTAGAAGATTTGTTTCCAAACACAGACTCAAAGTCAACATTAAGGCCAGCTGACGGCTGTGGCTGAGCAACAGGAGATGGTGTGAACCCTGTGGGGGAAAAAAGAAAGGAATTGTATACTTTTATACAGCATTTCCCATAAATCCACCTTTATGCAAGACAAGTCATGCTGAGCAGTTTGTTTGGTCTTTATCTGAAGTTACTCCTCCAAAGAAAGATTTTGTCTCAAAAACTGAAGAGACAGGCCATAAAAGACTGTCCCCTGCAACTGCTTAATCTCTGGACACCTTTCTTATTCTTCTACCATATGCTTACAATAAAATTACTAAGGAAAAAGTCACCGTGCTTCTCCAGGAAAAGAAGCTGGCTAGTGTGGAATCTGTTTCAAGATTATTTGACTGAAGATTATTCCTCCATGTTTTATATTAATCCAGCAATTCTTAGATACAACTGGAATAAGATATGAGCCATCCCAAGGTACCTGAACTAGTAATGCCTTTGATTAGACACTCTTAATACTAATTATTTTCATAGCTCTTAGTTACTTGTGGATGCACATTTTGTAGTTGACCATGTTTTTCAGTCAAATTTCTAGAAATTACAGCAAGATATGGGGAGGTACAGCCACATTTCCGCTTCTAGTGCTGTCTAAACTTACTTCATTTGTCTTCCATGTATTTGTAGTATTCTACAAATACACAATTATTTTTCAACACCGGAAGTTTATTTCAGCATGAAGCATTGCATACAATGTTCAGCAGCATGAAGTTGATAGTTCAGTAATAAAGAAGGTAAAAGCCATTTGTTTGTAGTATTGTTTTAATGTTATATATGATCACACACAAGCATGTGCATGCGCAACACCTTGGCATTCAGGCAATAGCAGAAGTAATCATTGCTTTATATGAAAAGCACCAAAAAAAAAAAACCAATGCCACCTTGAAAATTAGCTCTTCTGGTTTCTAACAAAAAGTATGACGACATGGAGAAATGAAAGGATCACTGTTTTCAGCAGTAAAACACTGCAGTGTGTAGAAATAACTGACAAAGAAAACTTAATGGATTTCATTTTGCTTTCTGGGACAGCAGCTCATTTCAATCTTACTGTTTTTCTGAAATAAGTCATATTTCACCTAAAAAAATTAGTAACTACAGATGTTATTCTTGGACATAAGCTTCACAGAAAAAAAACAAATTTAGATTACCTATTTCTTTTTGTCTTAAAGGAATATGAGACTGCTAAATCCATCACTATAACTTAGACAATGTAGTCTTCATTAAAAATAAATCAAAGTAAACTGCATACAGCAAAACATGGGAAGCAGTAATGTGGGAAGAGTAAATAATCAACAAACCAAAATGAGTATCTTTATGACATGTATACCATCAAGTTGTAACAAGCCATTTCAGAGACTCTGAACTGCAGATAGGAATTCCTTTGGTGGGATGTTCTGCAACTCTTAAAACCGTGCCTGTTCCAATAGAAAACTTGACTTAAAATAGCTCATATTTTGCTTTAGCAATCAGCCTCAACCAAAACAAGCTGAGTTTCCTGCTCTCACATTTTAGAAGTTTCAAGTTTTATGAAACTAAAAAGATGAGACCATGTCCAAGACAAAACAATACACAGGGCTCCTTTGAATCAGCCCATGAGCAAGATCAAATCCTCCTCTTTATGTCAACCACCAACTCAGGGCATTTTGTTTAACAAAGGTATTTTGAAAGGTGCAAAGGTTGGTATTTTTAACGGAGCTTCTTTGAGCATCAAGGCTTGACAGAAACTAATAATCCTGCTTTTTTAACAAGGAACAAAGGGAACAGAGTAATTTGTAGCATTTAACCTTTTGTTAAATGATGTTCACTGATTTTTATGCAAAGATACTAAACCAAAATCTGACTTTATGGGGCTTTTAAGAACTAAGCCTTCCACAAACCACTTACTGAAGGTATTACTAAGCCTTGCACTGCAGCAGTGTTTACACACCCTGCTCAACCTGGTTTGAACAGATTATAACCTGTCACAGCCCACAGTCTCTCTAGTAACTATCAGGACAGTGTCCCAGAATAAGCACCAGTATGTTGTTACTACACAGACGTGACACAGCTGCACAAATGATTAGCCAGTACTTCAATGCAGCAGAGACCTCTTTCTCCTGTTCTGTTGCAAAGCTTAATACTAGTTTAGTGCACTGTTTAAGAGTAATATATCAATAAAATTGCCATAAGCAGCACGAACATCCCAATCCCTTTATCTTAAAAATAATGAGGTAGAGCAAGATGAGAAGCTACTTATAAGCATGCATGTCTTTTGTGTGGTATGTAGCAAGAAGTAAACCACAAGAGATCCTGAAATGGGGAGATACTCATTTCATGTTTAGACTAAATAAACCTTAGTTTGGCAGAAACTGAAAAAATACATACTATTCGTGACCACACACCTGGCACAAGCACATGAATTATAGTTGAAGCCAGTACAACAAGGCACTTCTGTAGTCAGTAACGTGCCTACTAGTTCTAAGCACACAACACATTCAAACGTCTGTGTGTGTGGCAAGGCTGTATGCCATCACCTACCTCCAAATAGACCAGCTACAGAAGAAGGCTCATTGCGGAAATGAGAAGCATTAGGATAAGCTTGAGGACCACAAAAAGAATCTGATAAGAAGTATCACACAAGAGAGAAAGCCAGGAAAGGAGAAGAGGGAGAGTTACAGAAAGAGAACCAAGATACACTGCTATTCAAAACACTTTAATTTCACATCAGTCTACAAATCCACATATATAGTCTAATAACATGGAACTAACGGAATGAAATCAGTACACATCAGACAGACAGTAAGAAACAAGTCTGCACAATCTCTAACACAAAAGGGGAAAGCACAGTTTCAAAGGAACAGCTATATTAGGATTTTTTTTTTTCTCTCCAATCAAATGCCATGTTTTACACCCTTGGAGGAAATGAGTGTAAAAGCTTCAAGGCATTTTTCTTATACCTGAAGTATATTCATATTTGCTTGCCACAAAGGGATTTAGTTGAGTAAATGGATTGTAATTATCTAAAGAACCAGAAAAAGTTATTTTAAAGCCACATTCACATTATTGTAGTGCCTTGAACGTGCTACAGCTAAAACTGCATCTACATGTCCCACATCAATCTGGCAGGAGTCCACCCTCTGGTTCTAGATATATTCTTAGAGCATGAGACACTGGAAGGGAATGTAATGTCAATACCATCCATTTCCAGTGACTTCATAGTTGTCATGTGACAAATACTGCAAAGACTAGCGAGCACCACAAAAACCCATCAGGGTCCTTGTTTACAGCTCTGCATTGCCGCAACTTTTTGTGTGACTGCAGAACAAGTTAGACAGAGGAAACTAATCTGACTAAATAACCATCCTATTAAAAAAACAGCTGTATTTCAAATAATCATTCTACATTTATATGAACCATAAAAATTTCATTGAGGCATGGAAAAGACAGATTATCACATAGCAGTACCAACTAAAAGTATTTTATATATATTTGAAGATACATTTATCTTTCTTGCTTTGTCTTTCCAACAAACACAGACAGGCTAGGAATCTAGTTAGTTAAGCTGACAAAGTACAGGTAGTATGAATATCTTTAAAGAGATAATCCCTTTGTTTTGTCTCTGTTAGCAAGTACCAGAGGTACTAAAAACCCTCTTTGTTCTACTAGTCTGCATTTTTCTTTGATCAATTCTAGTGGGGTTCAACCAGCACAAATACAGCCTGTGGTGTCTCTAAACTTGCTTTGATGCATAATTAAGTGATTTTTCATCTGTAAGAACAAACTGATTCTTCATACTGAAAAGTAATTAAAAGTTAGAATTGCACCTACACAAATGTTGGAAGAATTTCTAATTAGAAGCCATGCTGAACCATCTCCCAAGTAAGATATGAACAGTTTTAAACAGGTGAGTTATTAGTTTATTGCCCCATAGGTAAACAGTCTGAGTAAATTATGCATCAATATGTGCATGGCTGCATGGCTTTATCAGCTTTATTAATGACAACATGTCTGGGGCAAAAACATCCAACTATAAAAAAAATCAGATTAGGCTCCTTTGTTTAAAATGAGCATTTCAACCTGAGGAAGAAAGTACTGGCATTTTCTTTTCCTTCTCAGGCATAGGCAGCATTTTACCTTAAAATTTCCAAGTACAAGAGACTGTAAAACTGCACTCAAGCAACTGCTCTAACTGTAACTGTTTCTTTACATCGGGTTAGAATCTCATCTAGGCAGCCAAACAAGGATTTTAACACCATTTTTATTGTACAGCTACTAAATCAAATTCTAACATAGCACAAAACCAGCCCCAAATGACCAGCTTTTAGTTTCTGAAAGGCTGTAAAAATATATTTTAGATACTAAAATAATGTTAAAATTTTTAGGAAATAGGAAATTAGTTTAAAATGGTACTTTACCAACAAATATTTCATGTGTGGGTGTCCTACTGGTGAAAGTAGACACATCAGAAGACACAGACAGATGAGCAGCATCATTAGTTTTTGTAAGGAAAGGATTTAGGTTTGGAATGGCATCATCAACACTATCAACAGTAGCAGAAAAAGGATCTGTTCAATTCCAGAGAGCAAGAGAAAGAAGAAAAGGGAGACGGATTTAGTTTTCTCCTGACATCTCTAAGCTTGGGATGACCTATCTAATTACTCCATTTTCAAGTTGTCCAGGACTGCAGATACTAGCTACTAATATACTTTTAAAAATTTTTCAATTAATAACACCATTTTATAAACCAACTGTGCTTCTTCCTGAGTGTGTTTTAGACTGAAAGTAACTATGTCATTCCTCTTTAAACACAGTCACTTTTTGTTTCTCACTTTTTGTTTCTTTTGTTTGTCAGTCAGGTCCTGACATCCACAACAGTGTCTCTGGAGCAGAGGATGCCTGTCAGCATCGGTTCAGTACAGAACCCAAGGTGCTGTGAGAGGATTCAGTGCAATAACATCCCCAAGACAACTTTAAAAACCTGAACAAAACCAACTGAGCTGAAATTCTCTTTTTCTGAACTGTTTATGGATTTTTCTGTTACTGAGCATCATGAAATTTTCAAGAGCTATGATTATACCAAAGTAGCATACAGGACTTAAGCACTTTCCTTGGTACCTGGGGCATCAGGAACACAGCAGTTTGTTGTGGGTGTACTGTTACAAGCAAAGGACTGCTCTGCTTTTACAGACAACAGACACTAAGTCATAATAAGGAAAATGTTCCTTACTAAAAAAATTGTCAGACTTTATTGGAATGAAGGAAACATGGATCTATACAAGTGACTTCCCAAGGCACATAGTGTCAAGGTTTCCTGAAAATGGATGCAATTTCCAAGTGCAAGTATTCCTGTAATTCACAATCTAACAGCTGAACAGGACAGAGAATAATATAATATAATACTTGTTGACTGAAAGAGCTGTGGTTTAGCTGTCTGGTTTCAGAGCCCATGAACCCTTGATGGAAAATTCAAGAACTCACTAGGTGAGATCAGCAAGGGTTGTATCTAGTCCTACTTATCATGGTGCCTAGAACTGCAGCTTACTCTTCTAGACAAAGCCACTGCAGAGAAATTTATTAA